>CM077151.1:208962438-209403430 GCA_039583875.1 Platanthera guangdongensis
GGGTTACTCTCAAAAAGGTTAACACCTTGAGTAGAATCCTGCCACCAGTGTCAGAAGCATGGATCTGGATTATGACGTATTGCCACTCAAACTCCTGCATGCACAAAGGATTATTATCCCATCTGGAGGATGAGAGTATTATTTCACCTGGATGCCATCGATCCTCGAGCATCCCTCATCTGGAAGAGGGTCCGTTTATCCCCATGAAGACCTCCGACTCGGGGATCCAAGTGCCCATGTGCATTGCTGAGATGACAGAGATGGAACTCTCACTTTCCAACTGGACCAGAGGATTCGACAAATTATTATGGATGTCTGGTCTGGAGCCTCTCACTCCAGGTTGGAAAAATGTAAAACGGCTAAATCTCTGTGGATGACGATCTCAGAGCTGATGGGGGGGGGTCAGAGAATGCTGAAATATGCTGCAATCAGAGGATGAAGCGTATGTGGGAGTCCTCACCTCTGAAGATGAATGCAAGGATCCTTCGGATTGCATCAGAGCTCCAGTATCTTGTCAGAGACTGAAGAAGATAGTGAGGAAAGCAACTCCGACGAGGACGAAACATTGGTCACTGATTCTAATGACAATAACCCAGATGAGCAGGTATCATCTTCATCCTGTCCCACATTTTTGACTTTTCTGAAGACAGAAACTGCTCCCCTCCAGAAAATACTGATTCCCTGAAGAGAGCCCTTCAGGAAAGCAATCTACTTGCTGAGGAGCAAGCTCGAGAGATTGCTCGACTGAAGATCTTGTTGGTTCTCCAATTGGCGTCCAACAAGGTCAAGGACTCTAAGATCTCAGCTCTAGAGAATAGTCTAGAAAATGAGAAACGTATAGTATCTAACTTTTCCAAAGTTGATGCTATAAAGAGAAAACAAGAAACGGGTGGACTCCCGGATTATCCAGGGATGGAGAAATGGGGCCAAACGGTGTTCCGACCTCCCACTCCAAGCGGGAAGGCAACTCATCATGCCTTCAGGTATGACACAGGAATAATCGTGGTCACTACAAGGGTGAATTGTCCCCATGTGGAAACGTCCATAGTGCAAGAGGCGTCATGGCCACCCATGAGGAAATACCTAAGGCTCATTCTGAGCCCTTGTATTCACGGCCACTGCCACAACAAAGTGTGGATCTGCAGGTCCTAGTTCACAGAAGAATTCTCTCCATTCGAGGACACGGGATAGGGAGAATAGAAGTCATGATGTCAGGCGTCATGGAGGCTCAGCAAGGAAGATGCCTGAAAGAATGGCACCCCTTCTCGGCCTCATAACGCTCACATCATGCATTCGTTCCACCCTTCATCATGCCTCGACGGAAGAGGAATTTGTGCGACAAGAACAAGCCCTATCCCTTTGAGACCTAGGACCGTGACTACATCAGTCACTAGATCAGGTCAAAAACGGCGATACAACATTCACTCTTGCTGGTGCTGCGGCAAAGTGGGACACTTTGCGATTGACTGTTGGCACAATCCCTCTGTGCCCACAGCAAGGGGTTATCCATGTTCTAGGGACAGGGGTAGTCTTCGGACAGGTTTTCTGAAGGAAGGCAGTTGCGTGCTCATGCTAATAGAAACCTAGGACCCAATATGATTTGGGTCCTAAGGTAAAGTAATTCTGTTTTGCAGGGTAGTCTAGGTCCCTTAAATACGATGGGATCTGGCAGTAGGTGGCTCAAGGCTTATTTGGAACAAGCGTCTGCAATAACAGATGTGCTACCTGTTGAGCATACTCACTTCAAGCTACTAATATGTTCCATCTGTGGGATTAAAACGATAACTCTCCCAATCCCAGGTAACTTTGATCAGTTCAAGGACTTGTGTCATGATGCATCCTCATTCAAATTAAATATATATATAATATATATATATGTTATCCTTGTGTATAAGTATACTTATGCTCATCATATATTTGTGCACCTTAAGGAGAGATTACCTCGAGGCATGCAAATCATTACACATCAATAAAAGGTTAACCAAGAATGTCATTGCGAATTTCGACAAATCACAATTGACATCAAAAAGTGTTGGAGAAGCCTCGCTCAAATCCAATAGATTGTCGTTATAATTAAACATGTATTTATTAATCTTGTGTTAACTTGACACTCGAAGAATTTGAAAATTGTGCAATGCTTCCCAAAGTTTCAAGACAAACATCAATATATACTCCAAATCCCGCTGACCCATTTTATATCTCGCCAAATTAAACAAATCCCGTTCGAATCCCTCCCGCCGAAGGAGCTTGTCGACCGCTCGGCTTCCTTAAGAATCCCGACGACTGATATAATCCCCGCGAAACCGAATCCCTCTCACAGCCGTCGCCCGTTCGCCTTCCTCTCGACTCGCGCAAGAACAACACCCGACGACCCCTTGCGCAAGAGAACTCCCCAAGACTCGCGCACGGGCACTTCCGCGAACTCGCCGACACCCGCAGCCTCCGATGCTCTTGTCGACGCCGTCGAATCGCTGCTGTGTGTGACCATCTTCTCTCTGCAAAGGTACTTGCAAGGCCGCACCCCACGGGATACTCTTCTCTCCACGAGGATCTTCCCGAAGCTCGTCAACTCACCTGCGAGTAAGCCCTTAGGTAACCTCCTCCTCAATGGCTCCAAGGTCGAACCCCAAGTGATGTTCTCCTTTTGAATGTTCACTAATGTTTAGAGTCGGGCTTCTTTCTAGATCCTCAATGGCCCCAAGGACGACTGCAGGCTTGATTTCTGGTTGCGAGCTGGTTCGCACTGGTTTTGCTCATGCCTCGACGAGTTCCGGAACATCATTCTCATGCTGGAAGAAGCCGGACTAACCTTCGTATTGAGCATCCTTGCAAAGTTTTAGATAAAGAAGTGCTGGAGTTCTTCTCTACCGCAAGGCTTCGAGACAGAGACTCCATCATCAAGAGCAAGGTGGCTGGGACTAAGGTAAAGATGTCTGCCAGTAAGCTAACACGCTACCTGCAGCTTTCAAGTGCGGAGCAGGAAGACTATTTGGAGGACGAGGACAAAGCCAGAACCCTCCTGTTCTGCGGTCTACCCAGAGGCACTCGATCAGTAAAGCGAAAAGAGATGAATGAAGAAGGGAAGCTACTATCTGACATCATAGGAAAAGTACTCATCTGCAAGCCAGGCTCCCATGATCATATCTCCGGAGATATGTTCAAAATTCTCATAGCTGTGGTCTGCAGAAAGAGGTTCAACTGGGGAGAGTTGCTGTTTCAAAAGATCAAGGACACTCTGGGCACTCCAAGCTTCGGCCGCATCATCAGTCTATATCTCAACCAGCTCAACGGAGACAAATTTGACATGAGCAAAGGAGTCCCTCTCCATTACTTGAAAAAGATGGATGCTACTGTGTTTGATCGATGGGAGCGGCGCATCGGACAGCCTGTTGTAGAAGAGCATGAGGAAGTATCTCCCGCAGCCTCCCCCCGTGAAATTCCTGATACCCTGACTGCAGGAATCGAGGGGGAGACTCTACCCTCTCATATGGATATAATATCTGACATCGCCCAGGTGGCCAGGGATGCGGTGGCCGAAGTTAATGAAGAAAGTGAACCTGGGTTGGAGGATGAGGAGGTCCTGAACAGACACACTCAAGGAACTGAAGCTGAAACACTGGAGTCTGCTGATCAAGAAGATGAAGAAGCTGCTGATGTGGATGAATTTTTGGATGCGGACGGAGAGGACGCTGTGAATGAGGGCCATGAAGTGTTTGAGTCTCCGGATACTGATGAACCTCCTACTGATAAGTCTGCACCAGTGGAGGGGGAGGTAAATAAGGCCACCAACATCCCTCCCATAGAGACTGTGATGGTATCCAGCTCTACTGATGCGTCTGCTGCCGAGCCAGAGCAAGGCCAAGAAGTGCCTCCAGGTATCCCATTACGAGATGACCTAGCCATTCACACTGTCCATATAATTCAGGGCATCGTGAATGAGCTTAAAACCTCTTTTGATAAAGCTCAGAAAACAATGCTGCAAGAGATTAAGACTTCTGAAGATCTCATGCTGAAGAATATGGTGGCAATCAACCATAAGCTAGACGTAATGGAGAAGAAATTCGAAGAAAAATATTACGCGGCCGGCGAAGCTGTCACACTGTTAATGGCCGGATTGAAAAAGGCTACTGATACTCTGGCTGTTGTCAATCAGAACGCACACGTTGTGGCCAACAATATTCAGAAATTTGATGGCAACATGGTCACTTTAAATGCAAATCAGCAGGCCCTAGTCACTGAATTCAGCAAGACAACTAAGCACATTGATGACTCCTTGCACTCATATGCCAATTGCATTGCTGACGAAGCCAAAAAGGGGGAGAAGGAGTATATCGCTAAGCTGGCTGAGCTCCAAGAAAGCATGGATGCAAACTTTGCCCAATCAAGCAAATACGTCTATGAGAGTTGCTGGTGGATGCTACAACAGGCACTGGGCACGTTAGGCGTCGTCCTACCTGACCAACCTGCCGGTGTTCAGGTTCCTGAGACTTCTAAGGCTGCTGAGGAAGTACATATTGCTGAGGATGTAAGTACAAGTGCTGCTGATATTTTCACTGATGAAGCTGACGCTAGGGCCATCTCCAAATCTAAGCTGAGAAGTATGTTTGACCAGGAGGCCTTAGCTAAAGCAAGGGGAAAGAGGAAAGTTCAGGAAGGGACATCAAAGGAGACACCAACTCAAAAGAGGATCAGACTAAGTGAGGAGGATGTAAGAAACGAAAGGTGGAGCCCAGTTTCAAGAAACATCATCCTAGACACCTTCCGGCTGCAAGAAAGAGGAGAGATAAATCGAAATGAAGCATATAGTCAGTATGAATGGGAGACGCACAAAGCATTTGAAGCGAAACGCAACATTTTCTTCAGAAACAACAAGGATCCAGACAAAGTTGCTCCTCCTAGGTACTACCCGAAGCCCAAGGAATACATGGAAAGGCAGAGCAAAAGTACTTGGCGCAAACTCTTAAGGGTGACGGAGCTAAGGACAAATAGTCATTATTTTATAGTTGGTCACGGTGTATTAAGAACATTTAACAATTATTACTGTCGTGTGAACAATTCTGACTTATAGGTGAATATATTTCTCTTGGTATATATATATATATTCTTGAATGTGTGAATGACTCAAGTCCTGTTATGATTGCATTTATTACCTTGTGTTGCATAATTAATTTTTAAATGCTATAATTATTATTTGATAGGTGTTATTCATCTTAGCTAGTAGGGTTTTGGCTTCGTCAAATAGGGGGAGATTGTTGGGTATTGTATCCACGATTACCTAGATTTGAGGAAGCCCCCTGTCAAGCTAAGATGAATTCACAATGTATTTGATAAACTCTTTCAAGTTGTACTTGCAGTCTCTCCACGCTAAGTGCACACCAATGTCAGGGTGCAGTAGGTCAATATACACGGGTCTGCACGACGTAATCCCTCGTTGAGCAGATCAGTGTGTTGGCCTATGTGTACTCTCTCTATTGGAGTGCACTTACTTTCAAGTACAGGGCCGCTCATATGCAAGAGAAGACAAGGAGCATGGAGGATCAAGGAGCAGCTCCTAGGTGGAAGACGAAAAATCGTCCAAGGCAAATTCGACGAGAATCACCAAGTGATTCTCGCCGAATCGGCGAGAATCACTAAGTGATTCTCGCCGAATCGTCGAAGAATCGTCAGTGATTCTCGCCGACTCCTTCTGGCCATCTCAAAATGGTGCCAAGTGAGATTCGGCGAGAATCACTTGTAATTCCCGCCGAACCAGTGGTCAAGCAGCCCATGAATACCAAGTCCAATTCGTTGAGAATCGACAAGTGATTCGACGAGAATCACAAACGATTCTCGACGAATCGACGAGAATCACTTGGTGATTCTCGCCGATTCGTCGAGAATCGTTTGCGATTCTCGCCGATTTTTACTTGGCGTTTTCTCAGAATGCTGCTGAACCGGATTCTGCTTCTGGATTTGTTTGAACCGGATTTTGGGGATTTCATTTGTGGGTCCCTCAAACGGTCATATTTGAGAATCCTACAGTATTTATACACAGGTATTTTGAACAGTAAATCAACGGAGAAAGAGGCCGAGCACGTAACCCTAAATTCGCGAAATCGCTCCGCTCCGCCGCCGCCGCTCGCGTCAAGTTGTCGCCACCGCTGATCGATCTTCTTCCCGATCTCCGGTGACAGTAGCTTAGCAAGGCTTGAGTCTCACGCGTCTATCCAGAGATCCTTTGTCTCTCGATTTGTTGATCGAAACACTTCCCATCCGAATCGATCGAGACGACCGATCCTCGTGTGACCGTTGGTAGACCGAGCTTGCTTCGCAACGAAGTTTGGATCTCCAAGTTCAGCAGCTGCTCTTCATCGTAGCCGCCGATCCCGAAGCTAGCCGCCGCTCGTGTGCCGCCGCCGGTTCTGGGGAAATCCTCTCCAAGAGAGACCAAGGTCGTAGACTCTTCATCGACTTCAAGAACACGTCGTCGAACAAAGAGGAACACCGGAGTCTCCAAGAGAAGTTTGTATCACGTGTACATTCTACTTTTATTTTATTGTAAAGGAACTTTTGTTCCGTATTATAAGGTTGGGTGCAACCCGATTTGTGAGAGTGTTGACTCTCACGTGTGGAAGGGCTCCTTCCGTTAGTGCAGGGATTGGATTTCAATCCGTTGGTGAAGTGACTGAGTCGTCCCTTGTTGGGGAGATAGGTCGAAGGGGAAAGTGGATGTACCCAAGTCGGGGAACCACTATAAATTTGTTGTGTTTTCTGTGTGCTGTGTTTGTTGTTTTTATTGTGCAGGTACATCTGTAAATTCCGCAAAAGAACCACACGTCACCTATTCCCCCCCCCCCCCCATAGGTGCACATAGCCGACACTAGGTGGACTTTCAAGGATGATGCAGAGGAAAAGGAGTTCTGCATGATGGCAATCAATGCCTCACAACACAACTCAGAGTAAGAGAAGTCAGAGTCAGACTCAGAGACTCAACCTGAAGAAGATCAGGTAATCAGCTCTTTTGATTTCACTTCAGAAGATTTTAAACTTGAATTTAAAGCACTATGTTTAGACCTGCTAAAGTCTGAGAAAGAGATCATCTCTCTCAGAAATCAATTATCTGAACAAAATGCTTTAAAATCAGAAAATCTCAAACTCTCTCAGGAGTTGGAGAACTATAGGGAACAGATAGCTTCACTGAAAAGTGAGCTCTCTGAGGCCAAGAAGCTTGAAGAATCTCTCAATGGGAGAAGCATCAAGCTGATGGACATCACAAGCACAGTGAACTCAAGATTCAACAGTACACTGGGCTTGGGTGCCTCATCCAGCCAACCTATTGTTCTAACAACCCCTATCAAGTTCATCTCTGACAAGGGAAAGGGAGTTGTAGAGGTTGCCAGGAAAAATTCTGATCTGCCTCAGAAAACTAAAGTCCAGCACAAATCGTCGAACGGAGATCGACGATCGCCGAACGCAGCTCGACGATCTCAGGACAAATCGTCGAACGCTGATCGACGATCTCAGCCAAGATCGTCGAACGCTGCTCGACGATCCCATATACCTGACCTCAGCCATAGTCGACCGTCGAACGGAGCTCGACGATCGGACCCACGATCGTCGAACGCAGCTCCAAGATCGTCGAACAGAGGTCAGAGTTCTGGAATTTTTTTAAAGGGCAAGTCAAAATTGAACCCTAAGGGTTCTTCATCCCAAACCTTTAACCCTTATACTGAATGGATTTTACCTCCAAGGAGATATCATCCTGAAGGATATAAGAGTCAGCCAGGGATGTCTTTCATTTCTGAATTTAAAGGTTATCAACCTAGGCCCAAGGTAAACTGGGTCAAAAACAAGTGAATTTTTTTATGTGCAGGTGAAGACCTATCCAACATCTAACCAGCAATGGTATTTGGATAGTGGGTGCTCTAAGCACATGACAGGGAACAAGGACAACCTAAATTCCTTTAGAGCCAAGCTTGGACCCAAAGTTATCTTTGGTGATTCCAACTTTGGACAAACTAAAGGATATGGAGCAGTCCAGATTGGTTCTGTAACCTTCAAGAAAGTAGCATATGTGGAAGGACTGAAGCACAACCTAATCAGCATCAGTCAGCTATGTGATGAAGGTTACCAGGTGACCTTCAGCAAAACCTTATGCAAAATCAAGTCAGAGGACAACACAACTGTGTTGACAGGTAAAAGGAAAGGTAACATCTACCTAGTAGATTTTCTTTCAACTACTATAAATATCTGTTTATTCAATTCAGTTTGTAGACCAAACGTTTTATGGCATAAGAGACTAGGACACCTAAACCTTAGAACTATTGCTAGGCTATCCAAGGACAATCTTGTTAGAGGACTACCTTCTGGCCCCTACAAGAAGGAAGGACTCTGCAAGGCTTGTCAATTAGGCAAGCAAACTAAAAACAGTTTCAAGTCACTTAATAAGAGTGATTCACCTAGGATATTGTATCTGTTACACATGGATCTATTTGGACCCATCACAGTACAAAGCCTAGGAGGGAAATCCTACACTTTAGTGATTGTAGATGACTTCTCTAGATTCACTTGGGTGTTCTTTCTAAGGAAGAAGTCTGATAACTTTAAGTGTCTGACAGAGTTTCTCAAATGTATAAAGATTGAGTTCAATACTCACATTGCCCTGATCAGAAGTGATCATGGGACAGAGTTTGATTCTCTTCTTATGCAAGAGTTCTGCTAGAGTGAAGGGATCAGGCATACTTTCTCAGCTCCTAGAACTCCACAACAAAATGGGGTAGCTGAAAGGAAAAATAGAACTCTTATTGAATCTGCCACTACATTGTTGTCAGATGCTCATCTACCTCTATCCTTTTGGGCAGAGGCAGTGAACACCTCCAACTATGTGTTGAACAGAAGTCTGATACATAAACTGAAGGGAAAGACTCCCTATGAATTACTCAAAGGGAAGAAACCTAAAGTTGACTATTTCAAAATTTTTGGTTGCATTTGCTATATTCACAATAATGATAAGAAATATCTAGCAAAATTTCAAGCCAAAGCTGATGAAGGAGTGTTTCTGGGATACTCCATGATCAGCAAGGCCTATAGGGTATATAATAAATCATCATTGAAAATTGAGGAATCTGTTCATGTTTCTTTTGATGAAACTAACATGTCTTTCAAGGAGAAGATTTCTTCTACCATAGAACCTTTGCAGGAACACTCTCTAGTTGAAGATATGAACAAGCTACAGGTTGCTCAAGAGGATGAAAGCAGTGAAGATGAAAGCAATGCTCAACATATTGAAGCACAACCTGAAGAGCCAGTTGTTGTACCACAAGAGGAAACAACAACACAGGTTGGTGAACAATCAACACCCCCAGTTGATTTAGTAACATCAAGAGAGCATCCAATTTCCCAGATAATTGGAGACATCTCAGCTGGTGTGCAAACCAGAAATCAGGTCAACCAAAACCTGTTGCACACCTACTTCCTTTCTCAAATTGAACCTCAGTCCATTCAAGATGCAGAGCAAGATCCACACTGGATCATTGCCATGCAAGAGGAGTTGCATTAATTTGAGAGGAACAAAGTATGGGAACTAGTGCCCGAGCCTAAGGATCATTCCATTGTTGGAACAAAATGGGTATTCAGAAACAAACTGGATGATCAAGGAGTAATAATAAGGAACAAGGCAAGGCTAGTTGCCCAAGGATATTCTCAAGAAGAAGGAATTGACTACGACCAGACCTTTGCACCTGTTGCAAGATTAGAAGCCATCAGGATATTTTTAGCCTATGCAGCTCACAAGGGCTTCAAGGTTTATCAGATGGATGTCAAGAGTGCCTTCTTAAATGGAGACATCAAAGAGGAAGTCTATGTCAGACAACCTCCAGGTTTTATCTCTCCAACTCATCCTGATTTTGTTTTTAGATTAAATAAAGCATTATATGGTCTCAAGCAAGCTCCTAGAGCATGGTATGAGACCCTAGCATGCTTTCTCTTGGAAAATGGTTTTATAAGGGGTAGAGTAGACCAAACCCTTTTTATTAGAACCCATAAGTCCCATACCCTACTAGTACAAATCTATGTAGACGATATCATTTTTGGTTCTACTGACTCAAAATTGTGTAGAAGGTTTTCTAACCTAATGCATTCTAAATTTGAGATGAGTAGCATGGGTGAGCTATCCTTCTTCCTAGGATTGCAAGTCAAACAACATGCTGAGGGCATCTTTATTTCTCAAACCAAATATGCTAATGAGCTGGTTAAGAAATTTGGCATGTCTGAGGCATCTTGTATGAAAACACCCATGCCTACCAATGCTGTACTGGATGCTGATGAACATGGGAAACCTGTTGATCAGACAACATATAGAGCAATGATTGGCTCTTTACTGTATCTTACAGCTAGTAGACCAGATATAATGTTTGCTACATGTATATGTGCTAGATTCCAAGTTAGCCCTAGAGAGTCACACCTCACATTAGTAAAGAGGATTCTTAGGTATGTTAAAAGTTGTCCAAATCTAGGTCTCTAGTATCCAAAAGATTCAGCATTTGAGTTAACTGGATTCTCTGATGCTGATTATGCTGGATGCAGAATTGACAGGAAAAGCACCAGTGGAACTTGTCAGTTCCTTGGTGATAGACTTGTCTCTTGGTTTTGCAAGAAACAAACATCTGTGTCAACTTCAACTGCTGAAGCTGAATATATGGCTGCAGGCAGTTGTTGTTCACAAATACTGTGGATTCAAAACCAACTCCTAGACTATGGTTACAACTTAGAAAAGTCAAAAATCTTTTGTGACAATACAAGTGCTATCTCCATAGCTCAAAATCCAGTCCTCCATAGTAGGACAAAACACATAGAGATTAGGCATCACTTCTTAAGGGACAATGTTGAAAAGAATAAAATTGAACTGCAATATATCCCAACTGATTTACAAAGGGGAGATATTTTCACCAAGCCATTGGATGAAAAGAAACACACCTTCTTCCTAAATCAGTTAGGAATGTTAGATGGAGGAAGTCTTAAATAATATCCAAGATTTTGAAAGCTAAAAATGACCAAGACTATGCAAAATTCTGATTTTCCTTAGTGTCTAAAATTTCTCTGATCTCTGAACTGCGCTCGACGATTTTCACAAAGATCGTCGAACGGAGTTCGACGATTTCCTGAATCGTCGAACTGAGTTCAGCGCTCCTTTGATAGTATGGACTATCTCTTCTGGTCAACGATCGTCGAACGGCGCTCGACGATTTTGTTCACTGAACGATCGTCGAACGGAGCTCGACGCCTTTCCAAATCGTCGAACGGAGATCGACGATTTTGGAGTCTCTTCAGATTCCTTTAGAAGCCTCAATCGTCGAACTGAGCTCAACGATCTTTCCCTTTCTGCGTCGAACCCTAATATAAAACTCATTTTTTGCCGTCGTTCTCTCTTGCGCTTTCAATTTCTCTGCAAAATTTTCTTCCCTCCAAACAGTTCTACACTTGGTCGTTTTGTCTGTTGATTTTTGCAGGTACAATGGCCGTTTCAGTTGCTGTGCTAGCCGCCATGAAATTTGATGCAGGATTTGACATTGATCTAGACTCCTTCAACACCACT
The DNA here is from genome assembly GCA_039583875.1 of Platanthera guangdongensis. Classification (NCBI taxonomy): domain Eukaryota; kingdom Viridiplantae; phylum Streptophyta; class Magnoliopsida; order Asparagales; family Orchidaceae; genus Platanthera; species Platanthera guangdongensis. The sequence goes on from CM077151.1 coordinate 208,974,011, forward strand.
GATCAAGTCTTCCAGGACATCCTCAGTTTATTCAAAGATCAGCATCTATCTGCCCTTATGACAACAAGAATCAAACTTGCCTCTGATGAAATCAAAGAATGGGTATATACTGCACACAACCTTGACAACAATACCATTGTTGGATCCATTGGTGGCACCCAGGTACCTCTGACCCCAACAGTCCTCACAGAGGTTTTTGGTTTAAGGAATGGTGAAGACTCTGCTGAACTTTCTGGAGAAGAATTCTCTGATATACTTGCCAGGATGGGTCATCCTGAGGGGAACCCTAGCAAGTTGTTTAAGAGGAACCTGTCAGTGGAATACAGGTTTCTGGCAGATGTTGTAGGCAAGGTTCTGTTGGCCAAACATTCTGCACATGACACCATCTCCAGATATCAGCTCTGCCTCATGGGAGCTCTGGTAGATAGAAAAGGCTTGAACTGGGGAGAAATCTTTTTTGATCTGATAAAGAAAAAGATAAACAAAACCTTTGTGAATTATGGAAGAATTCTGGGAATCTTCCTTCAGGCTAAGTGCCCTACTCTGCTAGTCTCCTCTGGAGTGCACATCAATGCCTCCAAGAGACTCACCTGTGCCCTATTTGGCAAATGGGACAGGCAAATCATCAAGCCCAGCAGGCCCTCTCCATCTGCCCCTTCAGGCACCAGGACTCTAAGAGTCACTCCACCCCAGGTCTCTGCCCCTGCAGAGGACCTGCCTGCTGCTAGTGCTGCTTCTCCTCCTCCTCCAAGTCCAACCCTACCCATTCCATCTACCATTCCAGCCTCATCCACAATTACAATTTCCAGCCCATCTCCAACCTCTATTCCATCTCCAGCAACCATCTCATCTCCACCAGCAGACCACTTCCATCCCCTATTCTCTTATCCACCACCAGATGTCACCTCATCCCCATCCATTCCATCCTTCACACTTCTGGATGAATCCTACATGGATGATTCCCCCTCCTCTCCTCCAAAGTTACCATCCTCTTCCACCTCTTTTCAAGACCTTCTCCACCACATTATTGCCCAACCCACATTCACTCCATCCATATCCATCCCATTATCCTCCATCTCCACCATCCCCTCTCCTGAGCCATTCATTCCACCCTTCAGCCCTCCTCCTCCAGCTCCATCAGCCATCCCTGTACCCTCTAACTCTGCTCCTCTTCTTGAGCAAGTAGATCTCCTAGCCTTGGCTGACCAGTTGTATGAGCTCCTTGCACCCAGGCTCTCTCTTCTCATGGAGGCCTCTTTAGCTCCTCTACAACAGTTAGTGGCAGCTCTCTCTGCCAGGCTTTCCTCCTTCCTTACTCCTCAAGCAGCACCCCCAGCAGTGTGCCTTGATACAGCTGTATCTGTATCCAGGCAGGGGGAGATGCCCTATGAAGCCAGCCTTCATGCTGCTGTTGCTGCTGCTTCTGCTGCTACTGATGCTGTTTCTGTGTCTGCTTCTGCTACTGCTGCTGCTCCTGCATCTGTTGCCTCTGCTACTCCAGTCCTAGCAATAGACCTAAGGTCTTTGCTATCTACATTTGATACTGCATACTACTGCTGCCTCCCAGAGCCCAATGCTGTCCAGCCCTCTGAAGATCTGTCCAAGGCTCTGGTGCCCTTCTCATGCTGTGACCCCAGTATAATTTCTGCTTTTATTCATTCAGTGACTGCTGCTTCTGATGATGTTACTGCTGCTGCTGATGAAGAAAAGGCTGTATCTGCCTCTGAAATTATCCCTGCTGCTGAAGAAATTGTTTCTGTTGAGCCCTTTTCCCAGGATTCTCTGATGACAGAGGCTGCTGTTCTTGAGCCTGCTGAAGTTATTGTTGTTGTTACTGAAGCTGCTGCTGCTGTCTCTCCTGAAGTTACTAGTGCTGTTTCTGAAGTTGTTTCTGTTGCTCCATATGCTGGTGCACCTGTTGTTATATCTGTTGCCCCATCTATTGCTGTTCCTGTTGCTGCCCCTTCTGCTTCTGCCCCATCAGCTGCTGTTCAACTGAAAGAAACATTGATGAAGAAGATTGATGCTTTATATGATGCACAGAGTTCTGAATCTGAGGATTATAACACTGCTTCTGATGATTCATCTTCCACCATTGCAAAGAAAAGGAAAGCAAGAAGTAAGGCATTGAAGAGGGTTCCTCTTGCCAAAGTTAGAGATAACAATGATGTCCCTTATTATATTCTGCACAACTGCCCAATTTCTGAGCATTGGATGCAGTTCTCTAAGAACCAGCTAAAGGCTATGAAGAAGAAGAGGAAGTATGAGAAAGATTCCACTCAGTTCAAGCACCCTCATCCTCCTCCACCACCTCCACCTGATGCAGGTGCAGGTGGCAGCTCTGCAAGTTCAGGCCCAGCTAGAAGCCAGGCTCCCTACCAACCTCATGCTAGAACATATCAAAGGGAAAGCCAGTCTAGGGGCTATTACTCTAGAAGGGGAGGATATAGTGGAAACCAAAGAGAGACTCAGGTTTACTCCAAAGGGAATTCCAGGCAGCATCCTTACTCCAGGGGAGGACATGTTCCTTCTGACACATCTTATGGTCCTTTCCCCAATAAGCTCAAAGATACTGTGACTGCCAGGACTCCTCAAGATACTTCTTCCAACAGGTATGAGCCACCTGTTCCATTTGAGGACCCTGAGAAGAATCCTGTGGCTTGGACTGCTAGAATGAAAGAGCTGGCTGCATTAGATCAAATAAAGAAAGCCAAAGAGAAAGGCCTAGACACTTCCAACATCTCTACTATGTCAGAACAAAGACAGAAAGAACTAGAAAGATATGCCTCCAGTAAGTTCTTTGATGCAGACAGGTACATGGAGTTGCATCCAGCTGCAGTGGTTCCCAGGGCTTCAAAGCAAATTTATTTGGGTGCAGCTGATGATACCAGATCCAAACAAGAAGCATTAAATCCTAACAGAGAAATTAAAATGGTAAAAGGCAAAGAAAAGGAATAACTCTGTAAGGTGATAACTCTTGGTTTTTCTGACTGCCCTCTGGATATCATGTTTATATATATCTCTGTGATGGTTCTGTGATGTCTAGCTGCTGTTGTTTTTATGTTCTTCTGACTGTATGATGTTGTTTGTTTTTCCTATGTCTGTAAATAGTTTTCCTAACCCAAATAGGGGGAGATTGTTGGAACACCCTATTACTAATTTGGGTTAGGATCACTATGTCTCTAGGAATCTGTGTTTTGACCTTCTGTATAGCTTAATAGGTCAATTAGAATTGAGTCTAAGGGTTAGAAGGCTAGGATTGGAAGCTGCCCTGAAGACCCAAGTTTTTCTGGAGACTAAGTCCAAATCGTCGAGCTCAGCACGACGTTTCGTCGAACTCCGGTCGACGATCGTCTAGCTCAACTATTGACAGATCGTCGAGCTCCATTCGACGATCGCTGAGCTCAAACCTTCTCAATATCGTCGAGCTCTGGTCGACGATCGCTGAGCTCAGGTCGACGATTTTGACTCTGCACTGGATCCTTATCTCTGAGCTCAGTTCGATGATCCTTGAGCTCAGATCGACGATTTCTTTGCTGCTTGCATTTTCCAGTTCGCTGAGCTCAGCTCGACGATAGCAGAGCTCAGTTCGACGATTTCAGTTATCTTTCAGAATTCAAATTCAAATCAGATAGAAGTTATTCTGCATTTAATTCAGAAGATCTGCCAGCCGTTTTCATTTACTTCTGGAGCAAGTTTCAAGGGATTTTTCAAGGAACAATTCAGTGGACTTTCCTTCAGAACAGATTATGCAATTAAGGCTGTAATCAATGCAGACCAACGTCTATCTTTGACAGAGTAATATTCTATTCAGACTCAGAGATTAAAAGATAGAATGTTTTTTTAATAAAGACAGAGAATAGACAAGAACAGAAGGAGATTGACAAATATAGGACACCTCTCAATATACAGAGACTCTGAAAAATATTCTGTCAGCAAGAATTCAGAAGAACACTCATCAAGAAGAGATCAAGCTTTCAAACATTCTTCAGATCTCTTCAGCTTTCAAAGTGTTCAAGGCCAACATCATTTCAGGACTCCAGACACTCAACATTTCAGCTTGCTGAAATCATCTTTTGCTGGAGATCTATTTTTGAAGGCCTATCACCCTCAGCAAAGCTCATCTTCCTGAAGATCAAGGACTCAGGGGGAGCTTTGAAATCAATCCACTTAGTCTTCTCAGTTGCTTGAGAAAAGAGAAGACTGCCATAACTCTCTCAACCCCCTCTCTGTAAAGGGTTTTTCAAACTCCCTTCAAAAGTTTGAATCTGGTTTTTGAGCACCTTGTCAAAAGCTCATTGGTGGCAAGACACCTGATCAAAAAATCTGATTTGGTTTTTGAGCACCTTATCAAAAGCTCATTGGTGCCCAGGACACCTGATCAACTCATCCTGCAGTGGATTCCTACCTAGGGTGGTAGAAGAGTGGATGTACCCAAGTTGGGGAACCACTATATTTCCTTGTGTCATCTGGTTCTGCATGTTTTCTTTTTGTTTCTGGCCTAGATTTTCTTGTGTTTAATTTCTGCATAGCTTAGTTTTGTGATTAGTTTTACTTCTGCTTCCCTGCTTACACTCATTACAACAATTGTTGTAAAGCTTTGCAAAAGTTTTTCTTTGTATTTTAAAAAGCACCATATACTCTATTCACCCCCCCTTTAGAGTATATCAGATCTAGTTTCCCCTTTCAGGGTCTCTCCATTTCCTTGCATAAACGTTGATATGTCTCGCTTCAACTTCGCCGTTTTAGATGGGGGGAAGTATTTGGCTAAAATTTTTTCCATCAAGAATGCCCAAGTGGTAATAGATCCATTTGGTAAAGAATTTAGCCAATCCTTTGCCCCCCCCCCCCTCTAGCGAGATAGGAAACAGACGCAATTTAATGGCTTCTTTTGAAAATCCATTAATCTTGAACGTATCACATATTTCTATGAACGTTCTCAAATGAGAATTGGGGTCTTCATGATTATTGCCACCAAATTTACTATTTTGAATGAGTTGCATGACAACAGAATCGATTTTAAAATTACTGGCCTCAATTGCAGGCCTAGCGATACTAAATTGCAACCCTCCCTATAGAGGCATGTTGTAATCACGACATGCTCTCCTTTGCTCAACAGGGTGCCCATTATTTTCAACCCGACCTCCTAAATCCTGACCTTCCGGATGATTATCGTCTGGATTCATAGTTGAAGATTGGGTTTGTTCTAAACGAAAAGTCTTACGATTTCTCCTACACGTACTTTCGATCTCTAAGTTTAATGGTAATAACTCAGTAGACCGAAATCTGGACATGCACTAACAGAGCAGAAAATAACAATAAAAGAAAAACTACAAACAACTTAAAAATACAACAAAGTTAAAGTTCGACCTCCAAATACTAGGGTTCACTAATATTGCAAGAAAATAAACAATAGATTAATAGCATGTCCTCGACAACGGCGCCAAAAATTTGATTCGCCCGAAACAGGTTATTCGTACTATCGCAAGTGCACGTGCTGTAACAAGTAATAATGTGTGAGCGAGATCGTTCCCTAGGAGAAGTGATTAACCTAAAGTTTGCAAGTACTAGCTACACCGTTCTTTAAATCCAAACAAGATGATTAAGGTGATTTTGGAAGTAATGAAAATTTTATATAAAGATTTAATCTAACTTAACTATGAAAATCCTTAGAAATTCTTTAACCACTTGGAGAAATTAGTCTTGCATTTCAGATTTCCTATGTGCGTCTAGATGGTGCGTAGAAATAATAATAGTTAAGAGTATTGAAGGAATTATCATGCAATGATTTTCATAGAAGAAATTACCGTAAAAATCCTTGAGTCGGCGAATCCGTGAAACACCTTTGAACGACTTGATCTTTAAATAGACCCAATCGCCTAACACGAACTCCAGCTTCCTGTGACGAGCATTAAAATATTTTGCTTGCCGATCTTGAGCCACCTTCATGCGCTCTTGAATGGTCCGTACCAACTCACAAGCATTAGATACCACTTCTTTTCCCAATAGCTTGGTCTCTCCCGCCTCTGTCCACGACATCGGTGTTCGACACTACCTCTCATACAAAGCTTCATATGGCGTCATCTTTATACTTGCTTGGTAACTATTGTTGTACGCGAACTCCACCATGAAGAGGTGACCCTACCATTTCTTGCCGAAGTCAAGAATACACATCCTCAGCATATCCTCCATAGTACGGTTCGTTCTTTCGGTTTGCCCGTCATTTTGAGGATGGAAAGTCATACTGAACTTTAGCTTCATGCCCAGACTCTTCCGAACCAACCTCCAGTCCTTGGACGTAAAACGTCCATCACGATCGCTGACTATACTTTTAGGAATCTCATGTAGTCGCATAATGTTAGAAACATACAACTCCACCAGCTTCTCCACGCTGTCCTCCTTCCGATTTGGGATGAAGTGAGCCACTTTTGTTAAGCAATCCACAATCACCCAAATCTCGTCGTTACACTGCTGCGATCTATGTAACCCATGCACAAAATCCATGGAGATGTCATCGAATTTCCACTCGAGGATTGGAAGAGGCTTCAGGAACCCGCCCGGCTTCTGACACTCAACCTTCACCAAGGCACAAGTTTGACATCGATTCACGTACAAATCTACATGCTGCTTCAGTCCATGCCACCAAAAGGATTTCTTCATATCCAAGTATATATTTGTACTGCCAGGGTGAATGGAGTACTTTGTGAAGTGAGCCGGCAAATCCATAAAACGCCTTTGAACTAATGCCCGTGTGTAGTTTCCCGGATTCGCGTTAGGCGATTGGGTCTATTTTTATCATGCAATTATCATAGAAATCGGACTGCTAGCAAAAGGAGGGAGTCTCCTCCACCCCTCTAAACTACGGTAAACTAATGAGCGGTTGTACTTCTACTCTCTCGAATCTCGAAGTACAATACAAAAGTGGAGATCTTTGGTTAAACATTTTACACCACTCATCTCTCGATTCTTGCGGTGCAATAAGTTGACCTTAAACCCTATATTACGTCACTCATCTCTCGATTCTCGCAACGCAACATAAGATGAAGATCACAGCCAAAAATCTCATAAATAAATTCAAAAGTTTACAAGATAACAAATCATCCAACAAATCTCAACAACCAGGAGACTTACACCATAAAAACACATATAGTACTCTCCTTATACAAGGCTTGAAGAGTTTAGTTCATAGAAAGAGAAGGAACACATAAAATAAGACAGATCTTACAACATATGATGGAAGGGATTCAAAATAGTGCAGGAAATTGCTCTCCAAGTCAACCCTAAGCAGTCCTTCTCTAAGATCTAGTTTGCCCTAGTTCTTCTTCTCCAAAAAATCTCCAAGATGATGGCTCCAAGATTCTCCCTAATGAATTTTTCCAATCCCCTTTTATGGCATGAGATTCTACTCATAAAAACGTGCAGTCATTTATCAAAAGTTGCCTCTTTTCAATTTTCATTTTAACGTAAAATTTGAATTTTAAATTCAAAATCCGTCCAGCAGTTGTTGCAACAACTTTTTCAGGTTGTTGCAATAACCTGCGCAGGACAGAAACAATTCCATCTTCGCTTCTCCAGATCGAGTTCTTCCGCATTTCTAGCAAGAAAATAACGGGAAATTAGGCATATTAACCGCAAATAAAATAGATACGAATTTACTTGTATTTTAACTTATTTAATTCATTTGTTTCCCAACACGATGAATATTCAATCAAAATAAAGCACGAGATAACTTCTTTTTAAGAAGTTATCAACTAACCCCAAGGAGCACCCAGAAAACTCGACAGAAATACATTTCTGCCAGATACCGCGCGGTGGTAGTGTTACAGCCGACGGTAGCTCTGTGAAAGAGTTGTTGTGATGCCTGTCTCACAGAGACCTGGGGGCTAGTGTGTGGGGATGCGTGCTCAGGGAGCCCAGCTTGGTGGCCTGAGAGCTGACCTTGTGCATAACTGGGTTATGTACTATTGTTTGATCGATATATTGGGACTCAGGGAAGCTTGAATTGCGTCGATGACATAAATTGACATGGTGGTGTGAGCAACGGGTTAAGTGGAACCATACCCGCTCTATGTGGTTCGGTTAAAGAGACCTAAGGTACTTGGCACTTACCGTTGGCATCGATGGAGAGTCTTAGGCTTTGGCCTGAAATACTGAAATGCTCATGATGGTTGCCTTCCTGGGGGCGGTGGTGAAGACTCGGATTGGACCGGAGTCACTAAGAATGTTCCCTTAGAGCACGGGGTGTGTGTCCGTTCGTTCCTACGCCTGTGGTGAAGTGTGCTTAAATTGCACTTTCATTTATATGTTGGATTTTGCTAATACAATTGCAGGGAAGGAGCACTGCCGCCCCAAGTAAGGGGTGGGGTCGTTATAATTTGGTCAGCTTTAGATGACCGTTGCTTTGTTTTGCCACCGTGCGGTGGATTGTTCTTATGCAGGAACATGTTAGCCTAGTGGAAAATAGCGGGCTGAAACCCTTGTTGTTGTACTGTCCCTTGGAGGCCAAGGCAAAGTTTTTTTCTTTTAATACTATAATGTACGGCCGGCCTGCGAGCCGATTTATGTAAAACACTTTAATTCAAGTTGAATATTGTAAGGCCATAAGGCCAAGACTTTTATGTATGTTATTTCATTCCTGATGTGGCTGTAGTGGACATTCATGTTTTGTTTATGGGTTCTTCTAACTTTTTTAAAAACTTCCACTAGACTGCTCTATGTTAGGTTTTGATATTGTTTCATAGTAATTTGGTACTAATACGTAACTCCTCTAACTGTCTGTGGAATATGGCATGGGGCCCCGACCGGAGCTTCTGTTATATCACATGTGACGGATGGGGGTGTTACATGCAGAATATCCTCCATCGTCCAATTTGTCCTCTCGGTCTGCCCATCCGTCTGCGGATGAAAGGCAGTGCTAAACTTGATCTTTCTGCCTAGTAAAAGATGAACATGCCTCACATCGCCAGATGTAAACCGTCCATCACGGTCACTAACAATACTGCGAGGGATGCAATATATTCGAATGATGTTCTGCACATATAGCTTTGCCAACTTCTCCACTGAATCACTTTTCTGATTTGGAATGAAATTCATAACTTTAGTCAACCGATCAACAATCACCCAAATCAAGTCATTTTTCTGCAACAACTTTGATAGTCCATGAACAAAGTACATGGAAATATAATCGAATTTTCACTCTGGGATTGGCAATGACTTCAAGAACACTCCTGGCCGCTGGCACTTGGCTTTCACCAATGCGCACATTTGGCACTTTGCCACGCAAATAGCTATGTCTTTCTTCATCCCTGGCCATCAGAACAACGCTTTCATGTCTTGATATATTTTTGTGCTCTAAGGATGAATCGCGTACTTGGTGAAATGAGCTTTGTACATCAATTCATCACGTAGTTTCCCATAATTAGGAACACAAAGCCTACCATCCTTCCGTAATAGCCCATCCTCAAGTAGAAACTCAGCGTTCTTCCCTCGGCGGGCTCCGACAGATAGCGTTGCATGCTTGGATCAAACTCCAAGACAAATCTCACACAGTCGGCAATATCATACTGAACTTCCATCCAGCTAAGAATGACAGTGGAAGATGATCCTTGATCCACACAGGAGATTTCCAAGGCCTCTAACTCGTGAGCTAAAATCCTACTCTCCTGCGCTGGAGCTCGACGACTCAAAGCATCTACCACCACATTCACTTTCCCAAGGGTATAGTGTAATGCCTCCCCTGTAATGACCATATAATATGGGTCCGGTCGGGGCCCCACAACATACAGACGCCACAGCTTTAGCATTAAAAGATGGTATTAACTACCCAACTCAAACCTCAGAATAAAGCAACAGCGGAAACATACAAAAAAAAGTAAAAGTTATCCACTACCAATCCGGAGTATCAAAATGGCCTTAAGGCCATAAACAAAATAAGTCCAAAGCTGAATGACAACAAGGTCAAACTTCAACGTGCAAAAGCACTCCTATGCTACATCGGTATGCAAGCTAGAAATACCAATAACATGGAGCATCACAGTCAAGAAGAAAACAAGCTATTAAACATGGTAATCACTTCATGAGGCTTAGGTCTTTTCGGTCGGCACACTTGCTCCCTCTTGTGATCCTTTCCCTATAAAAAGTTATGGTAATGTGGGTCAGCAAAGGCTGACCTCTACTGTGTAACCAACATATCTCCTCCCGGCTGCCCCTAATGGACCCTGGGGTACACCTCCAACCTGCAAGTCAGCACTTCGTATGCCATATACATAAACATGTAAAGCTTTAAAAATAGGTTTGGATTTCTCAAACAACTGTTAAAGTAGCGAACAAACGACCAAAAATAAGCCGGAGTTTTGAATAATTGAAAGTTTTATTATCCAAAAAGATATCTATTACAAAGGTATGACCTCCCTTATATAGAATGGAGGAGAGATGAGAGAATACAAATAAGAGATGTGGGACTAAAAATTTACAGGACTAAGCGGACTATACAAAACAAACCGCACAAGCCGCGCGGTTAGACAGAATGGCTAACCGCACGGCTACCACCAGAGAGAAAGAGAGATTGCCAGGGTAGACCGCTAGACCGCCCAGTCTCCAAGCCGGCTGAGACAAACGGCCAGACCGCGCGGTCTTCAACCCGCTAAGACACACCGCCAGACCGCCCGGTCACCAACTTCAACACTCCCCCTCAAGCTGGAGCATATATATCGATCATGCCCAGCTTGTCACAAACATGAAGAAACGAGGCGGAAACTGGCTTGGTGAAGATGTCAGCCAGCTCTTTATTAGAAGTGACAAAGGGAGTGCAAATTTGTTCCTTTAAGATCTCTTCACGAATGAAATGACAGTCGACCTCAATGTGCTTTGTTCTTTCATGGAAGACCGGATTTTTGGAGATGTATATGGCGGCCTTGTTATCACAGAACATAGGTAGAGGATGGTTGTAGAGCTCTCCTAAATCTAGCATGAGAGCCTGCAGCCATTTTAACTCACAAGTGGTCGATGCCATACTGCGATACTCAGCTTCTGCACTGGACCTGGAGACAACAGACTGCTTCTTGCTCTTACAGCTCACCAGATTTCCCCCAACAAAGGTGCAAAAACCTGAGGTTGACTTGCGATCCCCTTTGTCATCAGCATAACTTGCATCTGAGTATGCTTCAATCCTCAGATGACCATTCTTCTGAAAAAGTAATCCTTTCCCAGGCGCTGCTTTGACATACTCCAAGATCCGCAAGGCGGACTGTAGATGGCACTCCCTAGGTGCTTGCATGAATTGACTCACCTTGCCCACATCATAGGAAATGTCGGGCCTGGTCACTGTGAGATATATGAGCTTACCAACCAGATGCATGTACCGCGAACTATCTGAAAGAGGAGGCGAATCATCTGTCCAGGTTCTATCTTCTCCAGTTGCCATGGGGCATCGGGCAAGTTTTGCTCCAGTCAATCCTGCCTCTTTTAAAAGATCAAGGGCATACTTACGCTGAGAGAGAACTAAGGAGTCGGGCTTCCGAGAGATTTCGATCCCCAGAAAGTACTTTGGAGAGCCCATATCTTTCGTGATCAGATGTTGGCGAAGATGTCGCTTTGTCAGGGCTACCCTTCCTGGTCATCGCCAGTGAGAAGAATATCATCGACGTACACAGCAAGAACAACCAGCCCCGAAGGAGTTTTGCGAATAAATAGAGAGTGATGGGCAGAGCTTCGCGCAAAACCAACGGTCGCCACGATGCCGCTGAACTTGTCAAACCAAGATCGAGGGCTCTGCTTGAGGCCATAAATTGCCTTCTTCAGCCGGCATGCTCGTGTCTCCCCCTGAGCAACATACCCAGGAGGTTGCTCCATGTAAACGGCCTCATGAAGATCACCATAAAGGAAGGCATTCATGACATCCAGCTGAGAAATCGGCCAATCCGTATTTACCGCCACAGAGAGAAGGACCCGGATAGTGCTGAGACGAGCCACGGGGGAGAAGGTGTCAAAGTAATCAACCACATAGGTCTGAGTAAAGCCCTTAGCAACAAGGCGAGCCTTATACCGATCCAAAGTGCCGTCTGGGCCAAATTTGACCACAAAGACCCAGCGACAGCCAACAACATCAGTACCGAAGGGAGGAGGAACAAGAGTCCATGTACCCCGCTCAATTAGGGTCGCCATTTCCTCATCCATGGCCAGCTTCCAATGAGGAATAACAAGGGCCTCCTAGTAGGAGCGGGGTATGGCAGTGGCAGAGATAGCCAGTGCAAATGTCCTGCGAGAAGGGGTAAGACGATCATATGAAACAATAACAGCAAGGGGGTGTAGTGTGCACGTCTGCACCCCTTTGCGAAGAGCTATAGGAAGATCCAGGTCAGCGGGTCCCTCGGCATCCGAAGCATCCGTGGCAGAGAAAGCTGGCCCGGGAGTAGAGAGCGACGGCGGCGGAGATGAGGGAGACGGTGGCGGAGATGAGGGAGATGGTGGTGGAGAAAGAGGAGTGGGTGGAGACGGTGTAGGGGTGGAGATCGTAGTAGGAGAAGAGGGAATGAAGGGAATGGCAGGAGAATCAGAAGCGGGGAGAAGAGGAGAGGAGTCATCCGAGAAGTAGGGGTATTCTCGAAGAAGGTGACGTCAGTAGAGACGAACTACTTACGAAGTACGGGATCAAAGCAACAATAGCCTTTCTAAGTGGTGGAGTACCCCAGAAAGACACATTTGGTGGAGCAAGGGGAGAGCTTATCACGGGTGGCCGAAGGGGCATGCACAAAGGCAGTGCATCCAAATATTTGGAGAGGGAGAGGAAACGGCTCCTTGCCCGGATACAGAATGGAGAATGGGGTTTTTCCGTGGAGAACCGTGGAGGGAATGCGATTGATAAGGTAGCAGGCAAGGAGAACAGCATAGCCCCAATAGGAGCGAGGAACATGCATCTGGGTCATCAAGGTGCGAGCGACATCGAGGAAGTGACGATTTTTCCATTCTGCCACACCATTCTGCTGTGAAGTATAGACACAACTAGTTTGATGAATAATCCCATTTTGCATGCAGAATGTAGAGAAGTCATGACTGATATATTCTTTGGCATTATCAGATCGAAAAACTTTGATAGAAACATTAAACTGAGTTTTGATCATGAGATAGAAGGACGTCCATGCAGAGAATAATTCGGAGAGATCTTTTAACAGGTACACCCACGGACAGCGAGAGAAATCATCAATGAACGTGACAAAATATGAACTACCTCGACCAATGGTAAGAGTAGGAGAAGGACCCCAAATATCGGAGTGGATGAGATCAAACGGACGGGTAGATCCACGAACGTGCTTTGGAGGGAAGGAGGAGCGGTGATGCTTGCCAAGCTGACAGGCCTCACAGTTGAGCGGAGGACTGTGTGGAGGAAGGTGGGGCAGAAGTTGACGAAGAAGACGTGGAGGAGCATGACCAAGGCGGAGATGCCATTGGAGAATATCTGTGGATGTGGAGGAGAAGGTGGAGAAAGCAGAAATGTTGTCCAAGAAGTATAAGCCGCCACTCTCAGTCCTCGTAGCAATCGTCCATTGGGAGTTCGGATCGTGAAAAGAGCAAGAAGTAGAAGTAAATGTGACGGAACACTGTAATTGCTTGCATAGAGAGGTAACAGATAATAAGTTGCACGGGAACTTGGGCACGTATAGAGTATCCGCCAAGTGAAGAGACGGAGTGACATGAACTATCCCCGTCCCATGGACTGATGATGACGAGCCGTCAGCGAGAATAACCGGGGGAAACCGATCATGTGTTTCTAGGAGAGAAAAACACTGGAGAGTGCCGGTCATATGATTTGTAGCACCGGTGTCGATCAACCATTTTCCATGAGTAACAACGTGGGCACTAGCAGAAGACGTGACCACCGAGACGAACGGCTTGGAGGAGGATATGAAAGCCATAAGGGGTAAAGAGGGAAGCACAAGCCGCGCGACTTAACAGGAGGTCGCGGCGACTAACAGGCAGAAGCGGCTAAAGGAAGAAAGGCAGAGAGGCTGCCAAAACAAGGAAGAACCTGCGCGAACAGAGAGAAAACGTAGCGGTTAGGAGAAAGAGATCTGTAGCGGTCACGATGATAGATACCAGCGGCCAGAAAAACCACGACCAAGCCGCAGAAGCAAGCAGAGGGAAAGAAGTCGAGCGGCTAGAAATCAGCCCACGCGAACAGGAGAAAGAGACCCCACGCGAACAGAGAAAAGTCCGCGGGGAGGCAAACAGGTCGCAGCAAGAAGAAGAAGAAACAAAGAGGTCGCGCACACAAAGAGCAACGACAAGGAGAGAATAAGCCGCGCGAACAGGGCGCAAGCAGGCGGAAGAAACAAGCCGCGGGGACAGGCCGCGAGAAGAAGAAGCAAGCCGCGCGGACAGGTTGCGAGGTCAGAGAGGGCGCACAGAATCAGGAGGAGAAAATCGAGTCCTCGGATACCATGTTAAAGTAGCGAACAAACGACCAAAAACAAGCCGGAGTTTGAATAATTGAAAGTTTTATTATCCAAAAAGATATCTATTACAAAGGTATGCCCTCCCTTATATAGAATGTAGGAGAGATGAGAGAATACAAATAAGATATGTGGGACTAAAACTTTACAGGACTAAGCGGACTATACAAAACAAACCGCACAAGCCGCGCGGTTAGACAGAAGGGCTAACCGCACGGCTACCACTAGAGAGAAACAGAGATTGCCAGGGTAGACTGCTAGACCGCCCGGTCTCCAAGCCGGCTGAGACAAACCGCCAGACCGCGCGGTCTTCAACCCGCCAAGACAGACCGCCAGACCGCCCGGTCACCAACTTCAACAACAACAAACATGTTTTCTATGTTGAACATATAATCAAAGGGGCCTACTATGCAGCATGTATGCAAACTCGGGCTTCACCCAAGGCACCCTAACGTGTATGCATCTAGCACATCATCATAACAACTGGGTACTTCCAATTTCCGCAACGACATCAAGCTACAAACAAAAAGGGTACTGCAATTCCCCTAACGACACACAAGCTGCCACAAGGAAATCCTGCCAAGGCCCCACACACTCGTGGGTCTTAGACCTGGGCTTGCCTGCAAACTCTGACGTCTCACGCCAGGATTCCGTCTCACACACAAACCGATTCTAAAAACCCTTGTTGGACCCCACCCGCTGGTGGGCTTCATTTCCTGGGCTTGTCCTATGCTTGGCATTCTCGTCAATCTCATAGAAGGGGACTAGTCTCACTGGGACACTCTACCCACATGACTTGTACATCACAGAATAGCCAGCCGACCACGGAGACAAAGACGCACCTTAGCACATCACAATCCAAAGACTTTCCCACTATAATCCATCATTCGTACTTCAACGTTCCCACGCACCAAAGAAACCATATACCCTAACGCGGAGCTAACCTTGTCCGGTTCCGGCTACACGTACTCACTCAAAAAAGGGGGGAAAACACATACATCACAAAAAACATCTTGTCGTAACGGATTTCTACAAAAACCTTAAGGCTCGCTATTCAATATCACCTAGTCGGACTAACAGTCGCGACTACGACTTCACCCAAAATGCCTAATCCACTAATGGAGTGGATCTCTAATACAATATAATGTCGGGGACAGACACAATCGACCCGGTGGTTCCACTTGAACCATGGCGACGTAAACCCCACTCATTTGAGAGATTTGGTGCCCAAAATCTTGAAAAGCAAGAAAGAAAAAGATGTTATGCATGCATCCTAGAAACCGAGAGGAGAAATGTCATTACCTTACGACCCCTCTTCCTAACCATGGAATCCTTGCTTTGAATGGATTGACACGAGTGCCTCCACGCCCTCTCTACAGATCTGGTCTCGGAACGATGATCGGAGCTCTGAAGATCTGTTAATGGTGGAAGAAAGCTCTCTCTCCTTCTTCCTCCCTTATCTCCCTCTCCAACCGTAATTCTCACACTAGAAGATGAGAAAAATCAGGGGAAAGACACTCTCAGCACTATTAAAGTACTTTGGGCGGAAGATCCTGGGCCCTTGGATCGAGTTTAAGGAATCATCAGACGACCACAAAAGAAAATTATGGAACTACACTCGCCAGCACGATTAGTGGCGCACGACTAATGGTCGTGCGCAGTGGATCCCATGATCATGCCATTAACAATGGCAGAACTCTAGATAAAATGGGATAAATGTGCACGAGTAGCGGCGCACGACTAGTGTTCGTGCGCATTATGTCCAATGGTCGTTCGATTGCCCTAGGCAGAACTTGGAAAAATGGATAATAGTGCGCATGATCAGTGGCGCACGACCAGTGGTCGTGCGCACTAGATCTAATGATCGTGTGCTAGATCCAATGTCGAGCTCATCGTCCTACCGCTAGCGGTATCGCTATCGCCGGGCATTAGCTTCCAGCTACTCCAGGTCTGAAAACTAGGGGTGTTACAACTCATCCCCCCTTACAAGAATTTCATCCCCGAAATTAATCTTCATACAAGAAGACAGCAAGAAAATTATTCCAACAAATAAAAACATTATTACAACAACTTTACACAAACCATTTCTAATCATGCAAATAGCCGAAAACAATATTGCAACATTTCAAAACATTGTTGCTACATATCGGTTACTGTTTCAAACCAGCATTACACAAATAACTCGGGATAGTCCTGGCTTATTGCTTGCTCACGCTCCCAAGAGAACTCATCACGCCTGCAGTTATCCCAATGCACCTTCACTAGCTTAACTTCTTTATTCCGCAACTGCCAAGCTTCTGTATCCTCTATACTAACTGGACGAACTCGCATCCTCAAGTCCTCTTCTATCGGCACCGATGCCGATTCGATCACCACACTAGCCTCCACTAAGGCTTTCCTCAAGACGGAGACATGGAAAACATCGTGTAATCCACTCAGCTTTATTGACAACGCCAACCGGTACGCTGCTTCTCCCACCCGTTCTATAACCTCAAACGGTCCCAAAAACCTCGGACTCAACTTCTTATGTCGACGAATTTGTGAAACGTCTTTGAACGGCTTGATCTTTAGATAGACCCAATCGCCTACCGTGAACTCCACCTTCCTGTGGAGAGCATTAAAATATTTTGCTTACCGATCTTGTGCAACCTTCATGCGCTCTTGAATGGTTCGCACCAACTCACATGCATCAGCTACCACTTCTTTTCCCAAAAGTTTGGTGTCTCCCGCCTGTGTCCAAGACATCAGTGTTCGACACTGCCTCCCATAAAAAGTTTTGTACGGGCCATCTTTATACTTGCTTGGTAACTGTTGTTATAAGCAAACTCTATCATGAAGAGGTGATCTTCCCACTTCTTATCGAAGTCAAGAGTACACATCCTCAGCATATCCTCCATAGAACGGTTCGTTCTTTCGATTTGCCCATCAGTTTGAGGATGGAATGTCGTGCTGAACTTGAGCTTCGTGCCCAGAATCTTCTGAACCAACCTCCAGTCCTTGGACGTGAAATGTCCATCGCGATCACTAACTATACTCTTAGGAATTCCATGTAGTCACACAATGTTGCGAACATACAACTCTACCAACTTCTCCACGCTGTCCTCTTTCTGATTTGGGATGAAGTGAGACACTTTGGTCAAGCGATCTGATGTGTTGGCGGTAATATTACCGTTCACGGCCAAGTAATAAAAGGGAGGAGTATTGATCTCATGCGGAGTGCAAGTAGGGAGCATGGATTCTGCTTTCAGAGAAATGAATGAAAGTGCTAAGTAAAAATGAGGGGTTTGATTTTGTGTTTCCTACCCTAAGAAACATTTATCTAGTGCGGGTCGCTGTCACCGCGTCGCCAGGGTGAAATACTCCAAAGAGAAATAGCAGAGACGAACAAACTATCGAGGGTCATAAACATCTCTTCGCATTGCGCGCTTCTAGAAATCACTAGAACGGCGCAAACACAACTTTATCTAACAAAGATGAAGCTCATCAACACATATCATGGTCAAGAAATCACCACAAAAAGCCATAGCAAGACCTTGAGCAAAACATGGTTATTAAACCTCAAGTATTCTAGCACAAGTTCAGGTTAAAGCAAATCCAAGAAAAGAGGCGGTGAAACACAACCAAGCACTCAAAGGCTCTCCAAGATTCACGACCGGAAGCGAGGGTTGTCGAGCCTCATCCTAGCTCGGTCTTTGGAAGGTATCCGGGATCCCGAAGGGCTGTCACTTCCTTCTTCATGCCCGTCTTCGTCGTGTTGTGGTCACTGATTCGGATCAGAGCGAAATACTTCACAAGTTCTTCAACTAAGAACTCAAACAGTAGCTTGGAGGTCGGCAATAGCGATGGTGGTCAGAGACAAAGCTTTAGCAAGCGTTTTGGATGATAATGGGTGCCGTATCAACCCTCCAAGGAGGAGGGAGAAAATGATGACTGGAAGGACGAGTTCCCTCTCAAAGGGGCGGAAATGGTGGGGGAAAATGGAGATGTCCAGGTCTAGAAGAAATCTACAGCTTAAATAGTAGAGGTTAGAAAAAATGGTCACGTACGGTCTGGAGCACGACCGTGCGTGAACCGTGCGATAATAATATTCAGAAAACGCCTGAGGAAGAAGATGCGTTGACCCGTGCCTTTCCTTCGTGCATTGGTGATTCGCCCGTGCGTGAAGTAATTCACACGGGTAATGACAGAGAGCTAAAATTGCAGGAAACCGGGTCTAATCGTGCATCTTACGCGCGCACAGGTGATTCCACCCGTGCGTGAAGAAGACTCACGACCAACCACAGAACTGAGTAAAACCAGAAGGCTACAGGAAAACCATGCGTTTCCTTCATGCACGGTTCTGAAGAAACCGTGTGTGAAGCAATCACACGGGCTGGTCAATCTTCTAATATAATCTGTAGAAAATGCATGATGGAAACAAACCCTGGCCAAGAAAACACACGACCGTGAGTTTTCCACAATTCAGAATTCTAAAGTGGGGGAAAACTGACCCCCTGCACACGATAAAAACTCACAGAGGAGGACCCTCCAGCAATCAACAAAATGCAATAAAAACTACTGGAACGAGCCCTGGGGAGCACCAAGTGCATACCCCTAGCAATTGAATGTGCAATTGCGCACCCACAGGATAGAAAAGTGCACTAAACGTGAAACACAGTAGGAACGAAATATCAATAAAAACAACCGAAAAGTGAAGTGCAAAGTCATGAAAACCAGCCCAGATGAGTCCGCAAAAGCCTATATAAATGGGACTCATCACACCCCCAGACTTACCTATTTGCACGTCCCAAGCAAAGAAGTTCCTTGCAAACTAGAAAAAGAACTAACTAGCACAGTAATTATGATCCGGAGTACCATGCGAAGTCACATGCTCGCGGACGTAAAAATATAGTAGAGAAAATTTCTAAGCATACAAAATAATTTATACTTTTCAGCATGCATAACAAAAATTCTATGACTACTCAAAAATAGAATCGCGGTGAATCCTCCGGTCACGCGTAGGGAGTATTGCCAACGATCGGGATTTGGGACAACCTCCAAAGGAATCCACCAATGTCGGTGACCATATGCTTGCCCGTTCACACTCTCTCCACAACACTAGTTTGCTTTAAGCGTGAGTCCGTAGGACTTCGGGTAGTAATGGGGCTTGGGTTAAGGCAAGGTAATCAAGGATAAAAATGAAAGCTACGCAGAAAACCCAACTGAGCTAGCACAAAAAGAGTTTATCTGCTACCTACAAAACACGCGGGTACACCACACCCCCAGACTTAATTTTTAAAATATGGGTGTGCGTACCGCCTACTCCAAAAAATATATTAACTCAAATTAGATTTTCAGTTATACTTTTCCTTTCTCTTTTTCTTTCTTTTTCAAATTTTCTTTTTATAAATTTTCTTCTTAATTCTTCCTTTTCTTTTACACAATTCCAGCAAATAAATTCATGGGAGCACAACCACAAATTTCACAAAGAAAAACACTGCATCAACACCCCCATCCTGAAATTAGAAAACAGTAAAGTTAGGCTTGGGTGTGCGACTAGGGTTGATTACTAGGATTTGG
The DNA here is from genome assembly GCA_039583875.1 of Platanthera guangdongensis. Classification (NCBI taxonomy): domain Eukaryota; kingdom Viridiplantae; phylum Streptophyta; class Magnoliopsida; order Asparagales; family Orchidaceae; genus Platanthera; species Platanthera guangdongensis. Next base: position 208,994,017 of record CM077151.1, read on the forward strand.
TGAAATAAAAGTGGAGCTGAATCAAAGGATGGGTAGACACAACGGGGCTAGCGAGGATAAGATGTTAGAAAAGGGTATAAAGCTCAACCTGGCCAAAATGATGGCCTACATCATGCTCATGCTTAACTAACCATGCACCAATGCTTCGAGAGTAGCTTGGGGTAAGTTCTTAACCAATGAGAAAGACTATCCATCCTCCCGACTCGAGCAATATGAATCTAACGGCTGTCTACACACATCCCTAAGATACCATCGGATTCACACCAGATTCAGCAATTTTTTAGTAGAATAAAAAGAATTTATGCAATTAGAAAAATATAATACAAGAAGCATACAGAAAAAATTAATTCTACTCTAATTTATATACGAGACGGGAGCACTCGACTAGGAGCACAGCAAGTTCAACATTTTACCCGGTCTCGCAATCCTATGTTAGCAAGGTAATTTTCCTAAATCTAACGAAAGAAACAAGTTTGACTCGCCGTACGCAAAAAGTTAAGTACGTGCTCATGTGGGTGCAACGATGCGCAATGCAATGAACTAAACAAATAAATTAAAAACATCTACTGTTATGCAAATGAAGTGCACGTGCAAAGGTAACATCGACAAGCGCTCCCCCAGACTTAAGCTAAGAAGCACAACAAAATATGTTGAAGTTAAAATCAAAATGAGATAAGGGGAGAAGTTACCCAATGCTCAAAAGATGAGCTTACCAGAAGATTGGCTTTAAACTCGATCAATAAGCCCGCGGCCTAGACAAAATCACTTGCAAGAAGCACATCTCCAACCAAGCAAATAATAGGCATGCACACTCAAAAAGCTAAACAAACAAATTAAACGCAGCTAAATTGGGTTGTCTCCCAGAAGCCCTATTCTTTACCATCCTTAAGATGGACCAAATACCTGTATTAACCGTTTTATACAATGTTCAGGTAGCAAAAGTTTAATACGCAGAGAAAGACAATTCAAAGTCACACACAACATTAAGAAAATAAAATGCTAGCAGCAACAAGACAAATGGAGATGGCCCCGGAGATCCCTCACTTCTCAGCTAAATGCCGATTTGTGATAGATCCCCCCAAACACGCGAGATAATGAAGAGGGGAGATCTTTAGGGCTCAAGAAAGACAAGTCTCCCCTGCCACTACCCTCCTCCATCCCGCACCTGCGGGCAAAACTCTGCACTTTGCACAGAAGCAACTCCTTTCGTTTTAATTCCACAAAAGAGGAGCGCCAGGGCGGTAAGGTAACACCCAGCTCTTCAGCAGCTAGATTAACATCCAAAATCGGGGGCATCCTTTCTTCACCTGTTGAGGGTGAAAGATCAGCCCATGTTACCTATTTCATAGTTTTACAGACTTTGGCTAAAGAAATTGCATTTTTTAAATGGAAATTCTGCACGCCCACATCCGGCGTGCACAACACATCCATCTTTGCAGCAGCATCATGCATCACATCAAGGACCTGTGTCACTTCTTTCCCTTTAGTTGTCATTGGCATTTCAAAAACTTCCTCAACCTATTCTTGTCCCGTTGATTGAAAATCTGCCTCAACACCACTAGAAACATCATTATATGACACAATAGTTAAGTTCACTAGTTTTACGAAATTAATTGAGGAGGAGAAGGTGGTAAAGGTGCATTAACTTTGGGCGCAACAGTGATGCCAATAGCATCAAAATGCAACGCCGTCTCACTGAATTTAAGGAAGGGGACCCCAAGGATGGGTTTTGACGTGTTACCCCTGGGTCCAAGCACCTGAAAGTCTGTAAAGACAGCCACCCCATTCAAAACCACTTCTACACCCTTCACCTCTCCATTGGTCTCAACCACAGATCCATCAGCTAGCATTAAGGATTTCCTTCCATCAGATTCGATATTCAAATTCATCTTTTTCAACATCTTGCAAAGCAAGAATGTTGCAAGATGAACCAAAATCATATAGCGCTAAAGTTTCTATGGCATTAATCTCACATTTAACAGTCATTTTGCGGGCATTACATTCCCCCACATCCTCAACACTCTTCCCCTGCTCACGAGGATTCTTCTCCGTGTCGCTAGGAAGAGTGTCGCGGGTGCGCTCAGAAAATACGTGGGCCAATTATCCCAATTGCATTTCCAAATTCCTCATGGAAGCAGACTGAGTAGCCATATTCGACTGGGCCATTTAAACAAACTTTTCCATCATCTCCTATAATGCGCTCTTGCGCATACCTTGCAAATTCTGATTATAACCCGGCTGAGACGGTCGTGGCTAACTACTAGAAGCCTGAGCATCGAATTGATGTTGGTCCCCTACCAAATTTAACCGGGTGTGTTTTGGTTCTACGAGAAATTAGGATGGTTTCTCGCGTTAGGGTTATAAGTATTATTGTAAAGCACAGCACGATTTTGATTATTTATAAAATTAACATTTTCTTCACAAGCCATACATGCCTGGTCAGAAAATAGCTCACCCATGGGGCACTCATAAGCATGGTGGCCAGAGTTACCACAACCCTGGCACGATATGCTCATCACAGGGCCAGGCGGTGGGGTCGATCGGGTCAACATCATCTTCCCATCCAAGGCAGGATGACTCGATTCGACATGCAGCCCCACCGCATTTACATCAAACAAATTTCTCGCCCCTCTAGGAGCATTCCTGCCTGCTATCCAGTACGTGTTGTGGGAGGCCGTGTCTTGATGAGGAATTTTATAGTTTTAAAAAGTATATCCAAACTATAATCCTGAAATAGGCAAGCACACCTATCAAAATATAGTATAGGTAATGTCGTATTAGACTCGGAGCCTGTTGAGTACTTCTACTCACTCAAATTGATATTATTTTATCGGAATATAAATTGAAGGTAAATTAAAACTAAAGCTAGAAAACAAACGAAAAGATAGCACTTGATCTAGAATCCCGTTGGATTAAAATGAACCTTCATGAACATAAAGTACGCAAGACTCTTAAATTGCTCACTCGACCGTGGAGGTTCCTACAGTACAAAAGCATCTCTCTCGAGCTCATGCTTTTGACTAACCTTAAGTTGATCGATTAATACCTCTCGGCTAGTTGAAACCCTTAAGCTTGCTTTAGGAGGTTTACCCATCTATTGGATTTGACTCCAATCCGGAAGATTTATGTCGTCCTCTCTCGAGAAGTGCAATCAACTCCTTTTATCTTTGAGCGATTTACTCGTATCTGCAACCTCTCGGTCATTTAAGATACGGATCTAAGATCGAACACATATCCGCAAAATATGAATTCGATACATTAAAAATCAAAGATAAATCGTTAGTGAGCAAAATAGAGAGCTTTATAATTTTGTGAAAAATAAAGAAAGTTTATTTCATTCCAAAGTTAATCATGATCAAGTGCTTATGAAAATTTAGCCACTCATAATTGAAAAATACATTCTATTACTATGAAATAAAAGAGTACAATTGCATGAAAATAAAAATCTAAACTATATTGCAAATAAAATAAAATTGCATAAAATAAAACTAACTCCAAAGATATCCCGAAATTAAGCCACCCAACCCGATTTTCAACCCCAATGGTGGACTCCCCTCATTATTCCCCCTTGGCCATTATTTATAGGAAAAAAAACAAAGGATGAAAGACACATGAAAGGTTGGAAGGCCAAAGGTAAGAGGAGGAAAATAAAGTGGTAATATTAATTAAATATTAATGAAATATATGAAAAAACAACCAAATTAAATGGGGGAGTTTCATAGTTTATAAAGAGGAGATGAATGGTGGACATAATTACTAAAATTAAGATGGAGTTGAAACATCAAATATTTATCAAATATTTAAGAGGAGGTAAATGGAGGGAGGAGATAATGAAGAAGAATATAAAGGTGGTGGTTTCATGGAATAAAGAGGAGCTAGCGGTTTCATGAAGAAATGAAGAGAGGAAGTAAAGGGTTATAGTAATAATAATAATAATAAAGTGCATGTATTTAACAGTGGCGGTTTTTAGAGAGAGAAAGGGGTGGTGATGTAGGTTATATGATAAGGTGGCGGCTTTGACATGAAAAGGTGATGACGGCGATGGCGTTGTGCATGAGAATGATGAAAATAGTTGAATGTCGAAGACTTGCTTGGCGTTGGTCATTTTGAGAGTTGGCGATGATGGCTTGGCGACATCAATGCATAATAATATATTTATCATGAGCTTGCATGAAAAAGAGCAAAATGGGTGGTTGCGACGTGAAACGCTTGATTGGCTTGAACGAGTGCAGCGAGACTTTGACTTGGTTTCATGTAGACTACATGAATTGCTTGGCCAACGTGACGACTTCAGTAAATATTTCTTTTGCAAACGTCGGGAGTGTGACCACATCAATAAAGCTACAAAAATAAATATATATTAAATTAGTAAACTAAAATATAAAATAAATGATTTATAAATGAAAATACCTAAATTATTATTAATTTTATATTAATTATTAAACTAAAATAAATACTAAAAATAGTTATAAATCCTACAAAAATAAATAAAACTTAAATTATTTAACAGATATCAAAAAGATATAATTTATTAACCAGAATAAATAAAATATGACTAACTAAAATTAAATATTAAACTAAATATTATAGTAAAAATACGTGTAAATATTACTTATCAAATATCCCCATATTTAAGCTTTTGCTATTGCAGAGCAAAACTATGAGAAGTATAAGATATTAATATAATTTTTAATCAAACTAAAAATTTATTAAATCAAAAGAAAGTTAAAAATAAAATTTTAGCGATTCAAAATTTTAAGTCATAAAATATGAAAGTAAAATGTGAAGAGCTAAATATTTAGCAAAGTTTTCTCTAATAAATTAATTAGAATTCAAAATTAAGTATTTAGTAAACAAAGTTAGATAAAAAATTATTAACATTTTTTCACTAAAAAGAAACTTAAAGGAAAATTTAAACTACTACTTATGCTCTCTTAAAATTTTAATTTAATTCTAAAGCAATAATATTGGCTATTGGGTTTTGGAAATAACAAATTGAAGAGATCTTAGATTGAGTGTGATGAATTTTATCCTCTCACCCCACACAATTTTTTTTCTTTTTGATATTTTTTTCTCTTCAATTAAAAACAAAATTGTTTGGGAGTAATGAATTTTATCTTCTTCTCCTTTTTTGTGGTTGCATATGTGTACCAAGGAATACTTGATTCCCATGACATATGATCTAACCAAAAATGAAAAATTGCATATGTGTACTAGGGGATAATGAATTTTATTCTCTTATCCTCATGACATATGATCTAACAAGAAAGTTAAAAACAAGGGAAAGGCTTAACAAAATTTAGATTTAATTAAAAAACTGAGAGAGCAACTATAGTAAATTAAAATTTTCTAAGAATCATAGAGCATAAAGTGAAGATAATTAAAATCTAAAAATTGTTAATCTAAGTACAACAAAATTGAAGCTAATTAGAATAAAAGAGAAAAAAGGGCTAAATAGTTTATTCTAAACAAATTTAATTCATAAAATATTTCTCAAAATTAAATCGCCTAAAAATTAAATTCAACTAACTATGATGAAACAAAAAATTAGAAAATAAAAAATTATAAAATTCTTATAAATTACCCAAAATAAATTTATGAAAAGAAACAAAAATTTAAGCAGGGGCTTATTATATTTTTTGTATATTATTTTTTTATTATTTTTTGTATTTTTGATATTAAAAAGAAAAAAAATTAATTTTTAAAGATTTTTCTATTTTTTGTTTTAATTTTCAAAGATTTTTTCATTTTTTTGGATAAAAATAATAAATAAGAATCCACCCCATACTTAAAAGTAAACATTGTCCCCAATGTTTATAAATCAAGTAGGAGGGGGAAAAGAAAAATAATTTGTAAAAAATTTAAAGAAAAATTCATAAAAATTAAAAGATAAGCAAGGGGTGTCTCCCAAGAGCGCTTTTCTTTTTCCCGTCTTTAAGCTAGACGGTTATTGTTAGGAGAATGGAAAATAAAATTTAAAATGAAGGGGCAACTCCCATAATTCGCGTTTCGACGAATGTGCCGAAGTTGGTCGCTCGGATACTCCTCAGCTTGATTCTTGAATTTTCTCCTTGCGGTTGACTTGAAAATGTGAATTCAAGTCACATATACAAAGCAGAGGTGATTTGAATTTTTGTCGATAAGCGGCAAATGGATTGTAAATGATGGTAGATTGCAACGGCTCATCTCTGTTAGAAAAATTTTTTGGAGAAGAAAAATCATAATTAAGCGTGTCAGAAACAATTTCACATTGAGGAGGGTCGTGTGAAAGAAAATGATCAAGCTCCGGTTGTTTATTTTCTAAAATTAATTTTTCTTCCGAAACGTTATTTAAAATAAAATTATCAGACGCATCAGGATCATAAAATTTCACTCCTAAATATTTATACGTTGCTCTTGAAAATTCATAAATTGGAGAAAAATTGGGAGTAGTAGGAGGAGAAACATGTTCTTCTTCTACATCCCCTAGCGCGTCTGTACACTTAACAAATTCTTGAAATACAAGTTTTTTTTTTCTTCTTCAGAATAAGCAACTACGGGGGTACATGAAGAGTCATGTTCCTCATTAGCAACATTATATGACGAAGAAGAAAAATCACTAAAAGTAAGAAAATTCTCATCCGAATTTTGGGGGGAGGAATCAAATAAAAATTGAGTAGATTCCCCAAAAGTAGGAGAGAAAGCTTGCGGTGCGGAAAAAAAGAACAAAAATTCGGATCTAAATAAATATCCTCATTACTCGGGAATCTTTCCGGGTGATCATGCCAGAAATCAACATCCGAGGAAGAAGAAAAATTACTAAAATCAGAAAAATTGTTCGCATTGAAGCTTGAAAAAATATTTTCATGAAAATTATTTTCACTAAAATTTGAAAAATTAATTTCATTAAAATTGGAAAATTTATTGGAAAAGTTATTTTCATGAAAATTAGATAAAGGGTTCTCATTAAAGTAGGAATAATTATTTTCATAATTATTATCAAAATTATAAGAATAATTTTGATGATAAAAATAATAACATTCCTCACTCCGATGAGGAGCACCACAAAAATTACACAAAACCTGGCGCTTCCTTGCGGCTTCCAAAAGATTAACTTTGTCTGTAAGCTCGGTAATTGTAGAGGCCAATTGTGATAACATTTTTTGTAAAAAGAAAATAAAACAACTGGTACTTAATAGAATGGAATTCGAAAAAGAAAATGAAAAAGTGAATAGGGGTAGAGAAAGAGAATGATAAAATTAATACATTTCGCGCTTTCAAAATATCAACAAAAGTTTTCTCCGGCAACGATGCCAAAAACTTGATGAAGAATTTTATAGTTTTAAAAAGTATATCTAAACTATAATCCCGAAATAGGCAAGCACACATATCGAAATATAGTATAGGTAATGTCGTATTAGACTCGGGGCCTGTTGAGTACTTCTACTCATGTTAATTGATATTATTTTATCGGACTATAAATTGAAGGTAAATTAAAACTAAAGCTAGAAAACAAATGAAAAGATAGCACTTGATCTAGAATCTCGTTGGATTAAAATGAACCTTCATGAACATAAAGTACACAAGACTCTTAAATTGCTCACTCGACCGTGGAGGTTCATACAGTACAAAAGCGTCTCTCTCGAGCTCATGCTTTTGACTAACCTTAGGTTGATTGATTAAGACTTCTCGGCCAGTCGAAACCCCTAAGCTTGCTTTAGTAGGTAAACCCCTCTATTGGATTTGACTCCAATCCGGAAGATTTATGTCATCCTCTCTCGAGGAGTGCAATCAACTCCTTTTATTTTTGAGCGATCTACTCGTATCTACAACCTCTCGGTCATTTAAGATACGGATCTAGGATCGAAGAACATATCCACGAAATATGAATTTGATACGTTAATAATCAAAGATAAATCGTTAGTGAGCAAAATAGAGAGCATTAAAATTTTGTGAAAAATAAAGAAAGTTTATTTCATTACAAAGTTAATCATGATCAAGTGCTTATGGAAATTTAGCTACTCATAATTGAAAAATACATTCTATCACTATGAAATAAAAGAGTACAATTGCATGAAAAGAAAAATCTAAACTATATTGCAAATAAAATAAAATTGCATAAAGTAAAACTAACTCCAAAGATATCCCGAAATTAAGCCACCCAACCCGATTTTCAACCCCAATGGTGGACTCCCCTCATCATTCCCCCTTGGCCATTATCTATAGGAAAAAAAGAAAGGATGAAATACACATGAAAGGTTGGAAGTTTAAGGGTAAGAGGAGGAAAATAAAGTGGTAATAATATTTAAATATTAATGAAATATATGAAAAAACAACCAAATTAAATGGGGGAGTTTCATAGTTTATAAAGAGGAGATGAATGGTGGACATAATTACAAAAATTAAGATAGAGTTGAAACATCAAATATTTAAGAGGAGGTAAATGGAGGGAGGAGATAATGAAGAGGAATATAAAGGTGGTGGTTTTATGGAATAAAGAGTAGCTAGCGGTTTCATGAAGAAATGAAGAGGGGAAGTGTAACGCCCCCGATTTATCTGCGATTATTTAATTCTCATTTGGCGATACGTTGATGCATTTCCGGCAGGCGCCATTTGTTAGAGCGTGGTCTTAGCTCTTTTGGTTCCTTGTGTGGTTATTGGTAGCCTTGTTGGCAAGATCCCCTAGCAAGTCGGGTCTGTTTTGTGACCGGTGAGGCCTCTCGGTGGATGCTTGTGTTTTGGCTTCGGGTAGTGATAACCCGAATTTTGATCGTCGAAAGTTGATTTCGACTTCGCCGTTGCGTTTGTAGCGTGGGTGTTTAGCTACGGTGTGAATTTCGTCGGATATCGAGGTAGTTCGGTTTTCGCGTCGTTTTGATGTGTTGATAATAAAAATGAAAATAGATAATTAATGAAACTTGAATTTAATCCAGTGGCGGTAGGGCTGATTAGACGCGTCCATGCATTCATATAAAGCCTTAGACAAAATTGAGACTATTCATTGTCTCCTTCCTGTGAGAGTATAACCGTCGCAGTGTCGAGAGGAAGAAAAACCGCCAACCCTGCTACCCTTCAGACACCAATTCTGGGAGCGTTAGTGGACGGAGTTCGATTCCGAAAGCGGATTTGGTGTACTCTCGCCTAGACCTTCATTCTTACGATAAGAGATTCAATTTTTATGGTGTTTCTAGGGGTCTCGGAATTTTTAGTTTGCCCCTTTTTCTGCCATTAAAGCCTAAGGATCCTATTTAGGGCTGTTGTGGCTGGAGCCGAGAGAGAGAGGAAGGGCTGTGCAAGATAAATAGCTGGTATTTAAGGCAAGTGGTGCTCCTACCCTTGCCAAGTTTTCCTCTTCCTTTTCATGGTAAATTTGCTGTAATCATTCAAGTTTTCCCTCAGATGGTTATTAGCTATGTTTTCTCGTCAAAATCATGTGAATCTTAAACCATAATGCACCTTTATATTTCTTTTTGCATTTTCTCAAGTTCTGAAAATCCAAATTTCTGGCCGTGTTGCTGTAGTCTTGTTTTCTTTTATGAAAGTGTTCCCTGTTAAACCTCTGTATGGGTAGTATCTAGCCTTTCAACCTTAGAACTAGTGGCAGTGGGTTATCCTACTTATATTACGAGTAATATAATTGAATTAGACTAAGAAGATTGGACGGATACGAAGTTGGAGGTACAGGATTTCTATGCACTCAATGCAGCCAGTTCAACGGAAATCGTCGATCTGGGTTCGCCGATTATCGTCGAGCTGAGCTCGACGATGTGCCTTAGTGTTGGGTCCGACGAAAATCATCGAACGGAGTTCGACGATTATCCTCTGGCCAGTGTTCGACGTAAGGAAAATCATCGAACAACGTTCGACGATTTTTCCCGTGCCCTTTGTTCGACGAAAGGAAGATCATCGAACGGCGTTCGATGATTTTTCCCGTGGCCTGTATTTGATGATTTTCTGTGGCCTGTGTTTAAATCAAAATCATCGAACGGAACTCGATAACTTCCCTTGGCCTGCATTTATCGGGAAATCGTCAAACGGCGTTCGATGATTTTTCCCGTGGCCAGTATTCGACGACTTCCTGTGGTCTGTATTTAGCGGCAAATCGTCGAACGGAGTTAGACGATTTCCCGTGGAGTGTGTTCGACGAAAAACGTCGGGTGGCGTTCGACGAGTTTTCTGCGTTCGACGATTTTGTTCCAGCGCTCGACGAAAATCGTCGAGCTGCGTTCGACGATTCCTGTAGGCTGAAATTTTATTTTTTTTCAGTTACCTTTATTCCGGAGTGATTACCTCCTAGGGGGAATGTCTTGTCGGCCTTTCGTTCTTCCTTTGTTTTGAGGGCCGAATCGTGAGTTATGGCAGGTAGTGGTATTTTGAAGCTCTAAAGCAGCGGGGTGTTTTGTGTGCGAGCTGTGGCCGCCACTTTTTTAGTCCCAGGTACGGGCTGGGCATTGCTGTGGCCGTCACTCTTTTTATCCCAGGTATGGGCTGGGTTTGTGGTGATTTTGTGGTGATTTTGTGCTGACACAGTGAATTTTCTTTTGGAACTGTTTGGCTTGGGGGACTGTTTTTGGTCACCAACTCAGGTCCATTTTGTTTACTACCGCCATTAACTCACAAATTAGGATTGTTAGGTGTTTCTTCCTTGTAGAATGCAGCATATTGTGGCAAGTTTTTTTCTTGTCTTTTGCCTTGTAGCCTCTGCAGGATTGAGCATGGATTGGTGTTGGTACTTGGTACTTGGTGTACTTTTGTTCACTTTGGACAGTGTTTGCTTTTACTGTCTTGTTTATTTACTCTCTTGTTCCATTTTAATTTAATGTCCTAATTCAGACTTTCTTGATTTATTTGCTGAGGTGTTCTTTTCTTTTCTGAATGCCTCAGGTTCTGTTTAGTAGCCGGGTTGGCGGCTAGTTTTACTGTGGTTTTGCTGGTGATCCCTTGGGTTGTAGGGATCTTTCCCTTACTGTTGTGAGGTAGTTTTCCTGCTTTTCTTACAGACATACATGCTTGCTAGTGGGTTTGTGTCAGTTTGTTGGCGCCCACTGGTAGTTTTACCTTATGATACTGGATATGTTTTCTTTTACTGCTACCTTTCTGGAGATAGTCTACTTGCTCTTGGGAAGATTTATGCTAGGTTACTAGTTATTTTTAAACCTAAAAATACTATTACTATTATATTTCATGACCATCATGTTTTTATTTTGAAACTCATACATTACTTTCCAAGCAACGTAAAAAGATCGCTTTCCTACTTATAATATAACATAAATATAGAGTCTTGCATGGTATAAGATGGCCTCGGGGGTCACTTATGCACCCTCATAGGATGTCAAATATAAATAGAGTATTTTCCACTGCGTATAAATATAGTTTTTAAACTGTGGACTAGATGATCCACTAAGCCGAGGGATACGGCCTATTAAATATATCTGATTTTCTAATCATTAAAACTTATGAGTTTTTCATAGTCTAGTCAGATGGTGTTCGCCTGAGCGTCGACAGTTATCCCCTGCTCGACGTGGCATCACGACGCGTGTTTTCTCATACTCTGATACTCCTTAAATTCGGAGAAAATGCGGGTTGTGATAGTTGGTATCAGAGGGAGGTTGCTTGACAACTTGTCGGGCAACCTTTCCTTTGAGGTATTAGGTGTTTAGCATCATATCATACACACGCTGATATGTCATCAGCACGTCTTGGCTGAAGTACGAACACTACACTCATAGCATAACATGAAGTATACGGGGCATATTATGTAGTATGGGATGCATAATATATGTCTGTATATGGATCCATCATAGGGGCAACATGTGAGGGTTATGTAGTATGGGATGCATAACTGCACCACATGAATGCGACTAGCACGTTTCTTTTTCGTTGCATGAGAATGTTATGTAGTATGGGATGCATAACATTTTCATGTGTACGCCACTCATGACATGCATTAGAGCCTTTTTAGAATGCATAGCACAATCATGCATAGCATAACATTGCGTAAGCACAATGTGCCAAGCTAAAGATTTATAGGATGACATATGTACACACATGATTTTTAAATCAGAAAAAGAGTATAAATTCATGCATTCTCGATCTAGGCACAGGAGTTAGATGATGGTGGTTAACCATCCTAGGTTAGGCACAATATCATTTTTGGTTCAAATAAACTCCCAGAGCAAGTTTAGCAGTTTTAGGATGGCGAGACGTCCTTCGACCAGGTCGACTCCCCTGTCTGAGGGTGAGACTTCTGGAGCGCAGAGTGATGTGGTGATCGAGAGCTTGCAGTTGAGCAATGATTCCTTGACCATGCAGTTGGTGGAGATGCAGGTCCATATCCAGTCTCTGGCTGCAGTTGTGGCAGGACAGACTCAGGGAGTGCAAGACCCTGTAGGGGGGTCAGCTGCCCCTCCCCCTCCTGCTCGCCTGAGACCTCCAGTGGTGGTGCCAGCGGAGATGACCTTCATTTCTCAGTTTCAAAGACTTAACCCTCCTATATATGATGGAAAGGCAGATTTCATGGTCATAGATGATTGGCTGATCTCCATGGAGGAGATGTTCTCGTACTCCGGTGTTGCAGATGATCAAAGAGTGATGATAGCCGCCTATCAGCTAAAGGGTGGGCTAAGAGTTGGTGGATTAGGGAAAAGGAGAGCTTGGTGGCCGGTTGCTCTTGGGCATTGTTCAAGGAGATGCTGTTGAGGAAGTTCTTACCTTCGGTCGAGCATGACTGACTAATGAACGACTTCCTTCACCTGAAGCAGAGGCAACTCATGGTCAGTGAGTATGAGATAGAGTTTAGCAAGTTGAGTCGGTTTGCCCCTGGGTTGGTGAGTGTTGAAGTAGATCGAGTGAAGCGGTTCCTTGGTGGCTTGAGGAGCGAGGTTCAGCAGTTAGCCAGTGCTTATGTATCAGTGACATATGTAGGAGTAGTGGAGGCTGCTCTGAAAGTGGAGAAAATTGAGACTGCAAAGAACAGAGGCCAACAAATGAGGAAGGACAAGAGGAAGTCTGCTGAAGTGAAGAACCCCCAGGTACTTGATGCTGCTTCAGGAAAGAAGAGCAAGGTAGTGTGTAGCTTCTGTGGCCGGTAAGGCCAAACTGTTGAGAGGTGTTTCAAGAAGGCGGGAGCTCAGAATAAGGAGCAAGTTCATGCCATTCAAGGTGCTCCTAGGAAGGATGTTTCCTATGTTGTTTGCAAGCGACCCGGGCATGATGCTGCCGAGTGCTGGTCCAAGGAGAAGGTCTGCTTTCAGTGTGGCCAGAAGGGCCATATCAAGACTAGGTGTCCTCAGGTCCAGCCTATTCTTCAGGCAGTTCCACTTCAGGCTTTACCTCCGCCTTAGCGTGTGGACAAGGGAAAGGGGAAGCTGAACGTGATCTCTTCCGAGGAGGCTCAAGCTTCGACTCAGGTCATCTCAGGTTAGTCGTTTTTCTAGCCTGAAAGTTTTATTTGCTAGAATGGTTATAATTTTGTTTTGGTAGTTCCTTAGTTGCTTATATATACTCCTATAGGGAAATTTAAGGTGAAGAACCGTTGGGCGTGTGTTTGTTCGACTCCGGTGTTACCCACTCGTTTGTGGCTAGAGCTTTTGTAGAGCGATATCGGTTGATTCTAGATCAAGTTCATGATACCTTCCGCGTCAAGTTCCCTTCTGGTGAATCTGTTTTGTCAGATTTGGGTATTCTGGATTGCCCTGTTTTGTTGGGGAACTTTCTTGCGAAGGCAGACTTGAAGATGATTGATCTAGAGGATTTTGATGTTATTCTGGGCATGGACTGGTTGTCCAAGTATGATGCGGTTATTCAGTATAAAGGGAAGCGCTTGGACTTCATCAAGGACAACGGTCAGCCTGGAAGTGTGTATGTTGATCCGTGCCAGGATTCTCCTATCATTTCTGTGGTATGTGCTCAGAAGCTGTTTCATTCTGATTGTTTTGCTTGTTTAGTCTCAGTGGTTGGGACTGCTGTCAGTGTACTGCGCTTGGAGGAGATTCCTGTTGTTCGTGGTTTTTCTGATGTTTTTCCTGATGACCTACCTGGTCTTCCCCCCAAGCGAGATGTTGAGTTTGTGATTGATTTGGAACATGGTACGCGTCCTATTGCTAAGGCGCCATACCGCATGGCCCCTCGTGAGTTGGAGGAGTTGCGAGTCCAATTGGACGAATTATTGGCAAAAGGCTTTATTAGGCCGAGTTCGTCGCCTTGGGGTGCTCCTGTTCTATTTGTGAAGAAGAAGGATAGGTCGATGAGGTTGTGCATCGATTATAGGGAGCTAAACAAAGTTACCATTAAGAACAGATACCCTCTGCCGAGGTTCGATGATTTATTTGATCAGTTGCGTGGTAGCACGGTATTTTCCAAGATCGATCTTCGTTCAGGCTATGATCAGCTCAGGATCCGTGAGTCGGACATTCCACGGACTGCTTTCAGGTCGAGGCATGGGCATTTCGAATTCCTACTTATGTCATTTGGTTTGACCAACGCGCCATCAACATTCATGGATATGATGAACCAGGTGTTCTGAAAGATAATAGTTGTCAACCTAAATCACCTAAAGGGGGGTGAATAGGTGATTTGTGCGTCTTTTGCGGAATTAAAAAAAAATCTCAGAATAAAGTACAGATCTATCTACCAAATTATCACAGACGAGACAAGATTTATAGTGGTTCCCCGATCTTGGGTACATCCACTTTCCCTCACTGATCTAGCAATACACTAGACATGGCTACTCCACTATCTCGGATTGAAAATCAATCCTACCCACGGAACATAGTTCCTACAATCTCAATCCAACCAACTGGATCAACAACTCGGAAGGCAAAGCTTCCTACAAACTCGGAGTTGAAAACTCCTACACTTGGAGAAAAATTCTCATACAAGAATGAAAAATTGTTTTAGAAAATACAAACAATGATTTCTCAGTCAGATCTGCAAGCAAGCAAACAGGATCTTTTCTTGTAAGCTTTATGGCACTTTCAGATAGATGAAGAAAATCTCGACAATAGATCTGGATTCTTCTTTGTCTTACACGATCGGGAAGAGGATGAGCAGTTGAGAAATGATCTCGATCTGTAAAACTTCTTCAGTCTGATTCCTCTGAAAATCGAAACCCTTGCCGGAGAAAAATAGCGGTGGCAGTGGCTTCTTTCCGTGAAGAGAGAGAGAGAGGAAACAGCGACTTGGAGAGAGAAACGGCTGCAGAAAAATTTCAATAATTTTTGATCTTAAAAGCTTGTTGTTGTTATTAGGGTTTGTCGATTAGACAACATCTTATATAATATTTTGAATAACGGTCATAATCAGTCTTAATGATATACACGTGGACCAATCATGTCACAGAATTTGAAAATCTATCAATTATGGACTTAAAAGAAATTCGGAGGAAAGGAAGTGATATACATGAGTAGGTATATAACTACTCGAGTAGGTAAAGGACTACTCGAGTAAGTAAAGGAAAGTTACTCGTGTATATAATTCATGACTACTCGAGTAGGTTGATCACAACTACTCGAGTACACATAATCAACTACTCGAGTACTTAGAAGATCTACTCGAGTATACAAATGATTTCACGGGAAGGAGTTGAACTACTCGAGTACAAGTTGTACTACTCGAGTAGGTGAGAAAAACTACTCGAGTGGTTTGACGAACTACTCGAGTAAAAGGACTTAGAAAAATTTCAGAACACTGGAAAATGAGCTACTCGAGTAGTCAGACTGAACTACTTGAGAGGATATAGTCTGCTCGAGTATATAAAAAGACTTACTCGAGTAAATGACAATATTTTTAGGAGAAAAGAAATTTAGTTTACTCGAGTATGAAGCTTGAACTACTCGAGTAGTAAGTGAACTACTCGAGTATATAACTTATAGTACTCGAGTATATAGAAAATTTACTCTTGAGATAGAAAACAGTTACACGAGTCAGAATCTATAACCACTCGAGTATATATATACTTACTCGAGTGTTTTACTTAGAAAAACTTGGAGAGTGAAATCTGTGCAACTCGAGTAAGAAGAATGATCGACTCGAGTAGTTAAGTAAGCTACTCGAGTATGTGACAGTCTACTCGAGTATATGGACTTAACTTCACGAGAGGGAGATTTGCTTACTCGAGTATAAGAATTTTGACTCGAGTATAAAGCAAGTAATTCACTCGAGTAGTTAATCACCTGCACGAGTAGAATACTTAGAAAAATTTTCAAGGTGTAAATTCTTTCCTCTTTGGTAAAATCAGCATCCAACTCTATTCACATAGTCCAAGTGCTTGAATATGAAGTGTATCCCAATAGAGAGGCTACACATGAGTCAACACCTTGGGTCATACAATGAGGGATTACATTGTATGATCCTGTGTTTGGTGACCCATTGTAGACTGACATTGGTCTACACTTCCCATTAGAATTCCGCAACCATATAACTCAAACAAAACATCAAATACAATCTAATTCATCTTAGTTCCAGGATGACTTCATCAAATATGGGTTAATGTGGACATAGGTCCCAACAATCTCCCCTTATTTATTGAAGTCAGAACCCTTTACACTAAGGTGAATTATATACATAAAAAGTGCTAAGTAGAAAAATGTGTGCAAGTAAGAAAGAAACTATGAAAAAGATAATGAGAGCAAAAACTTAGAATTATATAAATAAGAATATCCAAAATTATCAATTCTACAGTCATTCATTTCACACTCTCAAAAGTCCTTGAAAATCAGCCTTGATGCTGTTGTCTGTCCAATTTCTGTTGTTGTCTCCTTTGGTAGCTGAATGGCTTAGGATAATATCTGGGAGGCCTAGGAGGAGGAGCGGGATTATTCCTTCCATGCTCTCTGTCATAAATTCTTCTCTTGGTTATGGATTTCTCATATAATTCCCATTCTTGGAAGCTATAGTGCTGGTTCCAGTTCTCATCAAAGTCCATTACCAGTTTTAGAGTATCCAGAATCAAGGATTTGGAAGTGGGAGACCAGACTTCAGCATAAACAGCAGCAGATCATTTTTCAGCAGCAGGAACAGGAATTGATCTACTAGCAGAAGGACCTTCCCCATATTTTCTCTTCTTTTCGGAGATTTTGATCTCTGGAGGAGCATGAAGGAAAATATCAGCAGGATCTTCTTCCCAGCCTTGAGAATATGACTCTGGAGGAGCAACTGAGTCTCCAGGTCTTGGAGAAAAAGTAGGTTGCATAGGAGCAGCTGGGGCAGAGACATCTGTAGCTAGAGGATTCAAGTGATGGGGAATGATATTTGGGTCTACAAAAAATTCAGCTAGGATTTGATTATCATCCAGACATCAGTGTCATAAGTATGGAACTTTACACTCTGTATCTGGGCTAACACATCTGCCTTAATATTCTTCACATGAGTTTACCATAGTTCATGTTGGAGAGCAGTAAATTTTTCTAGATATTCTTTTTCTAATCCCTCCCCCTTTCTGACTTCGACAGATAGCTTCTCTATGGCAGTTTCTTTGAATAAACCAACTTCCTCACATATCTTCATCTTGTTGGCTTCATTTCTCTTGTACAGTTCTATTTGATTACTTGCAAGGGTGACACCCTATTCCATAACTTCTCCAACACTAGATATAGTGTGGTCTAGGGCTTTTCCACCAAGTTGAAACAGGTACTTGATCTTGTCAGTGTTATGCTGGATTTCAGCAAATACTCTGCTCATCTCAGTCTCGAGAGCAGTTACCTTGTCAGTTACAGTCTTTAGACAAGTATCAAAATAAGTCCTCTGGTTTTGAAGAAGAAGTGCAATCTGTTGCATCAAATCTGAGGAGGAAGAGTCTGTAGCAGCAGCAGTTGAAGGAGCAGCAGATGTAGGAAGAGCGGAATGAAGAGGAGGAGCTACCCATGGAGCTATTTCTCCAATGATCACAGAGCTTTCAGCCCTTGTTATATGAATGATAGCATCCCTTTATTCTGTATCATAAGGGATAGAGAAATCTAAGCTTCTGAGAGGAGCCTCAGCTGGCTCAGGTGAGGGCTCATCAGAGATAAGAATACTCTCTACCTGGGGTTGAGTAGAAGCAAGATTTGGAGCTAGAGAGTTTTTATTAGAAAGGAGAAGTGTTTCTTCCTGTTCTGGAGGAGCAATAGGAGATTTTGGAGGAGGTGGTACTGGAGAGTGTGCTGGTGGTTGAAATGGAAGTGCTTCTGAGGTCAGCTCAGCTATCATGGCATTAATTTCAGCTTCAGAGGAGAGCAGATGTTCTTGAGGTTGCTAATCTGATGGTGGTGTAGGTGGAGTTTTAGGTAGGGGAGAGTTAGCTGGAGCAGGAGAAGAGGGGAATTCTTGTGGAGATGAAGGTAATCTGTGTGAAAGAGATGGAGCAGGCTCCCCCTCACTTGGTGCACCAAAGGAACTGGCCACATGATGAGGAGAGGGAGATGGAGTCCTGTCCTCGAAAGCTGGAACTTCTGAAATCTTAGCAGCTTGGCCAGTATTCTTCAGTTTTAATTCCCATCTCTGAATGGACTGAATTGGGACCTTCTTCATGTGGTGAAGAGGGGTCCCTTTGGAGAAGTTGAACAGCTGAGGATTTAACTGATGGAGGAGGGGAGAGATGATCCTAGAAAAATTGGGGGCTTTAGCACTATCCTTGATTTTGTCAAGAATCATCAACCCAAATTGGAACTGCTTGCGGCAAACTATAGCTTGCATAATATCAAAGAAGTACAGGGGAATATCTCTTATAAAATTAGTCTTGCAGAGCAAGATTCTCCCGATGACATCAACAAGAAATTTTCCCTCTGCATTCATATCTGAGCGTTTGTTGTACTGAGCGTCAACCGAGATACCACAGAATAGGCATGTTCTGTCAGAATCTTCGTCATCTAGGTTGTCTTCTTCGACCACTATCGGTAATCTGAGAAGTTGAGAGATAATAGTCTTGGTGAGTTTGATTTTCATACCTTTCACTTTGGATTTCAGAACTTGTCCATTTCGATTGACCTTGAGGTTCTTGAAGAATTCTGCTACTTCAGGGAAAAGGATTCGGCACAGTTCTTACAGAATGAAGGATAGCCCTGCGGTGTCAAGTAGAATCAACAAATTGTGGAAGTCATCAGAAAGTTCTGCAATCCCTGCGGTAACTAGTTCCGAGCACACGCCGATCTTGGAGGAGGCGACCATGATCCTTGCTTGACGGGAGTAGAGGAAGATGAAGCGGTTCTGCAACTTTTTGAAGGAAGACGAAGCGGCAGCTGGGTACACGAGAGAGTGAAATGATTTCGTGTAGAGAGATTTTCGGAAATTCGTATTCATAAACCCTAGGTTTAAGACTAGTTATCTAGAAGGAAATAACTTAAAAGGAAAAGGCGGCATAAGCCTTGGTTGGCGTATAAGAAAATTTGAAAACAAAAGACGCACATACACGAGAGATAAAAGATGTACTCGAGTATATAGGGAGTTACTCGAGTAGGTCTATAGAAGTTACTCGAGTAGGAGAATCTGCAATGACTCGAGTGGGAGAATTGACTGACTCGAGTAGATGAAGTGTACTACATAAGTACATGAATTGCCTTACTCGAGTAAGTTAAATGGACTACTCGAGTAGGTCCTTTGATTACTCGAGTAGGTCAAGTCTATCTCGAGTCAGAAAGAGAAAAACTTTTGAAATGCCAGATTTTGATTAACCCTTTAATTTCTTTGCTTTGTTGAAATCCAACCTTCTCTAATCTTCTTTGTTAAGCATCCCAAGTTCCGTTTTGAAGAATGAGAACTTGGTGTCGTCCAGCGGCTTCGTGAAAATATCTGCAACTTGCATGTCTGTGGAGACATATTGGAGATCTATGTCCCCATGCTCTACATGCTCCCGGATGAAATGATACCTTAGCTCGATATGCTTTGTCCGGCTGTGTGAGACTAGATTGTTGGCTATTGTAATTGCGCTGGAAGAGTCGCAAAATAATGAGACATTCTTGAACTTCAAGTTGTAATCCTCAAATTGATTCTTTATCCAGAGTAACTGTGCACAACAACTGCCTGCAGAGATGTACTCTTACTCGGCCGTTGAGATTGCGACACAGTTCTGCTTCTTACTACTCCAGGATATTAGCCTTCTTCCAAAGAATTGACAAGTCCCGGAGGTGCTTTTCCTATCATCTTTGCTTCCTGCAAAATCTGCATCTGAAAAAACAATTAGTTCGCTATCATTACTTCTTGGTTACCATAAGCCAAGATTTGGTGTACCTTTAAGGTATCTCAAAATCCGCTTTGCAGTAGCGTAGTGAGATTCCTTAGAGTTCACCTGAAATCTAGCACAGACACATGTTGAAAACATTATGTCGGGTCTACTGGCAGTAAGGTAGAGCAAGGATCCAATTATGCTTCTTTACTTGGTTTCATCAAAAGGTTTCCCTTTTTCATCCTTGTCCAGAGACATAGTTGAGCCCATTGGAGTCCTCATAGAGGTTGCGTTCTCTATTCCGAATTTCTTAATCAGCCCTTTGGTGAACTTGGTCTGCGAGATGAAAATTCCATCTTCAGATTGTTTCACCTGAAGCCCTAAGAGATACTTCAGCTCGCCCATACTGCTCATTTCGAACTTCCCTTGCATAAGTTTTGAGAACTTTTTGCAGAGGTTATCGTCTGTGGAGCCAATAATAATGTCGTCGACATAGATTTGCACTAGCAAAATCTTGTCTTTTATTTCCATAAGAAATAATATCTTGTCTATCTTTCCCCTTGTAAACTTGTTCTCAAGTAGAAAGCTAGACAATGTCTCATACCAAGCTCTAGGAGCTTGTTTCAGACCATATAGGGCCTTGTGCAGGAAATAGACATAATCGGAAAAGTTAGGATCAACGAAACCTAGAGGTTGTTCCACATACACTTCCTCCTTTATGTTACCATTTAAGAAGGCAGACTTCACGTCCATCTGATAGATGGTGAAGCCTTTGAATGCAGCATATGCTAGGAACAACCTTATTGCCTCCAGCCTTGCCACTGGAGCATATATCTGGTCGAAGTCGATTCCTTCTTCTTGACGATAGCCTTTAGCGACAAGTCTGACCTTGTTCTTTATGATCGTCTCATCTTCGTCCATCTTGTTCCTGTAGACCCATTTTGTTCCAATGACGTTCTTTCCTTTGGGTCTTGGAACAAGCTTCCATACATTGCAGCACTTGAACTGATTTAGCTCTTCTTCTATTGTCATTATCCACGATGCGTCCAAGTTTGCTTCCTCAAACTTCTTCGGTTCAACCTGTGAGAGAAAACTCAAATATAAATTCTCATTAGTTATACCTCTTCGAGTTCTGACACCGTCCCGGGTATCTCCTATGATCTAGTCCATGGGGTAATCCTTCAGATGTCTGAGCTTTAAAGTTCTTGCATCTGGATTATCTTCAATCACTGGAGTGATTTCTTCAACTTGGACGATCTCTTCATTTTGATCATCTACCTCCCCAATAGGGGTTGGAGAGGTGATCTTGAAGAATTTTTCGTCTTTTTCCTCATTGGGCTCTTTTAGATTGATTTCATCTAGCTTTGCACCTGCATCTTCAATGAGCATACTAGACGGATTGCTTTGCAGCAAGCTCGTCTCATCAAATACAACATGTATCGATTCTTCTACCACCAGGGTTTTTCAATTAAATATTCTATATGCCTTACTATGGCTACTATAACCTACAAAAATACCTTCAAAACTCTTTTCGTTGAACTTGGTGGTATGATACTTACCATTATTAAGTACGAAGCATTTACAGCCAAAGATTCTAAAGTATGAGATGGTTGGCTTCTTGTACTTTAGATGTTCGTAAGGTGTCTTATCGTGGTTTTTGTTTATGAGTGATCGATTTTGCACGTGGCATACAGTGTTGACGGCTTCAGCCCAGAAGTACTCCGGAAGTGAAGCATCACTCAACATTGTCCTGCAGGCCTCTATGAGTGTTCTGTTCCTTCTCTCAGCCACTCCGTTCTATTGTCGAGTACGAGGAGAGAAAAACTCATGAAAGATACCTAAGCTTTCACAGAATTCTATCATGGCCCCAGATTTGAACTCTGTTCCGTTGTCACTTCTGATTTTGACTATGGAGCAGTTGTGTTCATTCTGGATTTGCCTGACAAAATTAGTAAAGATCTTGAAGGTATCTGACTTGTGTTTCAGAAAGAACACCCATGCAAAGAACGAGTAGTCATCAACAATTACTAGAGTATAATCCTTACCTCCCAAACTTCTAATATGCAGGGGACCAAACAAGTCCATATGCAATAGATGGAGACATCTATTAGAGTCTTTGTCAATAATGCTTTTAAAGATAGCCCTTGTTTGCTTGCCTTTTACGCACGCATGACAAGGTCTATCTTTAACGCACTTGACATTTGGGACATCACATACTAAGTTCATTGAAAATAATTTATTAATAGTTTTGAAATTTATATGTGCTAGTCTCTTATGCCATTGGTCACCAAGAGACGCACTATCTTTTAATAAAAGGCACACTGGTGTAGAGGAATCTATACAAATGAAATTTAAACAGAAAATATTCCTACTTCGAGTGCCGGATAGAATCATTTCCATATTATCAACGGATTTTATCAAGCACTTATCAGCATGGAATTCAACTATGTATCCTTTATCGCAGAGTTGGCTTATGCTTATGAGATTGTGTTCCAATCCTTTGACATAAGCCACATCCGAGAAGGATACATTGCCGTTAGTGATCATACCATAGCCTCTAGTAATTTCACGGTCTGAACCTCCAATGATGACCTTTAGTCCATTCACGATTGGAGTAAAGTTCTGAATGAGGCTTCTAGTCCCGGTCATATGCCGAGAGCATCCGCTGTCCAAATAGCAGATTGGCGTTTTTTTGGCCTTTTGACATACCTGCAATCATAATCAATTTGCCTTAGGAACCCAAACACTTTTGGGTCCTTGGTCTCAGGTTATAGTACTCCCCCTACGAGTGTTAGCATTATGAGCGGTCTTTCTCATATTGCTGACATGAGGAGTTGCAGCGTTTCTGGGATTGAACCAATAATCAATGGTGAAGTGACCAACCTTGCCACAACACCAACAGTCAAATCTGTTGTACCTTTGCCTCATGATCTCCTGCTTGACCTTTTGGAGTTTTGGTCTAGCATGGTCAGCATTCCTGGAGGAAGAAGCTTCGTGATAATGACAGTCACATGTCTTCTTCTCCTTAGGATGCCTTTCCACAATAGGTTTTGGCTTTGGTGCCTTCTGGAAGTTATGACCATGATT
This sequence comes from Platanthera guangdongensis, assembly GCA_039583875.1. Classification (NCBI taxonomy): domain Eukaryota; kingdom Viridiplantae; phylum Streptophyta; class Magnoliopsida; order Asparagales; family Orchidaceae; genus Platanthera; species Platanthera guangdongensis. Next base: position 209,017,220 of record CM077151.1, read on the forward strand.
GAAGGGGCCATAGCTCTTAAGAACAACTTCTTCAAAAGATGCCTTAAAGACACTTTCAACGAAGTTTCTGGGGTGAGTCCACCCTTGGTAGCGGGACTTTGGCTCTACATCGGTATGCCTAGCAAAATGCTCGTAGGATGAGTCAAGATCAAACTCATTTGATGGAAAGATGACTTTCTTGAATGTAGTCTGATCTTGGGGGGCTTTCCCCTTCTCTTTGGCTAAGGTCATTTTGGCGGCCTTATTCTTCCGTTGAGACTTATTTCTCCTAGAGGATTTACTAGGAGCTTCTTCATGGCCTAATCCAGCACCCTTGGCCTTGGCTGAGAATTCAGCAACGAATGGAAGAACTGTCTTGGGCTTCGAGAAACTTTCAACCAGTTTCTTTTCAGCTGCAAGTTGGGCTTCCAATTCCTTGATGATTTTCTCTTTGAGGTCAAGGTGCTCAAGAGCCTTGTTATATTCTTCAATAGCATTATTGAAGTTTTCTTAGAGGGATTTAGTCTTTGTGACTTTCTCACTCAAGATGCTCTCTTCGCCTTTTGGAGATTTGATCTCTTTAGCCTGAGTCTTCACGACTCGACGACATTTGTCGTAAGCCATGATTAACTCCTTGTACTGGGCCATTAGTTCTGACTCATCGTCAGAGGAGCTATCCTCACAATCATGTTCAGAGACTTCAGAATCTAAAAGTGGGGTATGAGAGTTTACCTTCCCAGTGAACTGGGGCTCTTGATCATCATCTGTTTAAGCCATATGCCCAAAATAAGCTTCTTCTTCTTCACTCGACTCAGATGAGTCGGAGTCACTAAGAGTCTTGCTCTTTTGGGCTATCAGGCTCTTCTTTTTCCTCTCTTTATTGTACGAGGATTTCTTTTCTTCTCTTCTACCACCCTCCTTATTCTTATGAGGGCAGTCGGCGATGACGTGACCTGGCTTATTACAACAATAGCAAATAATGTCAATCGAAACATATTTGATCTGTTTAAAGGAATACCTGTCATGGCTACTTGAGCCTTTTCTTTGCCGATGACCATCGTGTGCTGATCTTCTATAGGAAGCATCCTTGCCTTTCCATTGCTTCTTCTTGTTTAAGAATTTCTTGAACTGACGTGAGAGCCGTGAGAACTCTCCTTCTAATAGCTCAGAGCCTGAGGTACTAGGCTCAGAAGTTTCTTCTTCTTCACTAATTTCTGGAGCTGGATCAAGGGAGGCAGCCTTTATCTTTCTAGAGGTGTCTGCTTTTAGAGAACGGACTTTTCTTTGAGAGCAGACCTGCGCTTCTCTTCTTCAGCTTTCCTGGTGTTGAGTTGAAGCTCATATGACATAAGCTTCCCGAAGAGATTTTGTGGGTCTGTCTCAACCAGCTTCCAAAACTCCCTGATGATACAGACCTTGTTGTCCCATTCTTTGGTCAGGGATCTCAGGAACTTGTCATTCAGTTCTCCATTAGTGAATACTCTGCCATAGACTCTTAGGTCATTCACTATCTTGAAAAAGTTCTCAAAGGTATCAGCAATGTTTTCTTTGCTTCCCTGTCGGAAGGCTTCATACTTCTGATTGTGGAGGGATCTCCAATCATCCCTCACTTCTTCTGTACCTTACATCAAGGTAACCAAGGACTGCCACATCTCCTTTGCAGATTGGCAGTGGATTAAGTTCTGCAGCATTGAGTCATCAACTGCACTTGCTATAATATTTTTAGCTTTCTTGTCTTGTGAGACAAGTGCAATCTTATCCTTATCTAAATCCATCAGCTTCTTTGGAACCTTCTTGGTAGGATCTATAGTGTAGATAGTCATAGGGATATAAGGACCTTCTTCAACTATCATGAAGATCCTCGGATCCACAGCTTCCATAAAGAATTTGATCCTTTCTTTCCACATGGGAAAGTTGTTCTTGTTGCATAGGGGAAGCTTGGCAAAATCCTTTGCCTTGTCCATGATAGGTAGATCTCAAATGACAACTATTACAGGAACTGATCAAGGTGTTAACCTTTTAATGATCAACCTGGCTCTGATACCAATTGAAAGATAATAGTTGTCAACCTAAATCACCTAAAGGGGGGGGTGAATAGGTGATTTGTGCATCTTTTGCGGAATTAAAAAAAAATCTCAGAACAAAGCACAGATCTATCTACGAAATTATCACAGACGAGACAAGATTTATAGTGGTTCCCCGATCTTGGGTACATCCACTTTCCCTCACCGATCTAGCAATATACTAGACTTGGCTACTCCACTATCTCGGATTGAAAATCAATCCTACCGTCGGAACAAAGTTCCTACAATCTCAATCCAATCAACTGGATCTACAACTCGGAAGGCAAAACTTCCTACAAACTCGGAGTTGAAAACTCCTACACTCGGAGAAAACTTCTCCTACAAGAATGAAAAATTGTTTTAGAAAATACAAACAATGATTTCTCTGTCAGATCTGCAAGCAAGCAACCAGGATCTTCTTCTTGTAAGCTTTGCGGAACTTTCAGAAAGATGAAGAAAATCTCAGCAACAGATCTGGATTCTTCTTTATCTTACACGATCGGGAAGAGGATGAGCAGTTGAGAAACGATCTCGATCTGTAAAACTTCTTCAGTCTGATTCCTCTGAAAATCGAAACCCTTGCCGGAGAAAAATAGCGACGGCGGCTTTCTTTCCGTGAAGAGAGAGAGAGGAAATAGCAACATGGAGAGAGAAACGGCTGCAGAAAAATCTCAATAATTTTTGATCTTGAAAGCTTGTTGTTGTTATTAGGGTTTATCGATTAGACAGTACCTTATATAATATTTTGAATAACGGTCATAATCAATCTTAATGATATACACGTGGACCAATCATGTCACAGAATTTGAAAATCTATCAATTTTGGACTTAGAAGAAATTCAGAGAAAAGGAGGTGATATACATGAGTAGGTATATAACTACTCGAGTAGGTAAAGGACTACTCGAGTAAGTAAAGGAAAGTTACTCGGGTATATAATTCATGACTACTCGAGTAGGTTGATCACAACTACTCAAGTACATATAATCAACTACTCGAGTACTTAGAAGATCTACTCGAGTATACAAAAGATTTCACAGGAAGGAGTTGAACTACTCGAGTACAAGTTGTACTACTCTAGTAGGTGAGAAAAACTACTCGAGTTGTTTGACGAACTACTCGAGTGAAAGGACTTAGAAAAATTTCTGAACACTGGAAAATGAGCTACTCGAGTAGTCAGACTGAACTACTCAAGAGGATATAGTTTACTCGAGTATATAAAAAGACTTACTCGAGTAAATGACAATATTTTTAGGAGAAAAGAAATTTAGTTTACTCGAGTATGAAGCTTGAACTACTCGAGTAGTAAGTGAACTACTCGAGTATATAACTTATATTACTCGAGTATATAGAAAATTTACTCTTGAGATAGAAAACAGTTACACGAGTCAGAATCTATAACCACTCGAGTATATATATACTTACTCGAGTGTTTTACTTAGAAAAACTTGGAGAGTGAAATCTGTGCAACTCGAGTAAGAAGAATGATCTACTCGAGTAGTTAAGTAAGCTGCTCGAGTATGTGATAGTCTACTCGAGTATATGTACTTAACTTCACGAGAGGGAGATTTACTTACTCGAGTATAAGAATTTTGACTCGAGCATAAAACAAGTAATTCACTTGAGTAGTTAATGACCTACACGAGTAGAATACTTAGAAAAATGTTCAAGGTGGAAATTCTTTCTTCTTTGGTGAAATCAGCATCCAACTCTATTCACATAGTCCAAGTGCTTGAATATGAAGTGTATACCAATAGAGAGGCTACACATGAGTCAACACGTTCGGTCATATAATGAGGGATTACATTGTATGGTCCTGTGTTTGGTGACCCATTGTAGACTGACATTGGTCTACACTTCCCATTGGAATCCTGCAACCACATAACTCAAACAAAGCATCAAATACAACCTAATTCATCTTAGTTCCAGGATAACTTCATCAAATCTGGGTTAATGTGGACATAGGTCCCAACATGTTCAATGATTTTCTGGACAAGTTCGTGGTGGTATTCATTGATGATGTGTTGATCTACTCTCGCAGTGCGGAGGAGCATGAGCAGCATCTGCGATTGGTTTTATCTGCTTTGAGAGACCATCAGTTATTCGCTAAGTTGAGTAAATGTGAATTCTGGTTGTCCCAGGTTTCCTTCCTGGGTCATGTGGTGAACAAAGACCGCATTTCGGTTGACCCGGAAAAGATTTCTGCAGTGATGGATTGGCATAGGCCGAGCACACCCAAGGAGATTAGGAGCTTCTTGGGGTTGGCCGACTATTATAGAAGATTCGTGGAGGGCTTTTCTACACTGGCAGTGCCCTTGACTAAGCTGATGCAGAAGAATGCAGCATTCATTTGGAGCGAGAAATGCGAGGAGGCTTTTCTAGAGCTGAAGAGCAGATTGTGTTCTGCCCCTATTTTTACATTGCCTACGGAGGGCAAGGACTATGATGTTTATGTGGATGCCTTGCATGTTGGGCTCGGAGGTGTGTTGATGCAAGAAGGGAAGGTGATTGCGTATGGGTCGAGGCAATTGAAGACTCGTGAGAGGAACTACCCTACGCATGATCTTGAGTTCGCAGCAGTGATCTTTGCCCTGAAGCTGTGGAGACATTTACTTTATGGTGCTCAGTGCAATATCTACACCCATCATAAAACCTATTGTATGTCTTCACCTAGAAGAAGCTGAATTTGCGCCAGCAGCGTTGGTTAGAGTATGTGGCCGATTATGATGTGGACATACAGTATCATCCGGGCAAGGCCAATGTGGTGGTCGATGCCCTGAGCTGGAAGACGTGGAAGATCTTTAATCTCACCGCCGATCGTTTAGTGGAAGAGTTCCTCCTAATGGACATTTTCGTGGGATGCTGTGACATGCAGAGCAGTTTGACAGTGGCATAGCCGTCTTGGATTGCACTTATAAGGTTGCACCAGAAGGATGATCCGGATCTTCTGCACTTGTACCTCAGGACTGAGAGAGGGGAGTTGCCGGATTTTTCTATTGATGATGCAGGTACTTTGAAGTACCGCGACAGGTTTTGCATTCCCGCTATTGGAGACATCAGGGGTATGATTTGCAGAGAGGATCATGGATCTAGTGTTGCCTACCATCTAGGATCTACAAAGATGTATCATGAATTGAAGCAGATTGCCTGGTGGTATGGGATGAAGGGTGATATAGCTCGATTTGTTGCTGAGTGCCACACTTGCAAGCATGTGAAGGCCGATCATGGAAGGCCTCGTGGCAAGTTGACTCTGTTGGAGATCCTTACTTGAAAGTGGGAAAGTATTTCTATGGACTTCATTACGGGCTTGCCGAGATCTCCTAGAGGTTTTGACTCTGTTTGGGTTATAGTGGACAGACTGACGAAGTGTGCTCACTTTGTGCCGTACAAGATTGATTATCCGATGAAAAAGATAGCAGCGCTATATTTGAGTGAGGTCATCAGATTGCACGGGGTACCAGTTAGCATCATTTCGGACCGGGACTCCCGTTTTACATCTCGCTTCTGGAGGAGTCTGCAAGAGGGTTTGGGTATAGATTTGAGGTATTCTACAGCTTACCACCCGCAGACCAATTGTCAGACTGAGCGAGTGAACTAGATAGTTGAGGATATGATCAGGTGCTACATCATGGACCACGGAGCAGCGTGGGATGAGCGTTTGCGGCTTATGGAATTTGCATACAATAACAGTTACCAGGAGAGCTTGCAAATGGCTCCGTTTGAAGCCTTGTATGGGAGGCGCTGCAGAACTCCCTTGTTTTGGACCGAGGTCGGTGAGAGGCCTGTGCTGGGTCCGGATGCGCTCGAGGAAATGGAAGTCGCAGTGAAGCTTATTCGAGAAAAGCTTTTTATTGCTCAAGAGAGATATGAGAAGAACGCCAACTGGCGTAGGTCTGACTTGGAATTTTTTGTATGTGACTTTGTGTTTCTTAAGGTGTCCCCGATGGTTGGTGTTAAGAGGTTCGGTAAAAACCGTAAATTGGATCCGAGGTATGTGGGCCCGTTTAAGATTGTTGAACGGATTGGCATGTCAGCATATAGATTTTAATTGCCAGCAAACTTCCCAGGTATTCATAATGTGTTTCATGTAAGCCAATTGCAGAAGTGTGTGCGAAACAGTGGGCAAGTCTTGGATGTTGTGCCCCAAATGGAGCCTAATCTTTCATATGTTGAGGTGCCAGTCCACATCTTGGATACTCAAGATCGGGTGCTGCGGACGAAGTCTATCCGGATGGTGAAAGTTCTATGGAAGAATCAGGATTTGGAAAGCGCGACTTGGGAGCTAGAGTAGGCTATGAGGGAGGCCCACCCTCATCTATTCCCTTAAGTTTATTGGTACGTTTCCTTTCTAGTAGTCTTGTTTATTACTTTCCTTCGATAGTAGAAGTTGTGTATGTAAAGTTTCGGGACAAAACTTTCTTTTAGGGGGAGTGACTGTAACGCCCCCGATTTCTCTGCGATTATTTAATTCTCGTTTGGCATTACGTTGACGTGTTTCCAGCAGGTACCGTTTGTTAGAGCGTGATCTTAGCTCTTTTGGTTTCTTGTGTGGTTATTGGTAGCCTTGTTGGCAAGATCCCCTAGCAAGCCGGGTCTGTTTTGTGACCGGTGAGGCCTCTCGGGGGATGCTTGTGTTTTGGCTTTGGGTAGTGATAACCCGAGTTTGTTCGTCTAAAGTTGATTTCGACTTCGCCATTGCGTTCGTAGCGTGGGTGTTTCGCTACGGTGCGAATTTCGTCAGATTCCGAGGTGGTTTGGTTTTCGCGTCGTTTTGATGTGTTGATAATAAAAATGCAAGTAATTAATTAATGAAACTTGAATTGAATCCAGTGGCGGTAGGGCTGATTAGACGCGTCCATGCATTCATATAAAGCCTTAGAAAAAATTGAGACTATTCATTGTCTCCTTCCCGTGAGAGTATAACTGTCGCAGTGTCGAGAGGTAGAAAAACCGCCAACCCTGCTACCCTTCTGACGCCAATTCTGGGAGCGTTAGTGGACGAAATTCGATTCTGATAGCGGATTTGGAGTGCTCTTGCCTAGACCTTCATTCCTACGGTAAGAGATTCAATTTTCGTGGTGTTTCTAGGGGTCTCAAAATTTTTAGTTTGCCCCTTTTTCTGCCATTAAAGCCTCAGCATCCTGTTTAGGTGCTGTTGTGGCTGGAGCCGAGAGAGAGAGGAAGGGTTGTGCAAGATAAATAGCTGGTATTTGAGGCAAGTGGTGCTTCTACCCTTGCCAAGTTTTCCTTTTCTTTTTCATGGTCAATTTGTTGTAATCATTCGAGTTCTCCCTGAGATGGTTATTAGCTCTGTTTTCCCGTCAAAATTATGTTAATCTTAAACCATAATGCACCTTTATATTTCTTTTTTGCATTTTCTCAAGTTCTGAAAATCCAAATTTCTGGCCGTGTTGTTGTAGTTTTGTTTTATTTTATCAAAGTGTTCCCTGTTAAACCTCTGTTTGGGTAGTATCTAGCCTTTCAACCTTAGAACTAGTGGCAGTGGGTTATCCTACTTATATTACGAGTAATAGGATTGAATTAGGCTAAGAAGATTGGACGGATATGAAGTTGGAGGTACAGGATTTCTGTGCACTCAATGCAGCCAGTTCGATGGAAATCGTCGAATGGAGTTCGACGATTTCCCGTGGACTGTGTTCGATGAAAAACGTCGGGTTGCGTTCGACGAGTTTGCTGCGTTCGACGATTTTGTTCCAGCGCTCGACGAGAATCGTCGAGCTGCGTTCGACGATTCCTATACGATGAAATTTTATTTCTTTTCAGTTACTTTTCTTCTCGAGTGATTACCTCCTAGGGGGAATGTCTTGTCGGCCTTTCGTTCTTCCTTTGTTTTGAGGGCCGAAACGTAGGTTATGGCAGGTAGTGGTATTTTGACTCTCTAAAGGAGCGGGGTGTTTTGTGTGCGAGCCGTGGCAGCCACGTTTTTACTCCTAGGTACGGGCTGGGTATTGCAGTGGCCGTCACCCTTTTTATCCCATGTACGGGCTGGGTTTGTGGTGATTTTGTGCTGACACAGTGAATTTTCTTTTGGAACTGTTTGGCTTGGGGGACTGTTTTTGGTCACCAACTCAGGTCCATTTTGTTTACTACTGCCATTAACTCACAAATTAGGATTGTTAGGTGTTTCTTCCTTGTAGAATGCAGCATATGGTGGCAAGTGTTTTTCTTGTCTTTTGCCTTGTAGCCTCTGCTGGATTGAGCAGGGCTTGGTGTCGTTGCTTGGTACTTGGTGTACTTTTGTTCACTTTGGACAGTGTTTGCTTTTACTGTCTTGTTTGTTTACTCTCTTGTTCCATTTTAATTTAATGCCCTAATTCAGACTTTCTTGATTTATTTGTTGAGGTATTCTTTTTTTTTCTGAATGCCTCAGGTTTTGATTAGTAGCCGGGTAGGCGGCTAGTTTTTTTGTGGTGTTTCTGGTGATCCCTTGAGTTGTAGAGATCTTTCCCTTACTATTGTGAGGTAGTTTTCCTGCTTTTCTTACAGACATACATGCTTGCCAGTGGGTTCGTGTCAGTTTGTTGGCGCCCACTGGTAGTTTTACCTTATGATACTGGATATGTTTTCTTTTACTGCTACCTTTCTGGAGATAGTCTACTTGCTCTTGGGAAGATTTATGCTAAGTTGCTAGTTATTTTTAAACCTAAAAATACTATTACTATTTTGAATCACTTAGTGCTGGAGTAGGATGTGATTTTGAGGTGGGTCGGACCGATGCCGCCACCCTTGTTTTACTTCTTGTCTTATTAAGACAATGTGAGCTGTTTGGTCGAGTTGGACTGATGCCACCACCACAGCACCTTGAGATGTTTAGGCCTGATAGACTTGGTCGGACCGTTGCCACCAGCCTAGGCCCTTGTTGTTGATTTGTCCATCTCCAGTATTAGGTGACTCTTTCTGCTCTAGCTTTATACTAGGATTTATTTATTTTGCCAATCCTTCCTGCAGAGATTTGTGAGGCTTGACTTCACCCGTGCACTTGGTGCACCCCTTTTTACTCACTCATGGCGAGTATAATTCCTTCATTTGTTTACTTTAGCTCTTATCTGTTTCACATCTTCCTTATACTATTGTTTCATTTTCATATATATATTGCTTTGCTGAGGCGTTCTTTTCTTTGAATGCCTCAGGTTCATGTTTATAGCCGACTGTGCGGCTAGGTTTCTTCTGAAGCTTGCTAGTGCTAAAGCTGCTGCTGAGTTTTCTTTTCCTCACTCCTGGGAGGTAGTTTCTTTAGACTTGTAGTACAGATATGCCTACTCACTAGTGGGTTCGTGTCAGTTGTTGGCGCCCACTGGTGGTTTCTCTTTTAGATGCTTTGTACCTTGCTTATACTGCTAGTTTTCCTGTTTTGGAGTTTATTAAACTTGCTTCTGGGATGATTTATGTTAGGTTGCTAGTTACTTTAAAACCTATAAAAGAAAAACAATTATTATATCAAAAGCCTCGACATCATGTCTTCCTTTCTAAAAAGCTTAATCACTACTTTCAAAACCATGTTAAAAGGGTATTTCCTATATATATTATATAAGTTAAATCTAGGGTCTTGCATAGTCTTAGGTGTCCCCTGGGGATGCTTATGCATTCTCTTAGGATGTAAAAAAAATGAATAAAGTATTTTCCGCTACGTATAAGTATAATTTTTTTGAAGGGTGGACTAGTTGATCTACGAAGCCGAGGGATACGGCCTCTAAAAATATAATTGATTTTCTCGTCACAAAAGCTTTTGAATTTTCGTAGTCTTAGTAGTTGGTGGTTGCTTGAGCATCGGCAGTTATCCCCTGTCCGACGTGGCATCACAACGCGCATTTCCTTCTACTCTGATATTTCTTAATTTCAGAGAAAATGCTGGTTGTGACAACATGAGAAACCTATTGACCAAAAATTATATAGGGGCATTGTTGGGTCCCTATTATATCTTACAGCTAGCAGAACTGATATCGTGTTTGACGCATGCCTTTGTGCTAGGTTCCAAGTGAACCCTAAAGAATGTCATCTAATTTTCCTAAAAAGAATTTTGAGATATATAAAGAGTTGTCCAAGTCTAGTCCTATGGTATCTCACTGAATCAGAATTTGAATTAACTGGATACTCAGATGCTGATTTTGCTGGATGCTGGGTGGACAGGAAAAGTACATTAGGAACCTGCCAGTTCTTGGGTATGAGATTAGTGTCCTAGTTTTGTAAGAAACAGTCATTTGTGTCTACCTCAACTGCTGAGGTAAAAATATTGCAGCTGGCAGCTGTTGTTCCCAGATGCTATGGATTCAAAATCAATTACTAAACTATGGTCTCAACTTAAATAATTCAGCTCTACTTTGTGATAACACAAGTGCTATTGTCATAGTACAGAATCCAGTTCATCACAGTAGGACCAAGCATATAGACATTAGACATCATTTCATAAGAGAGTGTGTAGACAAAAACAAAATTAAACTTATCTATATCTACACTGATTTACAAAGAGCTGACATCTCCACCAAACCTCTGGATGAAAGAAACCATCTGTTCTTTATAAATCAGCTTGGAATGATTACTGGAGAGCACTTTGTTTAGTTTCTGTCTGCACTCGACGAATTTTCCAGAGTTCGTCGAACAAAGCTCGACGAACTAGGAAAAGTTCGGGAGATATTCATCAAACGGAGGTCGACGAACTCTCTATGAGTGAAGTTGTTTTCGTCAAATAGAGATCGACGAACATACTTCAGAAAACTTTTGTCGAATGAAGCTCGACGAAATGTCTTCAAATCTTCAAACTGAGCTCGACGAATCATTTAACTCCAAATTATCTCGTCGAACCCAGATCGAAGAATGTTTTAATTTTTGTGGAACAGAGTCCGTCGATTCATATTCTGGAAAACCTTATATCTAGGTTTTCTTCAACCTCCATCCCGTGCTTTCTGTTCTCTTGCACTTGATCGCCATTTTTCTCTCTTACAGGTGATTTCATGGCGATTCCAGCGGGAACATTAGCTGCGATGAAGTTCTACACAGGCTTTGATGTCGACTTTGATTCTTTTCAGCATTCGGACCCGATATTTCTGTATATTCTGGAACTTCTAGAAGAGCAACAGCTGAAGAATCTGATGATAACAAGGATTAAAGTATCTGGAACTGAGATTATAAAATGGGTCTACACATCTTCAACTACAGAGGAGAATACCATGATTAGAACAATTGCGGGTAACACCATTTCTCTATCTCCCACCATTTTGACTGAAATATTTGGATTGAGTAATGGAGAAGATTAACTGGACATCAACAATGAGGAATATGATCTGATGTTAAGCATGATGGGTTATGTTGGAGATAACCCTAATAAATTATTGAATAAACATCTATCTGCAGAATATAAGTTTCTGGCAGATACTGTTGGGAAAGTCTTGCTAGACAAGCACACTGCACATGATTATATAACCAGGCATCAGTTTATGGTTATGTGTGCAGTGGTTAATAAGAAGCAAGTGGCTTGGGCTCAAATCCTCTTTGATCTCATGAAGAAAAAGAACAATAAAAAGGAAGTCTGTTTTGGAAGGATCCTAAGGATCTTCTTTAAGGACAAGGCTACTGAATCACTGGTCTCCCCGACCATATTCATCAATGCCAGCAAAAGGCTAACATGTGCATTGTTTGGCAGGTGGGAGAGGACAATCTCCAAGCCCTCTAAGCCTTCAACCCCTTCCACCACAGCTTTTGAGAGTATAAGGGCTGTTCGAGCCACTCCCCACCCTGCTGAAGAAAGCATTCCACTCAAACCATCTCTTCCAGCACTCCAAACTCACCTACCAGACAACACAGTCCTCCCACCTCAACCTCAAACACAATAACAACCCCAACAACAATCGCAACCACAACTTCCCTCCACAGCCTACACCATCATTCATACTCCAACACCTCCATCTTCCCCCATTCATATCTCTCCAACACATACTCATCTTCCCATACCTCCTCCATCTCCACATGGAACACCTCCTCAATCTCCTCATGCTTCACCAGCTCCAACACCACCTTCATCTCCTCTTCCACCCCACTTGTCCTCCATACCATCCTTCAATGTACTGACATCTCCTCCCAATACTCCTCCTCCTCCAAATCCATCCACACAGGATGTCAAAATGCAAGATGCTCCTCCTCCATCCTCACCAACTCCTACTATCCCTCCAAATGTTTCCACTCAACCAACTTCTCGAACACCAACTGTAACTCCACCACTGAATCCCTCCACCATCTCATCTGTCACTGCCCTTATCACACCCCTCCTCAAAACAATAATAGCAGAGGACATTACACCTCTTGCTACTTCCATATCTACCCTATCTGCCCAGATATCTGCCCTTTCTGCTGCCCCTCTTCATTTAGGGGCCTGGCTCTAGTTTTTACAGAAACCAGTAGGGGGAGATGCTTGATGAAGAAGCTGTAGCAGCTCTAGAAGTAGCAGCAGTTTCAGTTTCAGTTTCAGCAACTCCAGCTCCAACAGATGGATATAGAAGAGTCAGCTCCATAAATACATATTTTATTGATACAGAGTTTATTGTTACAAATTTTATTGATTTCATTAATTTTATTGAGACTGACATGGATATAGAAGAGTCAGCTCCAGAAGAACTAATTACTGTTGGTGATTTCATCATTAATCCCACAGTAGATTTAGAATATTTGTTGAAAATTTTTGATATTGCATTTTTGAGCTTCCTTCTAGCAGATTATACTAAGCCATCTTTGGCTATTGTTCCATATTCTTCCCCTATCAGTCCTAAAGTTGCCAAGAAACTAAGAGACAGTTTTGTTATTCCAGAACCTGTATTCATCCCACCCTCTGCGAAAATTGTTTTGGCCCCCAGTTTTGTTATGGATGACTCTCCAATGCCAGATCTTGATGCCTTGATCTTGGGTGACATCGAAGAAGAGAATAAGGTAGCTGCTGAAAGCATTGTCAGAGTTAGTTCTCCAGTTCCTGTTGAAGTTTCTTCTCCAGCTCCTATTGCAGTTTCTCCTCCAGCTCCATCTAAGCCTGAGAAGCCTATTATCTCTACTGAGGCCTTGAAGGCTTTAAATGATATATATGATAATCCTCAGGGATCTGATGATGATGATGAGAAGATGAGGATCCAAAGAAGAAGAAAGTGTCTAATAAGAGGAAATCACCTCCTCCTCCTGCTCCTAAACCAAATTCAACCAATGACACTCCCTACTATATTCTTCAGAAGATAACTCCAAATAAAGGGATGTCAGCTTGGATGTGGTTATCTAAAAATGAACAGAAAGAAAGGAAAAGAAGCAGAAGATACTCCCCTCCTCCAACTCAGAAATACATAAGGGACCCTCCTCCTCCTCTTCCTCCTCCAGATGCTGGTGCTTCAGGCACATCTTCTCAAAGGACTACCCAATTTCAAACTTATCAAAGATATCAGGGTAGGTCCCTATCTTCAAAAAGCAGTCATCAAAGACAGTATCTATCAGGCAAGCAGCACCAGCCTCCTCAACAGCAGCAACATCAACAACAAAAGCAGCAAAAACTTCCTGAACATCAACAAGCTGAAAGCTCCAACAGACCTCCTTCTCCTCCTGTACCCTTTGAAGATCCATAAATAGGTACTTCAGCTAGTATGACCAGATTACAAGAACTTGTTGGCCTTTCAATGATCAATAAAGGTAGATCCAAAGGAAAGGATCCCTCAGAATATACAATAATGTAAAAGTACAGGAAAGAAGAGCTTAAAAGGTTTGAAAAAGCTAACAATTTTTTCAATGTTGATGATTATATGAAATTGCACCCTGAAGCAGTAGTCTCCAGAGCCACATCTTTGAAGATTATAGGGGCTGCTGATATGACCATGACAAAAGTGCAAGCTGCTGATCCCAACATGGAAATTATTTTTACTAAGCCAGTAGACAAGAGTAAAGAAGAAAGCCAAAAGAGAAGAAGCAAAAGAAATGAGTTCTGAGCTATTTAATTTCTGTTATGTTTTTAAACTGTTTTCTTATTTCTGAACAAAGCTTATCTCTATATATATATCTGCTGCATATATTATTGATCTTTGTCAAATATATGCTTTCTTGATTTGTTTATTTTCAGTTTAGTCTGAGTCTATAATTAGTGACCTCACACAAATAGGGGGAGATTGTTGGATACCTAGTTTGATTTGGGCTAGGTTCACTAAGTTAGGATCTTGTGACCCATCATGTATAGCCAGGGTCATAGTTGTGTCCTAGAGTCTAGGCCATGTCCTTAGTATCAACACTGCATGGACTAGCCATCATCAGATTGCCAGAGACTCAAGACTTAGAGATTTTCCAAAGACCCAGTAAAATGAGTTCGACGTTCGTCGAACTCAGGTCGACGATTGTCGCGCTCAGCTTGACGATCTCAGAGAAAATTCTCTGAGCTGAGCTCAACGAACTTGATTCTCAGGTCAACAATCTTTAGACACTACCTTCAGCATTCCAAGTCTAGACTTTGTATTCTAGACTCAGGTCGACGAACTTAGTTCTCAAGTCGACAAACTTAGTTCTCTGGTCGACATTTTCTGGATTCTCTACTTCAACTAATTATTCCCGAAGTTTCTCAGTTTTCTAAGTCAGAATCATCTTCAGTCTAAGAATTAAAGATTCTCAGCTCGACGAACTTTGACCACTTTGATTAAGGCTATCTAGCAGCAGTTAGTGGTCCTCAGCTCGACGAAACAGATTCTCAGGTCGACGATTTCTGGATACTTCAACACTTCACACCAGAAGTTTGTGTCGACACTAGAAGCAAGACTTGTGTCGACACCAACAGCAATTGTGTCGACACACAGGATTTATGTCAACACACTCCAGATTTCTGTCAACACAACAGCCATGTCGAGACAAGAAGTAATTATGTCGGCACCTAGGACTTGTGTCGACACAATCCCCAGAAGTTCTGTCGACTGGTTATCAGCTCGACGAAATCAGCTATCAGCTCGATGAACTCCATCCACAGAAAAGGCAAAGTTTCTAGAGAATGCAGTTCTATTTTCAGCTCAACGAATAGATGTTGTCTGTTCGACGAACACAACTTCTCAGCTCGACGAACTGTGGACTCAGCTTGACGATTTCTGTTATCTGGTCGATGAATCCAGACTTAGTCATTTCCAGACTTCTGTCCATTTCTTAATGCAATAATTCCTGAGTAATTAATGCTTCAATATTCTCTGAATATAACCATTAGACAAAACATTAATTATGGTCTTCTCCAGCATTATTGCTTGTCATTTTTCTATGGGACAGTTGAGGAAATAAATCAATACAGTTTATTCTCAAGGCGGTCAGCATTGATTGCAGAAGAATTCAAAATTTCGAAAGACAATTTTGACAGGAAATATAAAAGAGATTTTCTCTCTTTTTCCTATAGAGCAGAACAGAGAAGAATAGAACACAGACACACAGACAACAATTATAATCAGTTTGCAACAAGAAATTCTCTGCTCTCTCTCTCTGAACTCTGATACAGCAACTCAAGAAGCCCTAGACCAGAAGTACATCTGCTACCTGAAGAAGAAGAACAATCAATCAAAATCAAGAGTCTTCATTCTTCAACTCTCTCGGACACTTCAAAGGACAACAAGTATTCCATCTGTAAAGAAGTTCCTGAAGATCTCTCTGGTCATGGCTTAAAGATTGAAGGCCTATAAACCTGAAGCAAAGCTCCAGATTTCCTTGAACCATTCTACATCACAGGGGGAGCTATTTGCTAAAATTATATCCACAAGTCTTCTTAGTTGTATATTGAGAAAGAGAAGACAATATCATCTCTCACCCCCCCCCCCACTGTATAAAGGGTTATAACTCCCTTCAAAAGTTATTCCTGGTTGCAAGTCACCTGACCAAAAGACTTGAGATTTGATTTTTGAGCACCTGATCAAAAGCTCATTGGTGTTAGGCACCTGATCAAAAATCTGAGTGGATTCCTACCAGGGTGGTAGAAGAGTGGATGTACCCAGGTTGGGGAACCACTATAAATTTCTTGTGTTGTCTGGTTGCCCCTTCTTTTTGTTCTTGCTGTGTTTGTGCCTTTTTTAGGATTGTTGTGTTTATATTTTATTAAGTTATTTATGCACTTTCTCAATTATAGCAAAAGCTGTAAAAGATTTTAAGTATTTAAGAATACTCTATTCACCCCCCTCTAGAGTATTTCAAATCTAACACACCACTTTCAAGGTACTCGCGTTATATTTTAATTTTACTTACTTTTGGCTTCACTTTTGCAGAGATTAGAAGATTTTTGCGAGTTCAATTCAGGTACTCGCATTATATTTTTAATTTTCCTAGTTTTTACCTCTGTTTTGTAGAGATTAGCAGATGTTCTCGAGTTCACATCAGTTACTCGTGTAATATTTTAAATTTAGTTGCTTTTGACTTCTCTTTTCTAGAGAATAGCAAGTGTTTGCGAGTTTAATTTAGGTACTCGTGTCATATTTTAAATTACCTGCTTTTGACTTCTCCTTTGCGGATATTAGCAGATGTTCGCGAGTTCACTTCAGGTATACGTGTTATATTTTAAATTTTCATGCTTTTGACTTCTTCCGTGCTGAGATTAGCAGGTGTTCGCGAGTTCACTTCAGGTACTCGAGTTATATTATAAATTTACTAGCTTTTGACTTTTCATTTGGAGAGATTAGCAGGTGTTCGCAAGTTCAATTCAACTACTCTCATTATATTTTAAATTTACCAGCTTTTGACTTTTCATTTGTAGAGATTAGTAGGTGTTCGCGACTTCACTTCAGGTACTCATGTTATATTTTAAATTTACCAAGTTTTGACTTCTCTTTTTGGACAGATTAGAAAGTGTTCGTGAGTTCACTTCAGGTACTCATGTTATATTTTAAATTTACCTACTTTTGACTTCTCTTTTGGAGAGATTAGTAGGGTTTCACGAGTTCACTTCAGGTACTCATGTTATATTTTAATTTACTTGTTTTTGACTTCTCTTTTGCATAAATTAGCAGGAGTTCATTAGTTCACTTCAGGTACTCGCGTTATATTATAAATCTACCTGCTTTTGACTTCTCTTTTGCAGAGAAGAGTAGGTGTTCGCGAGTTCATTTTTGGTACTCCTGTTATATTTTACATTTACCTGCTTTTGACTTCTCTTTTGGAGAGACTAGAAAGTTTTTGCGAGTTCACTTTAGGTACTAACATTATATTTAAAATTTATCTAATATTGACCTCACTTTTGTAGAGATTAGCAGGTGTTCGCAAGTTCACATCAGGTACTCGCATTATATTTTAAATTTACCTACTTCTTACTTCTCTTTTGGAGAGATTGACTGGTCTTCGCGTGTTCACCTCAGGTCCAAGCTTTAAATTTTAAATTTACCTGCTTTTCACTTCTCTTTTGGTGAGATTAGCAGATGTTCGCGAGTTCAGTTCTGGTACTCAAGTTATATTTTTATTTACTTGCTTTTGACTTCTTCTTTCCATAAACTAGCAGGAGTTCACGAGTTCACGAGTTCACTTCAGGTACTCGTGTTATGTTTTAAATTTACCTGCCTTTGCCTTTTATTTTGCAGAGATTAGAAGGTATTCACGAGTTCACATCTGGTACTCACGTTTTAGTTCACTCTCGGTACTCGTGCTATATTTTAAATTTACCATCTTTTATTTTTCCATTCAAGAGATTTGCAGGTTTTCACAAGTTACCTTTCGGTACTCCCTTTATATTTTAAATTAACTTGTTTTTGACTTCTCTTTTGTAGCGATTAGCAGGTGTTCGTGAATTTACTTCAGTTACTCGCGTTAAAATTTAAATTTACCTGCTTTTACTTCTCTTTTGGAGAGATTAGAAGGTTTTTTTGAGTTCACTTCAAGTACTCACGTTATATTTTAAATTTACCATCTTTTGACTTCTCCTTTGCAAAGATTAGCATGTGTTTGCGAGTTCACATCACGTACTTGCGTTATATTTTAAATTTAACTATTTTGACATCTATTTATAGAGGTTAGGAGTTGTTCCCGAGTTAAATTCAGGTACTCGTGTTATATTTTAAATTTACTTGCTTTTGACTTCTCCTTTGTAGAGATTAGAAGGTGTTTGTGAGTTTACTGTAGGTATTCATGTAATATATTAAATTTACCTGTTTTTGACTTCTTCTTAGCAGAAATTCGCAGTGTCCTCAAGATCACTTCAGGTACCGCGTTATATTTTAAATTTAGCTGCTTTTGACTACTCTTTTGGAGAGATTAGCAGGTGTTCGCGAGTTCACTTCAGGTACTCGCTTAATATTTTAAATTTACTTGCTTTTGACTTCTATTTTGGAGAGATTAGCAGGGTTTTGCGAGTTCACTTCTGGTACTCGTATTATATTTTAATTTACTTGATTTTTACTTCTCCTTTGCATAGATTAGTAGGAGTTCACGAGTTCAGTTCAGTTACTCGCATTATATTTTAATTTTACCTACTTCTGGATTCTCTTTTGTAGAGATTAGAAGGTTTTCGCAAGTTCACTTCAGGTACTTGCATTATATTTTAATTTTTTCTAGTTTTGACCTCCCTTTTGTAGAGATTAGCAGTTGTTCGCGAGTTCACATCAGTTACTCGTGTAATATTTTAAATTTACCTGATTTTGACATGTCTTTTCTAGAGATTTGCAAGTTTTGCGAGTCAACTTTAGCTACTCGTGTTATACTTAAAATTACTGGCTTGTGACTTCTCCTTTGCAGAGATTAGCAGGTGTTCGCGAGTTCACTTCAGGTACTCGTATTATATTTAAAATTTGAATTCTTTTGACTTTTTCCTTGCCGAGATTAGCATGTGTTCGCGAGTACACTTCAGGTAATCATGTTATATTTTAAATTTACCAACTTTTGACTTTTCATTTGGAGAGATTAGCAGGTATTCACGAGTTCACTTCAGCTACTAGCGTTATATTTTAAATTTAACAGCTTTTGACTTTTCATTTGGAGAGATTAGTAGGTGTTCGCGACTTCACTTTAGGTACTCGCGTTATATTTTAAATTTATCAACTTTTGACTTCTCTTTTGGAGAGATTAGCAAGTGTTCGCGAATTCACATCAGGTACTTGCGTTTTATTTTAAATTTACCGGTTTTTGACTTCTCGTTTGGAGAGATTTGTCAGTGTTTGCGAGTTCAATTCAAGTACTTTCATTATATTTTAAATTTACCTTCTTTTGACTTCTCTTTTGGAGAGATTAGCAGGTATTCACGATTTCACATCAGGTACTCATGTTATATTTTAAATTAGTCTATTTTTGACTTGCCCTTTGCAGAGATTAGAAGATGTTTGTGAGTTCACTTCAGGTGCTCGTGTTATATTTTAAAATTATCTACTTTTGACTCCTTCTTTACAGAGATTAGCAGGTGTTCGCAAGTTCACTTTGGGTACTCACGTTATATTTTAAATTTACTAGCTTTTGACTTCTCTTTTTGAGAGATTAGCAGGTGTTTGCGAGTTCACTTCAGGTACTCCCTTTATATTTTAAATTTTCGTAGTTTTGACTTCTCATTTAGAGAGATTAACAGGTGTTTGTGAGTTCACCTCAGGTACACGCATTATATTCTAAATTTACCTGCTTTTAAGTGCTCTTTTGGATAAATTAGCAGGTGTTCGTGAGTTCACTTTAGGTACTCGCATTATATTTGAATTTACCTTCTTTTGACTTCTCTTTTGGATAGATTAGTAGTTGTGCGCGAGTTCACTTCAAGTACTCGCGTTATATTTTAAATTTACTTATTTTCACTTCTCCTTTACATAGATTAGCAGGAGTTCACGAGTTCACTTCAGGTACTAGCATTATATTTTAAATGTATCTGCTTTTGAATTCTCTTTTGCATATATTAGCAGGTGTTCGCGAGTTCACATCTGGTACTTATGTTATATTTTAAATTTACCTGCTTTTGACTTCTCTTTTATAGAGATTAGCAGGTGTTCGCGAGTTCACTCCAGGTACTCGTGTTATATTTTAAATTTACCTACTTTTGACTTCTCATTTGGAGAGATTAGAAGGTTATCGCGAGTTCACTTCAGGTACTTGCATTATATTTTAAATTTACCCACTTTTGACTTCTCCTTTGTAGAGATTAACAAGTGTTCGCGAGTCCATATTACGTACTCGCATTATATTTTAAATTTACCTGCATTTGACTTCTCTTTTATAGAGATTAGCAGGTGTTTGAGAGTTTATTTCAGGTAATCATGTTATATTTTAAATTTACCTACTTTTGACATCTATTTTGTTGAGATTAGCACGTGTTCGCGAGTTTACTTCAGTTAATCGTGTAATATTTTAAATTTACCTGCTTTTGACTTCACCTTGTAGAGATTTGGAGGTGTATGCGGGTTCACTTTAGGTACTCGAGTTATATTTTAAATTTGCATGTTTTTGACATATCTTTTGAAAAGATTAGCAGGTGTTCACTAGTTCACTATAGGTACTCGCTTTATATTTTAAATTTACCTGATTTTGACTTCTATTTTGTAGAGATTTGCAGGGGCTCGCGAGTTCACTTCAGGTCCTCACATTATATTTTAATTTACTTGCTTTTGACTTCTACTTTGCATAGATTAGCAGGAGATCACGAGTTCAGTTCAGGTACTCGCATTATATTTTAAATTTATCTTCTTTTGACTTCTCTTTTGTAGACATTAGCAGGTGTTTGCCAGTTCACTACAGGTACTCGTGTAATATTTTAAATTTACTGGCTTTTAACTTCTCCTTTGCTAAGATTAGCAGGTGTTCGCAATTTCTATCCAGGTACTCGCGCTAAATTTTAAATTTATATGCTTTTGATTTCTCTTTTGGAGAGATTAGCAGGTGTTCGCGAGTTCACTTCAGGTACTCGGGTTATATTTTAAATTTAGCTACCTTTGACTTCTCTTTTGGAGAGATTAGCAGTTATTCGCGAGTTCACTTCATGTACTCGTGTTATATTTTAAATTTACCTTCTTTTGACTTCACATTTATAGAGATTATTAGATGTTTACGAGTTCATTTTTGGTACTCGTGTTATATATTAAATTTACCTGTTTTTGACTTCTTCTTTGTAGAGATTAGCAAGTGTTCTCGAGTTCAATTCAGGTACTCGCGTTATATTTTAAATTTACCTGCTTTTGACCTCTCTTTTGTAGAAATTAGCAGGTGTTCAGGAGTACACAACCGCCACTAGCATTATATTTTAAATTTACCTACGTTTGGCTTTTATTTTATAGAGATTAGCAGGTGTTCGTGAGTTAAGTTCAGGTACTCGTGTTATATTTTAAATTTACTTGATTTTGACTTCTCCTTTGTAGAGATTAGCAAATGTTTGTGAGTTCACTTCAGGTACTCGTGTTATATTTCAAATTTACCTACTTTTGACTTCTTGTTTATAGAGATTAGCAGGTGTTCGCTAGTTCACTTCAGGTACTCGTGATATATTTTAAATTTACCTACTTTTGACTTCTCGTTTGGAGAGATTAGCAGGTTTTCGCGAGTTCACTTCAGGTACTCGCTTTATATTTTAAATTTACCTGATCTTGACTTATCTTTTAAGAGATTAGCAAGTGTTCGCGAGTTCACTTCAGACACTCATGCTATATTTTAATTTACTTGCTTTTGACTTCTCCTTTTCATAAATTAGTAGGAGTTCACGAGTTCACTTAAGGTACTCGCGCCATATTTTAAATTTTCTAGCTTTTGACTTCTCTTTTGCAGAGATTGGCAGTGTTTGCGAGTTCACATCTAGTATTCGCATTATATTTTAAATTTACCTGCTTTTGACTTATCTTTTATAAAGATTAGTACGTGTTCACGAGTTCACTCCATATACTCGCATTATATTTTAAATTTACCTTCTTTTGACTTCTCCTTTCCAGAGATACCAGGTGTTTGTGATTTAAATTCTGGTACTCGAGCTATATTATAAATTTACTTGTTTTTAACTTCTCTTTTTTTGAGATTAGCAGGTGTTCACGAGTCTCTAGTATGCATTTTGATCATAGGTTAGGCGGTGTAAGGCTTGATAACATAGGCCAATAATAACTCTTTCATTCCAGCTAAGTTTGCATAACTGATGGTGGAGGTGGTACTCACGTGATAGTATATCGAATGCATGCCTTGCGTGCATAAACGTGTGGTCATGAGTGCTCGCGGTTATGTTGTGGTGTTTTGTTGTTATGTTAGCCTCATGCGTGTTTGCTTAGGCGATTATGGGGAACCTCCAGGTGAACCCAACTAACATCATTTGCATACCAAGGTTCTCATTACTTTGATGCTCAACCCAAAAGAATGTTTGTGCTTGAAACCTCACCTTGTGATGATTTATTTCATTTTTTTGTTTTGCTACATATTGCATATGTGGCTTGCTAGTAGGTTAGTGGTGCCCACTCCTGGAGCCGACTAGTATGGCTAAGGAGTGGAATCATTATGTTGTTTGTGGTTAGCTCAAAATTTACTCTCATGTATCTCATATGTGTGAATGGTTTAGGAGAAGGTGTTGGTGAGCTGAGCGCAAAATAGCAGGCAGAAGCTCAATGCTAAGTCGGCCATCGAAGGCCAAACTAATTACCACTTTTTTCATGTATTTCCAGCCTGCATGTCAATATATGATTAGCGTGCTTAGAGTTTGATACATTAGATGAAGTTAAGGCCTAAAGGCCATAACACTATTTGTTAACATTCCTAAGTAGGTCAATTTTCGTGGATTAATTCTCTTAAATTAATTTTTTAAGGACGTGTCTACTATTCTGGTTAGAGTATTTTTTTTGGTTTATCACCTTTTAACTCCCAAATTGTGTGTTCAACATTGCATGGGGTCCCGGTCGGACCTCTTATTTTATTATTTTTAAAAGTAGGGCATTACACCTGCGGCAAACCAAGAGGTAAGATGAACATTTCATACTTGTGATATCCTCTCCCATGAAATGGAATATACTTCTGATCTTGCTACATATCACATTATAATTATTTTGAAAACAATTCTTACCACATTTTTTCATTTCTTACTATAGGTGTGACCATGCCCACACTTCGATTACCACCATCACTCAAGGACATTTTGTATTCTTTGAATGAAGATATGAATGCGATGAGGGAAAAAGAGAAGATCATCAAAGAAATAATGTGGTCTCAAATGGAGGACATTAAGAAGAAAACATGGTCTCTTGAGAAGGATTTCAATATTACAGGAATAATACTTCATCCATGTCTGTTGAGGTTATAAGATTGTAGAAAGTGTTTCGGTAGTGTGAAGGATTGTTCCAATACTAATAGAGGCTATAGTTACCACATCAGTTGGACCTCCAATGGGTCTGCATGGCTAACGAGCTCCTCAAATCATCATATCGACTGAGAGTGTTAGGAGAAATGTTGCTTGAATTTAACAGCCAGCTTACTATGCTAACCATTACATCTCTCTAACACTAATGACAATTTGTAAATTCAAGGAAGAGGCCAATCATATGGGAAAGGCTCTTAGCTGCTGCATTTTTAACTGCCTTTTCCTTTGACATTGAGGAAAATTATGTAATAATATTTTCTTGATTTCTTCTCGACTTTGTCTGCACAAGACATTTATTACTTATAATATGCTTTTTAATTCTTTATGTTACATTTAAAATGTGCTTAAAATGATTTCTGCATTTTGTGCGGTCAGATATCTATTGTGTTTGGCTGGACTTCCTATATTTAACTTTTTGATAGATGTGAGCTGAGGTCTCACGATCTATCAAATATCGATACCGTCTGATTTGCTACAGTTAGCCATTAAAAACTATAAATAGCACTAGGGTGCCAGCAGTTCGGTTTGGAACCAAACTGAAACCGAATTGACAACCTTCAATTTTTGGTAGTTTAAAACTAACCTAAACTGAACCTAATCGGTTTGGTTTATAGTGGATTCAGTTTTGTTTGTCTTTTGGCAACTTGTTTTGGGTTTTTTAAATACTTTTTCAAAAAAAAAATCTTTGGATGTAAATTTCAATCATGAGAACCATTTTAAACCATCTTAGTTTTTTTGTTCTATGATAGATTTGTGTACAATAAATTGATTGATTCTCAATTATAGATTAAAGAAGATACAAAAAAATTATAGCAATATTATTTAAATGGAACAGGGGCTTATCAAATAGTTACATACTTAAGAGTAGTGATATATTTAAAGTTTTATATCAGGTATATAATCTACTGTTCTTATATTATTCTAAATCAATCTTTTTGATGTTTATCCTTTTAATACCTAACTATGATATACATCAACATTTGTACATAATTAGGTAAAAAATTTAAGTATCGAGAAATCAATAAGATCTAGGCTATTTTTTGGCGAGTGGCAAATCGAAAATGGGCATGAGACAAAAAAGAAGAAATATTAAAGTATTGACTCTTTACTGAAGTCTAAACTGTGGTCGGCCGTGAAATACATAAATGCATGAACCTTTTATTTATGGTGACTTAATTCCGAAACACTAACTATTAACTTCTAACTATTTAACTACATAGACTCCAAGCCAGTTTTATTCAATTTGGCCGGTTTCTACACTTTGGAAACCGAACTGAGCCAAAATAGACTAAGTTTTCACAAACTTCAGATCAAACACTGAATCGATCAGATTGGTTTCAAAATCAGCATGGTTCGCTCAGTTTGAATGCTTTTGTTAATTTTCGATTTTCTCTCATCACCCCTAAATATCCCTAGCCTATGATTTGGAAATATAAAACTTGTTAAAGTGGGCAAAATAAAAATCTATGTGGTCACCAATAATGATGTCTGCATAAATAAATGTTGTCGAAGCTTCCCCGATCGCGAAGAAGAACCCTTCCAGGGTATCCAGTTCATAAATCCAAGGATTTTTGAGCAAGTATATGGACTAGATAAAAGTGATCGCCAAATTTTCGTAAGAAGATAATGGAATCCATATTGGAGATAAGGATTTGATCACAATCTCTATATAGCATTTCGACTATGGATTCATGTTTTTGTCTTCTTGGAGGCCATATAAATCTTAAATTACTATGGAGTGATTCCCGGACAGAATCCATTGAACTGCATATCCATAATATTTTATTTCACTATATATATGTGTGAACAGAAGGTGTTTGTTTTTCAATGAATTTTTTCAAGAACGTCTTCCTCATACAGTCATTGAATAGGGAATGAAGAAAAAAATTCAAAGACTTGCTATACTTCTGCTATAATGTTATGAAGATTATTAATTTGTTGAACATTTTCCATAACTGAACAGAAAAGTTCTTGATCTTCGAGGGAACTCTCGGTTGTCAACCTATATGGTTCTAAGATCACGGCGACTTCCTTCAAGTCTTCTCAATGTTATCGAAGATAGAGCAAGTGTCAAGTTTCTTATGAATGAGTAGTTATAAATCCATCACTATCTGTCGATGCTAATTGTGGTGGAGGACAAAACCCATGAGAAAAGTAAGTCATTTTCTGTGTACTAAAATATTCTGACCGCATTAGTCGCATGTTTTACAAAATAAATTAATATTTATTGATGACTCAATAACCTTGAAGGATCTCTTAGACAAGACCTAAAGTTCGAAGTAGGAGATCTCGATTTAGCGGGTTGTGAGGAAAAGGAGAGGTGAGGAAAGAAAGGGTGACTACGAGGTGGAAGACTCCTTCAACAAGTTGTTTCCCTTGATTGCCTTTGATAGCAACATCAAGGACCTTTTCGATAAGAAACTAATGTAGTTGGATGACAAGGGGAAACACGTCTCAATGTTGACCCCCTTTTCTTCTTAGGGGAGCAACAAAATTAGCTTCCATACTATTGTGGTCACCACTCCTCTCTATAGAAAAAAAAACTTAAAGAACTAAGGGTCGTCTTCCCAATAATTCGTCCCACCTTAGCCGCTAAGGTGACAATGCGGGGCACTATGATTAATAATTTCATGGTCTATGCATTGCACAAGTTCTTGAAGGATACTGAGAGTCTCTATGAAGATATAGGAGTAAAGAACAATCTGCGGCCTGAGTTGTAAGACTTGGATATGAACACGCATGCTAAAATTACTTAATATCTTTTTTGTTAAAAGTTTATGAGCCAAATTACCCTAATTTCTGAAAGGAGATTGATAGAGAAATTCGTGTTCTCCAATCTATACTCAATTAAGTCATGTGCACCTATCAAAATACAGCATAGGATATAAAAATATCAAGATCATATTAAAACTCGAGTTTATCGAGTACTAGTACTTCGATAAAAAACTATCATAATATCGATGGAAAATTAAAAAAAATTATATTTAAACTAAAATGTGAAAATAAGAAAACCTAACTTGATCAAAACAACCTTTGAATGAAATAAAGAAAATATTTTATAATTTTCCAATTTATACCTTGACCATGGAGATTCCCAAATTATGAACATACCTCTCTCAAGGAATACACCCAACTGAGATTAAGAAGATCAACTGAACTCTCATTCTATAATCGATAACCTAATACTCACTTTACTAACATGAATCCCGCAAACCTAGAAGAATCAGGTCATCCTCTCTCAAATATTGTGTTCAACACTCTTTATTCGTGAGGGATCGATTCGTATACGAGCCTCTCGGCTATTCAACAAAGACAAATACGAAAGTCCACACATTGGCATATAAACTCAATATTAATCCCGAATAAATCGAAGGAGATCAAAAATATAAAAGTGAGAAACAATTTCTTTCAAAACTCGTAATGTTCAAGAACTAAATTATAATCTACTTAACATGAAATAAAAAGCTTCAAGGAAGAGATATTGCTAAACTAAAACAAGATTAATATTTCATTAATAAATATTACTTGAAATAAAAGCAGGACATAATAGAAAATTACCTGACACCTTGGAGCCAATTGAAAGTATCTAGTTATCTACCAAGATCACCTAAAGGGGGGTGAATATGTGAGTTCTGCGTCTTTTAGCATATTAAAAATCATAACAAACAGGCACATGGAATTACAGCACAGACACATGGATTTATAGTGGTTCTCAAGGATGTGTACCTCTACTGTCCTGCCTCGCCTTTCTAGAACTTTGGGCTACACTCGGCTACTTCATCAAAACTCAGAATTTGATAATCTTACACCTTGGAGCCTCAACTCCTACAAACTCAAAGACAACACTGCTACAACTTGGAGATCAATCTCTCCTATAACTCGGTTCAATATATAAGGATCTATAAACTCATAAGTGGAAACTTCCTATAATAATAAAAATGATTTTGTACAAGTTTATAGATTGAAAACATTATTCTTCTTCAGATCTGAGTAGATCCAATCCTCTTTCTTCTTAGAGAGTAGATCTTGAAATGAAGGTTGAAGGAGAAGACTTGATGTAGACTTGAAAGCTTTGATCTGAAATTTTGGATCCGACAAGATCAAGAAGAACATTTGTAGAATCTGAAAGTAGTGATCTGTCGAATCAAATCTTGTGAGGAATCCCCAATCATGATGTAACACCTCCATTCATCATATGGAATATAATGGTGGGTTCGGATGGGGTCCCACGTGTAACGCCCCAAAATTGGAAAGAGGGACGGACAACGTTTAGAGCCAAGTTTGGGTCTTGGTGAGGGGCACACGGCCTAGGACGCGGGCGTGTCCCTGGCCGTGTCGTGCTCGGGTTCGACGAAAAACTCGTGTGGTCGACGTTTTGTTCTCGACAAAGTGTCGAGACATTGAACATGGCCTAGGACACGGGCATGTCCATGGCCGTGTCATGCCCGAGTTCATCGAGAGCCCAGGAAGTCGACGATTTTCGCTCGACGAAGTGTCGAGATAGGGAACACGCCCTGGGACAAGGGCGTGCCCAAGGCCGTGTCGTGTGTGTGTTCGACGAATTTTCCTCGAAGTCGACAAAAAGGCAGTCGACAATCGTCGAGACTTCGAACACGGCCGGAGACACGGGCGTGTCCCAGGCCGTGTCCTGCTCGGGTTGTTGGTCGGGCCGTGTGAGAGGATAGACATGGTCTGGAGCCCAAGCGTGTTCGTGTTGGACACGGGCGTGTCAAAATGTGACACGGGCGTGTCGCATACCCGTGTTCTCCTCAGGTTGTGTTTGGTCCTGTGTCGATGGAGGAACACGCCCAGGGATACGGGCGTGTACTGCGTGATACGGTCGTGTCATATATGACATGGGTGTGTTCAGAGCTCGTGTCCTTTTCTGGGTGCGACGGTTTCGGCGTCGATTGAGGCACACATCCTTCGACACAGGCATATCGCACGCCGTGTTCGGCCCAGGTGTTTTGGTTTTAAGTTCGGATCGTGGCTGTTCATTTCCTTCTAGTGAGACCTGATTGTCCAGGGCTTTCCTTGCTGAGTTATGTCCGGGAATAGGGTCTAGAAACCCTCATTCTTCATCAAGTACACTCTTTCTAAGTTCTAGCGAGAAGGGAGAGCAAGGAAGAAGGTGAAGGAGAGATCCGGCTGCCGGAGAAGTTTCGGAGCCCCAAATCGCGAGCCGAGTCCAGATCCGCGGAGGCAAGTCCGTTACGGTAGTTTTCATCTGGCTAAGTTTACATGTATAGGAAGAGGGGTCGTAAGGTAACGGCACTTCTTCTCTTGGTTTTAGGATGCGTGTTTAACATCTTTTCTTTCAAGCTTTTGGGCACCAAATCTCTCAAATGAGAGGCGTTTGGGTCGCCATGGTTCAAGAGGAACCTCCGCATCGATTGAGTCCGTCCCCTACATGCTTTTGCATTAGAGATCCGCTCCGTTAGTGTATTAGGCATTGTGGGTGAAGCCGTGGTCACGACCATTAGTTTCGACTCGGTGATGTTGCATACGAGCTTTAAGGATTTTGTAGAAATCCGTTGCGACAAGATGCCGTTTGTGATTTTTGTGTTTTCCCCCTTTTCTACAGTGAGTACGTATAGCCGGAACTAGGCAAGGTTAGCTCTGCATTGGCGGTAGATGGTTTCCTTGGTGGACAAGGTTAGCTCCGCATTGGCGTAAGATGGTTTTCTTGGAGCGCGGGGTCGTTGCAGTACAAATGAGGTATGAGAGTGAGAATGATATTGGATTGTGATGTGCTGAGGCGCGGCTGTGTCTCCATGGTTGGTTGGCTATCCCATGACGTGCAAGTCATGTGTGGGGAGTGTCACGGCGAGACTAGTCCCCTTCTCTAAGACTGACGAGGACGCCAAGCATGGGGCAAGCCTGGGCAATGAGGCCATGAGCGGGTGGGGTCCAGCAAGGGTTCTTAGAATCGGTCAGTGTGTTAGACGGAATCCTGACATGAGAAGTCATAGCTTGCAGGCAAGCCCGGGTCTAAGACCATGAGTGGGTGGGGCCTTGGCAAGAGTTCCGTGTGGCGGCTTGTATGTCATTAGGGGAATTGCAGTGCCCCTTTTTTGTGGCTTACCGCCAATGGGGAAAGTGAAAGTAACCAGATGATTGATGATGTGCTAGATGCATACGCGATAGGGTGCCTTGCGTGAAGCCCGGGTTTTGCATACATGCTGCATAGTAGGCCCCTTTTATTATATAATCAACATAGAAAACGTGCATGTTGTTTGAGACATCCAAGCTCGTTCTTTTAGTACTTTACTTGTTTATGTATATGGTATACGAAGTGCTGACTTGCAGGTTGGAGGCGTGCCCCGGGGTCCGTTAGGGGCGACCGGGAGGAGATGTGTTTGTTACACAGTTTGAGGTCAGCCTTTGCTGACCCACATTACAACCATTTTTTACATGACAAGGATCGCAAGTGGGAGCTAGCTCGTCGGCCAATAAGGCCTAAGCCTCATGAAGTGTTTCCAGTTTTGCACTAGCTATATTTTTGGTGGATCTGTATGCTTGATGCTTTTATTTTTTGGCTTGCATGCCGAGGCAGTCTAGGAGTGTTTGTGCACATTATTATTGATGTCAACTTTTTGGAGTTTGGACTCTCTATTGTTGTAAGGCCATAAGGCCGTTTCGATACTCTTGTGTATGTGGACAACTTCTAATATTTTTTGTTATTTCCGCTGTTGTTAGAAATGGAGTTTTGAGACTGGGTAGTTATATCATCTTTTAATGCTAAAGCTGTGGCGTCTGTATGTTGTGGGGCCCCGACCGGACACATATTTTACGGTCATTACAGGGGAGGTGTTACAATTTGGTATCAGAGTCAGGTTAGATTCAAGGTCAGTGCGTATAGAAGTTATCCACATAGGAGTAATGCAGGACCATGAGTGTCCTTATGTTTGAGTCTTGCAATTAGAGACTGGTTCCTTGTTTTCTTGCTTTTCTTAAGAGTGCAAGCAACGAGGCGGGTACGTCAAGACCAAGAGAAGAGCTATCGGCGAGCAGCGCCACTACTCAGGGTACTTTGGGCACGAGTGTAAACCCAGCCGACTTCCGTCTCATGCTTGCAGAAGCAATGGTGGCAGCTCAAGCTGCAGCGACAGCTCAGGTAGCAACCCCTGTTACACCGGATACGGCGACGGCCGTGCCGTGCAGAGAAGCTGAAAGATGAAAGATATAGTACCTAAACACCTAGAGGGGGGGTGAATAGGTGACCAAAATCTTTTAAAACTTTAATGGCAGCAATCAGTTATAAACACAGAATCTAATCTACTTTTGCACAGCAATCTCACAGCATACACAGCAAATCACAAACACAGCAGACACAGAATTTTATAGTGGTTCCCCAAGCTATGGGTACATCCACTTTCCCCCTTCGCCTATCTAGCAGTGTACTAGATTCGGCCAAACTCCTTCACTATCTCAGAACCCAAACTGGTTCCTACACCTCAGGTCCAAGGCCCTACAACTCAGCTTTTTTCCACAAAGCCTACACTCAGCCACAAAGGCCTACACTCAGCCACCCAGGCCTACACTCAGCCACAAAAGGCCTACACTCAGAGATTCCAATCTCCTACACTCAGGCTCCCAAAGCCCTACACTCAGCCTTTATAATTACAGGCTTACAAAACTCAGATCCAAAGGATCCTACAAGATAAAAATGATTATACAATTGTTACCTCAGCAACCCAAAGACTAGAGAGGGGAGTTGTGAGTTTCTTGATGAGTTCTTGGAAGAACTCAGCTGGAATCAATCTGACTTAGCTTTCTTCAAAGCTTCTTGAAAGTAGAACTCAATAAGACTGACTCCTTCTGCAGTTGATCATTGATCTCTACTACTTAAGATTCAGACCAATCTGAATCCTTCTTCTCAGCTGGGTTCCAACAGCTGATTTCTTGGATGGAGCTCTCTCTCTCCAACTTCTTAGATCTTCACTTGATAGATAGATCTTCTTTAAATCTGAACTTGGACTTGTGTTCAATCTCTTCAACAACTTGTTGATCAATCTCTTCTGTAGATAGCATAGGCCTATTTATAGGCCTTCTTCATGGTAACCGGCTGGTCCGGTCCATAAATGAATTCTGACAACTCTGACAGGTGCTGTAGACCGGCTGGAATGGCAGCTGTCAAGTCATCCAGTCAGTTCTTGAAAGTTCTCTAACTGTCTGATAGTGTCGAGACTTTCTGTCTTTAAGTGTCGACACTTATAGACCAAGTGTCGACACATGTTGTTTAAGTGTCGACACTAGTCTACAAGGTGTCAACACAACTCCTTGTGTTGTTGATTCTTTATCTCGACACTGCTTCTTCTTCATGTGTCGACACTGAAATTGAGTGTCGACACAACTACTTGTTCTTCAGAATTTTGTTGAATTCTTCTAAGTGTCGACACAACACCTTTGTGTCGACACATCTCCTTGTGTTGAATCTGTTAAGTGTCGACACTGCTTCTTGGTGTCGACACATCTTCATGTTGATACTTGTTGAGTGTCTACACAGCTCCTTGTGTCGACACATTCTTCTTCTTGTTGAGACTTTAGCTGAGTGTCGACACATTCCCATTGTGTCGACACTTGTACTTAGAATAATTTGTTGAACTTTGCTAATCTTTGCTAAGTGTCGACACAGCTCCTTGTGTCGACACTTTCTTCAAGTGTTGAGTCTTCAGCTAAGTGTCGACACATTGTTCTGAGTGTCGACACTTACTTTAAGTGTTGACTCTTCTGCTAAGTGTCGACACATTATTCTGAGTGTCGACACTTGTACTTAGTCTTTGCTAGCTTTTGCTGAGTGTCGATATAGCTCCAAGTGTCGACACTTTCTGATGTAGACACAGCTTCCTAGGTGTCGACACAACTGTTAAGTATCGACACAGCTTTACTGGCTTTTCTTCATTGAGTGTCGACACAGCTCCTTGTGTCGACACTTTCTGTCTGGTGTCGACTCAGCATCCCTGGTGTCGACACAATGACTCCAAGTGTCGACACTGCTTGTCTGGGTGTCGACACAAGTCTTCTTAAGTGTCGACACTTTCCCTCTGGGTGTCGACACATGGACTTAGAAACTTTTTCATCATTTCCTGCAAATACTTAACCTGCACATGTAACTCAAAATACATCAAATACATTTTGATGTATATCATTGAGTTGGGTGAGGCTTCTTCAAATCAGGTACATTTAGACCAATGTACCCAACAATCTCCCCCTATTTGGAGAAGTCATAACCCTTAGTCAATGATATACACCATTCATAATAAAACTACAAAATGATGTAAAGCAGGATTATATACAGCAGGGTAAACATAAACATGTATTAATCACACATGTATACAAATATGTCATCACAGAACAAATATGAAATAGATTTAACATATAACACATTGTTCTAATATCTGTCATATACTTTTTCAGAAGTTCACAAAATGTTTTACATCAAAAAGATTACAAAGTAAACTTCAAGAACATTCTAATTCTATTTCTGTTCTGGCTCCTTAATCACTATACATTTTCTAGCTTGAACTTTAGCTTGAACAAGAGCATCAGCAACTTCAGCATCAGCAGGCTTCTTGCCTTTCAGATCTTTCTTCTTAAGCTCTTCTGGTTTGATCTTTTGTCTTTCAAAGTAATGGTATGGCTTTGGAAAGTACTTGCTAGGCTCCAGAGCTGTAGGTGGTAGCTTTCCCATCTTGGCCTTCCTTCTGTATTGGACTATTGCCTCCTGTCTAGATTCATGTTTCCTCCATTCAGTTTTAGAAAACCATTTGTTCCTGTCTTGAATGTTATCCTTAGCAGCTTTCCAGGCAGTTAATATAATGTTTCTAGAGGTAAGGCTCCATTGCTCAAAATCTGGTCTTTGTTCAGCTTGTTCCCTAAACCTCTTCTTAGATAATCTGGTTTCCTCTTCAGCTTGCTCCTTCAAAATGGCTTCCTGTAAAGCTTCAGAGACAGGCTGAACAACTTTTTCAATAATAACATTGTCCTTGCCCCCAGGTGGGCAATACATAGACTGTACATCAGCATGTATCATGTCAAAATCTGGAGGAGGGTAGATGACTTGAGCCACTTCAGCTTGCTCCCCTCCTAGATAGGCAGGATGAATTCCAGATTCTGCCACATTATCATCATCACAAAGAGGAGGATAACCCAGGGTAGCTCTGATGGAATTAGATATCCACTTTGCATGATCAGAACTTGCCTTGACTAACACTCTCTCCCCCTTTATGACTTCTCTTTCAATATGATCCCTTAAGTCATCTTTTTGAAATCTCACTTGAGCATTGAGATAATTAACTCCATCCCTGTAGAAAGGTCTTAACCTTTGGAGTTTTTCAGAGATGATCTTCTGAGATTCTTGAATGGCAGTCTTAACAGCAGTGAGTTCTTCCTGGAATACTTTGTCAAATTCTGCCTTTGCTATAGCTGGAGTCTGTCCTGTAGCTAGATTCTTCAGTTCTGTGACTATTGCATTGTGGGATTCAGTAAGGTTGTCATTCATTCTTAGCTGATTTTCAAGAACATAACCTTGCTTCACAGCTATGTCATCCACTTGTGCTTTTATCTTCTCCTGGTGTGTGGCCAAGTACACCACTGCATTCCCCCCTTTGTGGAAGCAGTCTGTCATCTCCTTTTTGTTAAGATTCATTTCAAATCTTATTGACTTTATGTCCTGTGCCAGATCAAATTGCAAAGATTTGTGCCCTTCATCAACAAACTTTTCAATGTCCTGCCTTTGCTCATCCAACTTGACTTGCATTGCAACCATTAAAGCACTATAATCAACTGATGGTGTTTGCTGAACTATAGGCTGTGGTGTAATAGATTGTAAGGCCTTCTTATAACTTTGGCTGCTTCTCTTGAATACATAAAGTTTCTGCTTCTTATCCCTGGTAGCCTCCTCATCTTCAGATACTGAAGAGCTGGCAATGTCAACCCTCTCCTTAGGGCTTGGGGGCCTCTCAATCTGCACATCTTGTGCTTTTTCAGTTGCTTGCCTTGCACGCTCTTCAACAAATAATACTTGCTCCCCCTCAATTGGAGCATTCTCCTTCTCAGCAGCAGTTTCTTTATCAAAATCCTCTTGATCTAGATTTAGAAACAAATCTTCCATTATGTATTCTGTTGGAGACTGAGCTGGAGAGATTCTTGGTTCTTCAACCACTAGATCAGTAACATCTTGAACAATAGCAGATGTGTCTTCTATGACAACATCTGGGACTTGGTTATCCAGCTGAGTTTGCGGATGAACATCAGACAAATCAGAATCTTCCATAGGAAAATATAAAGTATTAAGTTCAGTGATTACCTCTAGGATAATGTTGGTAGCTTGTTCACTTTCCAGTGTAGTGGGTTCATCTACAACTAGAAGCTCCCCCTGGCTTTGATCCCTATGGATGTGGCTAGCTTGAGGTAGCTCCCCCTGGATCTCAGCATCATCTTGAGGAGCTGGAGACTTCACAGTAGGCTCTTCCTCATTCTCATCTGGAGTGAAGACAACCTGTTCTTCAATGTCAGAGCTGCTAGTGGACATTTGAGCCACTGGAGCAGTTTTCCTCTTCTTCTTTGGTGGAATTTCTTTCTCAGAAGTAATCTTTTCAGGTGTTGGTATCTCTTTAGTCAACACCCTGTCCCATCTAGAGAACAACCTCATGTCCATTTTTCTCATGTGATTTATTTTGCTTCCAGCAGCAGTACTCATTACCTCTGGAATACTTCCAGCAAGGTATAGACTTAAAATTCTGCCCAGGTTGGGCTTCTTCAAGCTTTCCTTGATTTTCTCAAATACTATAACAGACCAATCAGTTCTTAGAGTGAAGATAATCCTAATCATAATATTAAACATAGAGGCAGACACTCTGTCATGCCCTCCTGGCTTGCTTAAAATTACCATGCCAACTATCTCAGACATGAATTTGCCTTGATTGTTCATGCCTTTTCTATTGAAAACAGAACCAATCTTCATCTTAGAGTCTAGTCCACACCAGGTTAGAGCTTCCCTGGTCTTTGTAGCAGTAACCTCATCTTCCTCTTTAGTTCTTGGCAATTGAAGCACCTTCCTCAAGCTCTTTGGTGAAATCGTAACCTTTGTTCCATGAACTCTGGATTTGATCTTGTATCCAGATTCATCCACTTCAGCTCCATTGAGGAATTCAAGTACCTCTTTCTTCCATATCGTAGAATGTTTAGAAACAAGATATTCTAATCCTGAATCGACTACTAGGGTTACGACAGCCTTTATTTCTTGATCGGCATCCTCAAAAGCACCGCACACCAGCTCGTATCCTTCATTGACATTCTCCTCTAGCTTAGGCGCCATTAGGGTTGAAGAATTTGACTTGAGAGGAGAGAAATGTCGACACAGAAGTTTTGGTCTCGAAACTTTTGAAAGCGTGTCGACAGACTAAGGCAAAACCTTATTTATACCTTTCTAATTTTGAAGATGAACAGGCGGGACAGCTAACTTAAATTGTGTCGACACTGGCAATAAGTGTCGACACTGACTTATAATGTCTCGACACATATGTGTCGACACAAGTTTAGTCAACAGATTTTATGTGTCGACACTTGTTTATGTGTCGACACCACATAACTCGACACATAGTCGAGACTTTACTTAGAGAATTCTGAGTAAATACTAAGTGTCGACACCATATTGGATGTGTCGACACCTACATGACATGTGTCGACATAAATATTCAGAAGTGTCGACACCAACTTCCTAGATGTGTCGACACCTTTTTCCTGAAGTGTCGACACTTATTATCTGTGTCGACACAGAAATCTCTATGTGTCGACACCTTTTTACTTAGTCAATATCAATACTATAAACTTACTCTAAGTTTATCATTCCTAGTTCAATCTTAAACCTATTGAACTTAGCTTCTTCTAGGGGCTTAGTATACATATCAGCTAGTTGTTCATCTGTTTTAACATATTCAAGTAAAATATCTTCTCTTTCTACATGCTCCCTAAGAAAATGATATTTAATTTCAATATGTTTTGTTCTACTATGAGATACAGGATTATTAGCTATTGAAATAGCACTAGTAGAATCACAAAAGAGTGGAGTTCTACTTACCTGAAATCCATAGTCCTCTAGCTGATGTTGTATCCAAAGAAGTTGAGAACAACAACTTCCTGCAGCCACATACTCTGACTCTGCAGTGGAGATAGCCACACTTGTTTGCTTTTTGCTACTCCATGAAATTAGTCTCCCACCTAGGAATTGACAGGTTCCAGTAGTGCTTTTTCTATCTTCTTTGCATCCTGCAAAGTCTGCATCTGAATAACCTGTTAGATCAAAATCCCCATTCCTAGGGTACCAGAGGCCTAGATAGGGAGTGCCCTTTAGATATCTCAATATTCTCTTGACTGCAGTTAAATGAGACTCTTTAGAGCAGACTTGATACCTAGCACAGACACATGTAGCATACATGATATCTGGTCTACTAGCAGTCAAGTATAATAGGGAGCCAACTATCCCTCTATACAAGGTTTCATCTACAGGTTTCCCTGCATCATCCTTGCTAAGAGACATACTTGACCCCATAGGAGTCTTCATGGTACTGGATGAATCCATACCATACTTCCTTATGAGTTCTAGGGTGAACTTAGACTGACAAATGGATAAACCACTCTCAGTCTGTTTAACTTGGAGACCCAAGAAAAACTTTAGCTCTCCCATACTACTCATCTCAAATAGACCTTGCATAAGTTTTGCAAACTTTTTGCAAAGGCTGGTTTCAGTAGACCCAAATATAATGTCATCTACATATATTTGGACTAGTATAACTTTGCCTCTAGATTCCCTAAGGAATAGAGTCTTATCTATTTTCCCCCTTGAGAACTTGTTCTCAATGAGGAAACTAGATAGGGTTTCATACCAAGCCCTAGTGGCTTGCTTTAACCCATATAAAGCTTTCCTAAGTCTATAGACATGATTAGGTAAAGTAGAATCAACAAAACCTGAGGGTTGTTCCACATAGACTTCTTCTTTAAGATTACCATTTAGAAATGCTGACTTGACATCCATTTGGTAAATTTTGAATCCTTGAAAAGTTGCATAGGCCAGGAACATCCTTATGGCTTCCAGTCTGGCTACTGGAGCAAAGGTTTGATCAAAGTCAATACCTTCTTCCTGCCTGTATCCTTTAGCAACCAGTCTTGCTTTATTCTTAATGATGACCCCTTGTTCATCCATCTTATTCCTGTAGATCCACTTGGTTCCTATTATATTGTGGTATTTAGGTTTAGGAACAAGTTCCCAGACCTTGCACCTTTTGAACTGATTAAGCTCTTCTTGCATTGCTTCAGTCCATTGTGGATCTTGTATGGCTTCTTCAAACTTCTTAGGTTCAACTTGGGATAGAAAGCTGGAGTAGACTTCTGCATTCAGGTTTCTGCTCCTTGTTTGTACCCCTTGTCTTGGATCTCCAATAATCTGCTCTACTGGATGATCTCTAAGATGCCTATTGGCTGGAGTCATCCTGACTTCTAGTTGAACCACTTCAGTTTCATCATCTTGCTGTACTCCTTGTACTTCTTCTGCATTTGGTACATGTAGTACTCCCCCTGGACAACAGCCACTGTCTTCTACTTGATGTCTTGCAGTAGGTACTTCTTCTATAGTAATCTTGTCCATCTTCTTTGTTAAACCTGTGGGGCTGCTTACACTACTAGACAACTCATTGTTAATAAGTTTAGTCTCATCAAAAACTACATGTACAGATTCTTCTACAACTTGAGTAGACAAGTTGTAGACTCTATAAGCTTTACTATTGTTGCTGTACCCAACAAAAATTCCCTCTTGGGACTTGGCAGCAAACTTAGTTAAGTAAGACTTTCCATTGTTAAGTATGAAGCATTTGCAACCAAAGATCCTGAAGTAGGATAGGTTTGGTTTCCTGCCTTTCACAACTTCATAGGGGGTCTTGTTTAGGCTTTTAGTGATGGTAGCCCTATTTATAACATGGCATGCAGTGTTAACTGCTTCAGCCCAGAAATATTCTGGCAGTGATGTATCACTTAATAGGGTCCTACCAGCCTCTATCAAGGTCCTATTCTTCCTCTCAGCAATGCCATTTTGCTGAGGTGTTCTAGGTGAAGAAAACTCTTGAAATATCCCAAAGTCTTCACATAGTTTTGTCATGCTATCAGACTGAAATTCAGTACCATGGTCACTTCTAATCTTGACCACTGTACTATTTAGTTCATTCTGAATTTGCTTGACAAAGCTATAGAAGACACTAGGTGTTTCAGATTTCTGTCTTAAGAAGAACACCCAGGAAAACCTTGAGTAGTCATCTACAACTACAAAGGTATAGACCTTCCTACCTAAGCTGTGAACTGGCATTGGACCAAAGAGATCCATATGCAAGAGGTATAAACACTTCACAACATCTTTGTTTTCTATGCTTCTAAAGGTGGATCTTGTCTGCTTGCCCTTTTGACAAGCTGAGCAAATATCATCTTTAACACACTTAACTTGAGGACCATTCCTCACTAACTCTTGGCTAAAGAGTTTGCAAATTGTCTTGTAATTTAGATGAGCTAGCCTCTTGTGTCATTTGACACAATGAGAGACTGTCTCATCAGCTACAAGACACACTTGAGAACCATTGGTCTCACACATAATGTCTAGGCAGTAGACATTCCTCTTTCTATATCCAATCAAAATGATCGCTTGATCATTTGACCTCTTGATATGACAACCATCCTTAACAAATGAGATGGCATACCCTACATCACTTAATTGACTTATACTTATTAGGTTGTGTTTCAACCCTTTAACATAAGCCACTTGAGTAATGGTAACTAAGTTACTAGAAATGTTAGCAAACCATTTGATGATTCCTTTTTCAGAACCACCAAAGGTGACTTTTGGACCATCTTTGATTGGAATGTAGTCCTTTAGTAGTCCCCTAGTTCCAGTCATATGTCTGGAACGTCCACTGTCCAAGTACCATATTGGGGCATGGCAACTTGGACTCACCTGCAAAACAGATTAATGAACCTTAGAACCCAAAGAATTCTTGGGTCCTTGGTACTTGTTAGTTTGCAACCTGACAAAGCTACCTACTAGTTTTCCAATAGGCAGTTTGCTACTCACTTTGGCACTAGCATTGTGCCAACAATCCATTGCAAAATGGCCAACTTTGCCACAACACCAACATTCAAACTTATTGTACCTTTGCTTAGGTACTGTCTTTGCTGTCTTATCTACAGCTGACTTGTTGAATGTTGGGGCTTTGCCCTTGGACTTGGACTGAACAGTCCTTGCAGGTTTAATAAAACCCAGTCCAGCTTTACCCTTGTGATGAGCAAATTCATCAATTATGGGTAACACTGACTTAGGTTTGGAAAACCTAGCAATAAGCTCTCTCTCCTTCTGAAGATTGATCTCCAGACTCTTGATTTGATCATTCTTATAGGTGATAGTACCCATCTGAATCACTGTTATGTGTTTCAGTCTGGCTATCTCATTAAGCTTTTGATCAAATGACTTCTCAGCCTTAGTTGCAGCAGCTTTAAGATCAGCAATTTCCTTTGCCTGACTTTTGTCTAGGAACTTGCTCTTCTTGTAAGCTTGCAACAGAACCTTTTATTCATCTATCAACTGATGAATATCTGCTTCAGACTCAGATGCACTCTCATCACTTGATGATGATGAATCTGAATCTGTACTGGCACAAGAAATTGAACTTAGAGTTAAACATTGCACCTTACTGGGTCCTGGCTGTTCCAGGATTTTGTCACCTTCTGTCAATGCCATTAGCCCTTGGCATTGACTGTCTTCTTGTTCATATATAGACTCCAAAATCTGCATGAACTCTTCTTCTTCTTCTTCTTCTTCAGCAAATAGCCCTATGTATGCCTCAGCATCTGACTCAGTTTCTGAAGAAGAGATATCTGACAGAGTCTTCTCCTTCTTGGCAACAAAAGACTTCTCTTTCTTGCCTTTGAAATGAGTCTTCTTCCTGTCAATAGACTCCTTTCTCTTTTCTGGACAATCTGCAACAA
Source organism: Platanthera guangdongensis (assembly GCA_039583875.1). Taxonomy (NCBI): domain Eukaryota; kingdom Viridiplantae; phylum Streptophyta; class Magnoliopsida; order Asparagales; family Orchidaceae; genus Platanthera; species Platanthera guangdongensis. The sequence continues at coordinate 209,057,544 of CM077151.1, forward strand.
CATGGCCTTGTCTGTTGCAGCAATAGCACACTATTTTTAAAACAGTTGCCTTGCTAGATTTAGTCCTCTTCATGTCCTTCTTTGAAGCCTTTTTGTTCTGATAGAAGTCTTCTTTTCCCTGTGAAGTAGAGGGCCTTGTCCTCCACTGTTTCTTCTTCAAGAACTTCTGAAAATGTCTAGTGAAGGCAGCAAAGTCTTCATCACTTTCACTGCTTTCAGACTTTGTGCTGACAGACTCATCTGACTCTGATTCAACTATCTTTGGAGGTGGAGTTGGTGACTTATTCCTGTACTTTCTGGGGGCTTCTGTCTTGAAAGCTACAGTTCTTTCCTTATGTTCATTTCTTGTTGATTTCTCCTCCTCTTTCCTCACTGTCAACTGCATTTCATATGACAGCAATTTGCCAAACAGTGTAGGTGGAGGAATTTCTCCCAACTTAGCCATTTCTCTAATGGCACAGATCTTGGTGTCCCAATCTTTAGTCAGGGACCTTAGGAACTTGTCATTTAGTTCATAATTACTGAACTCTCTTCCATAAGACATGAGTTCATTCACTATCCTATAGAACTTCTTATAGCACTCAGTTATGCTATCACGCTTTCCTTGTCTAAAACTTTCATACTCTTGATTTAGCAAGGATTTTCTATCTTGTCTAACTTCTTCTGATCCTTCCATATACACAATAAGGGTATCCCACATCTCTTTGGCTGTCTTACAGTGTATAAGATTCTGAAAAGTTGCATCATCTATGGCACTCACTATAATGTTTTGAGCCCTTTTGTCCTTGGTGGCTAGGACAATCTCATCCTTTGTCATTTCAGAGAAATCCTTTGGTGTTCTCTGATTAGCATCTAGGACTGACACCTTCATGGGCACATATGGCCCTTCCTTTTCTGTGATGTAAATTCTTGGGTCTAAGGCCTCCATAAACAGCCTTACCCTTTCCTTCCAGATCCCAAATATCTCTTTCCTACATAGAGGTAATTTCATGGATCCCAATTCCTTATGATTCTCAGAGGAACCCATGGTTCTTGATTTTCTTGAATCTGTAATTTGACTTAGACTGAATCTGCCAAACAGGATCTCCTCAGACTGTTAGTCCTTTTTGAGCAACCTGGCTCTGATACCACTTGAAAGATGAAAGATATAGTACCTAAATACCTAGAGGGGGGGTGAATAGGTGACCAAAATCTTTTTAAACTTTAATGGCAGCAATCAGTTATAAAAACAGAATCTAATCTACTTTTACACAGCAATCTCATAGCATACACATCAAATCACAAACACAGCAGACACAGAGTTTTATAGTGGTTCCCCAAGCTATGGGTACATCCACTTTCCCCCTTCGCCTATCTAGCAGTGTACTAGATTCGGCCAAACTCCTTCACTATCTCAGAACCCAAACTGGTTCCTACACCTCAGGCCCAAGGCCCTACAACTCAGCTTTTTTCCACAAAGCCTACACTCAGCCACAAAGGCCTACACTCAGCCACCCAGGCCTACACTCAGCCACAAAAGGCCTACACTCAGAGATTCCAATCTCCTACACTCAGGCTCTCAAAGCCCTACACTCAGCCTTTATAATTACAGGCTTACAAAACTCAGATCCAAAGGATCCTACAAGATAAATATGATTATACAATTGTTACCTCAGCAACCCAAAGACTAGAGAGGGGAGTTGTGAGTTTCTTGATGAGTTCTTGGAAGAACTCAGCTGGAATCAATCTGACTTAGCTTTCTTCAAAGCTTCTTGAAAGTAGAACTCAATAAGACTGACTCCTTCTGCAGTTGATCCTTGATCTCTGCTACTTAAGATTCAGACCAATCTGAATCCTTCTTCTCAGCTGGGTTCCAACAGCTGATTTCTTGGATGGAGCTCTCTCTCTCCAACTTCTTAGATCTTCACTTGATAGCTAGATCTTCTTTAAATCTGAACTTGGACTTGTGTTCAATCTCTTCAACAACTTGTTGATCAATCTCTTCTGTAGATAGCATAGGCCTATTTATAGGCCTTCTTCATGGTAACCGGCTGGTCCGGTCCATAACTGAATTCTGACAACTTTGACAGGTGCTGTAGATCGGCTGGAATGGCAGCTGTCAAGTCATCCATTCAGTTCTTGAAAGTTCTCTAACTGTCTGATAGTGTCGAGACTTTCTGTGTTTAAGTGTCGACACTTATAGACCAAGTGTCGACACATGTTGTTTAAGTGTCGACACTAGTCTATAAGGTGTCAACACAACTCCTTGTGTTGTTGATTCTTTATCTCGACACTGCTTCTTCTTCATGTGTCGACACTGAAATTGAGTGTCGACACAACTACTTGTTCTTCAGAATTGTGTTGAATTCTTCTAAGTGTCGACACAACACCTTTGTGTCGACACATCTCCTTGTGTTGAATCTGTTAAGTGTCGACACTGCTTCTTGGTGTCGACACATCTTCATGTTGATACTTGTTGAGTGTCGACACAGCTCCTTGTGTCGACACATTCTTCTTCTTGTTGAGACTTCAGCTGAGTGTCGACACATTCCCATTGTGTCGACACTTGTACTTAGAATAATTTGTTGAACTTTGCTAATCTTTGCTAAGTGTCGACACAGCTCCTTGTGTCGACACTTTCTTCAAGTGTTGAGTCTTCAGCTAAGTGTCGACACATTGTTCTGGGTGTCGACACATTGTTCTGGGTGTCGACACTTACTTTAAGTGTTGACTCTTCTGCTAAGTGTCGACACATTGTTCTGAGTGTCGACACTTGTACTTAGTCTTTGCTAGCTTTTGCTGAGTGTCGACACAGCTCCAAGTGTCGACACTTTCTGATGTAGACACAGCTTCACTGGGTGTCGACACAACTGTTAAGTGTCGACACAGCTTTACTGGCTTTTCTTCATTGAGTGTCGACACAGCTCCTTGTGTCGACACTTTCTGTCTGTTGTCGACTCAGCATCACTGGTGTCGACACAATGAATCCAAGTGTCGACACTGCTTGTCTGGGTGTCGACACAAGTCTTCTTAAGTGTCGACACTTTCCCTCTGGGTGTCGACACATGGACTTAGAAACTTTTTCATCATTTCCTGCAAATACTTAACCTGCACATGTAACTCAAAATATATCAAATACATTTTGATGTATATCATTGAGTTGGGTGAGACTTCTTCAAATCAGGTACATTTAGACCAATGTACCCAACAGAAGCCTTTCGAGTAGAGCCATTGGCTGAAAGAGTGGTGGTCGGACATGGAGACCGACAGATGAAGTATTTTTTGAGCTTCCATCCCCCGACATTCAAAGGAGTTGGTACGTCGACTGATGCGGAGGATTGGTGGGCACGGATTCAAGAGCTTCTGAGGGCGACAGAGATGCCAGATGAGAAGAAATCTGACTTTGCGGCTTTCATGTTGGAGGGAGACGCAAATTTGTGGTGGGTGAGCCATAGTGGCCGCTAGTTTTCTGGACGCACCCCGTCCATGGAAGAGTTTGGGAATGCTTTCCTAAAGAAGTACATTCCTGTTTCGACGAGGTTGGCCCTTCAAAGACAGTTTCTGCACTTGGTGCAGCGAGATAAGACGGTGGACGAGTATGTTCAGGAGTTCACTCAGTTGGGTCGTTATGCAGGAACGACAATGGCAGACGATAAGGAGTGGGATAACCTCTTCTACCAGGGGCTGAGGAAGAATCTAAGGCAACCTCTCATCTCCATCAAGAGAGCTGGTTTCAATGAGTTGGTTAAGGTGGCCAAAACGTTGGAGAGTGATCTGGAGCGAAGCCAACGCCATAAGGGGTTTGCAACCAAGCAAGGGGAAGGGAATCCTTCTCAATCCCAATGAAGGTCTGAAGGGAATAGGTGGAGGAAAAACCCTCACCCATTAAAGTCTGGTGAGAAAAACAAGTGGACTTCTGGAGGGTCTCACTCTAAAGGACCACCGACGTGCTTCAATTGTGGTAAGGTGGGGCACATTACTCGTTTTGTAATCAAGGAGGTATGGAGCAGTAGCCAAGGCAGGAGCAGACTCTGCGCTCCGGCCCTAGTGCCGCATAGAAAGGGAAGATGGCATAGTCTAGCGCATCTCGGTTCCAACTGGTGCAACCAAGGGCCTACAACCTTGGACAGCAGGAAGCGATCCGCCAACCCGATGTGGTGACAGGTATGAGTAAGTTTAAGTTTAACCTTGTGCTTCATACTTCTAGACCATTATATTTGATGTCTATGTTTTAGGCTTTGTGTTAGTTTCCGGATACCCCGCTAGGGTATTTTTTGATACGGGAGCGTTGCACTCTTTCCTTACAGAAAGCTTCATCCGGAGGGTTGGAGTTGAGTCATTCTCGGAGGGTACAGAGTTGAAGGTGCACATGCCCAATGGGTCATCCATGACCACCGGGGAGAAAGGGCGCATTTGTTGGGAGCTAGGCGGAGTTGACTTCGTGTTGTTAGCAGCGGTCCTACCGTTGGTTGAGTTTGATGTGATATTGGGAATGGACTGGATATCAGAGCATAGTGCTAGTATTGATTGTCTGTCCAAGGTGGTGACCCTAAGAAGCGAAGGACATGTAGAAGTCAAGTTTGAGGGCCTTAATGGAGTGGCCTGTTTCCTGATTTCGGCCATGCAGTTGGTGCGGGCAGTTAACCAGGGTGGAGTAGCTCTTGTAGCATTATTAGAGGTTTGCCTTTCCAAGTTATCGCTTGGGGAAGTGCCCGTAGTGGCAGAGTTCAAGGATGTGTTTCCGGATGAAATTCCTGGGGCGCCTCCTCGGTGGGCGATTGATTTCTCGATTGAGTTAATGCCCGAGGCTATGCCGGTGTCACATCCTCCGTTCAGAATGGCACCAAAGGAGTTGGCCGAACTCAAGGTACAATTGCAGGAATTGTTGGAGCAGGGGTATATCAGACCCAATTATTCACTGTGGAGTGCTCATATGCTGTTCGTGAAGAAGAAAGATGGTAGTATGCGGTTGTGCATAGACTTCCGAGAGTTGAATAAATTGACGGTCAAAAATAAGTATCTGATTCCTCGGATAAACGACCTGTTTGACCAGCTGGTGGGGTCGGTGGTGTTTTCAAAATTGGAATTGAAATCAGGATATTATCAGTTGCGAATTCGAGACGAGGACATACCCAAGACAGCGTCTGGTACGAGTTATGGTCATTTTGAGTTCTTGGTGATGTCGTTCGGGCTGACGAACGCACCATCCGTATTCATGGATTTGATGAATCGAGTATTTCGGAAATACTTGGACTCTTTTGTAGTTGTCTTTATTGATGACATTCTGGTGTACTACAAATCAGAGGTGGAGCTTAAGATTCACTTGAGAGTAGTCCTGCAAGTGTTGAGAGAGAACCAGATTTATGAAAAGTTCTCAAAGTGCGAGTTCTGGCTAGAGAGGGTGGCATTTTTGGGCCACGTGATTAGTGGTGATGGGGTGGCGGTAGATCCAACAAAAGTGGAAGCTAGAAGAGATTGGCTGATTTTGAGAACCGTGGCGGAAGTCCGAAGTTTTCTTAGACTAGCCGGGTACTATAGAAGATTTGTGGAAAACTTTTAGCGGATAGCTCTACCCCTCAGACCACTAACTTGGAAGGATAAGAAGTTTGTGTAGACTCAGGAGTGCAATCAGGCATTTAAGACACTAAAGGAAAGGCTGATGACAGCTCCAATACTAAGTCTACCGAAGGGGACCGAAGGATTTTAAATTTTCAGTGATGCATCGAGATGCGGTTTGGGTTGTGTTTTAGTGCAACATGGTAGTGTGATAGCCTATGGGTCTAGGCAGCTGAAGCCTCGCGAGAGGAATTATCCCGTCCATGACTTGGAGTTAGCGGCGGTAATTTTCGCGTTGAAATTGTGGCGGCACTATGTCTATGGTGCGAAGGTGGAGATCTTCACGGATCACAAAAGCCTGAAGTATCTCCTAGATCAGAAGGACCTGAATATGCGGCAGCGCAGGTGGGTCGAGTTCCTTGGAGTCTACGAGGTGGCGATTCAGTATACGCCAGGCAAAGCAAATGTGGTGGTAGATGCCTTGAGTAGGAAATACTCGGGGCAAGGGAATTGGATTGACGCTCATGATGAGCGGTTGGTGTGGGACTGGGAGACCCTTGGCATGATATGCATAGCAAGAGGCAAGTCTAGCGTGGCTCGGTTGAACTGGATTGAAATGCAGAACGATTTGTCCGATCGTATTTGGGAAGCGACTCGTTTGGACGTGGAGTTTCAGCCCTACCTGGCTGAAGCTCAAATAGGCGAGAGCGATGCCTGGGAGTTGAATGATGGGATTCTAAGGAGGGATGAAAGGATTTGTGTACCGCAGTTCGGCAAGCTCCGCGAGGAGTTGATGTTTTAGGCTCACTTCATAAAGTACTCCATTCACCCGAGCAGTACAAAGATGTACCTGGATATGAAGAAATCCTTTTGGTGGCCTGGACTGAAGCGGGATGTAGCTTTGTACGTGAGTCAATGCCAAATTTGTGCCTTGGTGAAGGCTGAGTGTCAGAAGCCGGGCGGGTTCCTGAATCCTCTTCCAATCCCCGAGTGTAAATTCGATGACATCTCCATGGACTTTATGCATGGGTTTCCTAGGTCACAGCAGGGTAATGACGTGATTTGGGTGATTGTGGATCTCTTAACCAAAGTGGCTCACTTCATCCCAAATCGAAAGGAGGACAGTTTGGAGAAGCTAGTAGAGTTGTGCGTGCGCAATAGTTTTTGACTACATGGGATCCCTAATAGTATAGTTAGTGATCGTGACAGACGTTTCAAGTCCAAGGACTGGAGGCTAGTTCAGAAAAGTCTGGGCACAAAGCTAAAGTTCAGCACGGCTTTCCATCCTCAAACTAACGGACAAACTGAAAGAATGAACCGTACTATGGAGGATATGCTGAGGATGTGTATCCTGGACTTTGGCAAGAAGTGGGAGGATCACCTATTCATGGTGGAGTTCACCTATAACAATAGTTACCAAGTATAAAGATGGCGCCATACGAAGCTTTGTATGGGAGGCAGCGTCGAACACCGATGTCTTGGACAGAGGCGGGAGACACCAAAATTTTGCAAACGGAAGTGTTAGACGATGCATGTGAGTTGGTGCGAACCATTCAAGAGCGCATGAAGGTTGCTCAAGACCGGCAAGCAAAGTATTTCAATGCTCGCCACAGGAAGCTGGAGTTCGCGGTAGGTGATTGGGTCTATTTAAAGATCAAGCCGTTCAAAGGAGTTTCACGGATTAGCCGACTCAAGACGTTGAGTCCGAGGTTTTTGGGACGTTTTGATGTTATAGAACGGGTGGAAGAAGCAGTGTACCGGTTAGCATTGTCCACGGAGCTGAGTGGATTGCACGACACCTTCTATGTCTCCATCTTGAGGAAAGACTTAGTAGAGGTTAGTGTGGTGATCGAATCAGCATCGGTGTCGATAGAAGAGGACTTGAGGACGCAAGTTCGTCCCGTTGCTATAGAAGATTCAGAAATTCGGCAGTTGCGGAAAAAAGAGGTCAAACTCGTAAAAGTCCGATGGGACAACTACGGTCGTGAGGAGCTCTCTTGGGAGCGAGAACAAACCATGCTCGAGGAGTATCCAGAGTTTTTCCTTTCAGGTATCATTTAAGTTTTGTGTACCCCTTTTTGCTTTCTGTAATTTCAGGAGGAAATTCTTTAAGGGGGAGAGAGTTGTAACGCCCCAAAATTCAAAAGAGGGACGGACAGCATTCAGAGCCAAGTTTGGATCTTTGTGAGGGGAACAGGGCCTAGGATACGGGTGTGTCCTTGGTCGTGTCATGCTCAGATTCGTCGAGAGACTGGGAAGTCGACAAATTTCGCTCGATGAGGTGTCAAGATAGGGTACACGGCCTAGGACACGGGCATGTCGATGGTCGTGTCGTGCTTCGTCGAGAGACCGGGAAGTCGACGAACTGTGCTCGACAAAATGTTTTGATAGTGAACAAGGCCTGGGACACGGGCGTGTCCAAGGCCGTGTCATGCGCGTGTTCGACAAATTTTCCGCGAAGTCGACAAGAAGGCAGTCGACGATCGTCGAGACTTCGAACACGGCCTGAGATACGGGCGTGTCCCAGGTCATGTCCTGCTCGGGTTATTGGTCGGGCCGTGTGAGGGGATAGACACGGCCTGGAGCCAAGGCATGTTTGCGTTGGATACGGGCGTGTCACATGTGACACGGGCGTGTCGAGTACCCGTGTTCTCCTCGGGTTATTTTTGGTCCGGTGTCGATGGAGGAAAACGCCCAGGCACACGAGCTTGTACTGCGTGACACGGGCATGTCAGCTTTGACACGGGCGTGTTCAGAGCCCGTGTCATTTTTTTGGTGCGACGGTTTCGGCATCGATTGAGGCACATGGCTTGGACACGGGCGTGTTGCAAGCCGTGTTTGGCCCAGGTGTTTTAGTTTTAAGTTTGGATCGTGGTCGTTCATTTTCTTCTAGTGAGATCTGATGGTCCAGGGCTTTCCTTGCTGAGTTATGTCCGGGAATAGGGTTTGGAAACCCTCATTCTTCATCAAGTACTCTCTTTCTAAGTTCTAGAGAGAAGGCAGAGCAAGGAAGAAGGTGAAGTAGAGATCCTACTGCCGTAGAAGTTTCGGAGCGCAAATTGCGAGCTGAGTCCAGATCCGCGGAGGCAAGTCTGTTACGGTGGTTTTCATCCGGCTAAGTTTCCATGGCTAGGAAGAGGGGTCGTAAGGTAACGACACTTCTCCTCTTGGTTTTAGGATGCATGTTTAGCATCTTTTCTTTCAAGCTTTTGGGCACCAAATCTCTAAATGAGAGGCGTTTGGGTCACCATGGTTCAAGAGGAACCTCCGGGTCGATTGAGTCCATCCCTGATAAGATTGTGCATTAAATATCCGCTCCATTAGTGGATTAGACATTGTGGGTGAAGCCGTGGTCACGACCGTTAGTCCGACTCAGTGATGTTGCATATGAGCTTTAAGGATTTTGTAGAAATCTGTTGCGGCAAGATGTCGTTGGTGATGTTTGTGTTTTCCCCTTTTCTCGAGTGAGTACGTGTAGCCAGAACAGAGCAAGGTTAGCTCCGCAATGACGGTAGATGGTTTCCTTGGTGGAGAAGGTTAGCTCCGCATTGGCGGAAGATGGTTTCGTTGGAGCGCGGGGTCGTTGCTGTACAAATGACGGATTAGAGTGGGAATGATATTGAATTGTGATGTGCTAAGGCGCGGTTATGTCTCCGTGGTCGGCTGGCTATCCCGTGACGTACAAGTCATGTGTGGAGAGTGTCCCGGTGAGACTAGTCCCCTTCAGTGAGACTGACGAGAATGCCAAGTATGGGGCAAGCCCGGGCAATGAGGCCATGAGCGGGTGGGGTCCAGCAAGGGTTCTTAGAATCAGTCAGTGTGTTAGACGGAATCCTGACATGAGAAGTCAGAGCTTGCAGGCAAGCCCAGGTCTAAGACCATAAGCGGGTGGGGCCTTAACAAGAGTTTCGTGTGGCGGCTTGTATGTCGTTAGGGGAATTGCAGTGCCCCTTTTTGTTTGTGGCTTAACGCCAATGGGGAAAGTGAAAGTACCTAGATGATTGATGATGTGCTAGATGCATACGCGATAGGGTAGCTTCGGTGAAGCCTGGGTTTTGCATATATGTTGCATAGTAGGCCCCTTTTATTATATGCTTAACATAGAAAACGTGCATGTTGTTTGAGACATCCAAGCATGTTATTTTAGTACTTTACTTATTTATGTATATGGTATACGAAGTGCTGACTTGCATGTTGGAGGGGTACTGTTGGGTATTGTATCCACACTAACCCAGATTTGATGAAGTCACCCTTGAACTAAAATGAATTAAGTTGTATTTGATGCTTGGTTTGAGTTATGTGTTTGCAGGGTTCCAATGGGAAGTGTAGACCAATGTCAGTCTACAGTGGGTCACCAAACACAGGACCATATAATGTAATCCCTCATTATGTGTTCCAAAGTGTTAACTCATGTGTAGCCTCTCTATTGGGATATACTTCATATTCAAGCTCTAGGACTATGAGAAAAGACTTGATGCTGATTTCCCTTAGAAGAAGAAAATCTGTCAGAAAATTTTTTTCCTAAGTAAAGTACTCGAGTACCTCCTTACTTACTCGAGTAAGTTAATGAGTTTATACTCGAGTAGTAATTCACTTACTCGAGTAGTTAAGATATACTCGAGTAGTCCAATTATGGCTCTCGAGTAATTCATCTTGTATACTCAAGTAATTTCCTCTTATCTCTCGAGTTTCCAGATTTTCTCTTCTCAAATTTGTCTAAGTGAAATACTCGAGTAGTATTATATATACTCGAGTAGTTCTATCTTCTATCTCGAGTTAATGATATTCTGACTCTCGTGTAGTTCCTAGTTACTCGAGTAGTCTAACTCATATACTCGAGTAGTCAAACACTTTTACTCATGTAATCCATAATTCTATTCCTGAAAAATTTCACTAAGTGAATTACTCGAGTAGTTCATGTTATATACTCGAGTAGATCATTCTGTCTCGAGTAGTCCATGTTACATACTCGAGTAGTTCAGTTTTTCCTGTTCCAGAATTTTTCTCAGTGTTTGTCTCAAGTAGTTTCTGATATACTCGAGTAGTTCACTTTTATATACTCGAGTAGTACTTCTTGAACTCGAGTAATATACTCCACCTCTCGTGTAAGTACTTAAGTGCTCGAGTAAGTCATTTTTGTTACTCGAGTAACTGAGTCCCTCTCATTCTTATTTACTCGAGTAGTTGACTTCATGTACTCGAGTAATGATTTCTTTATCTCCCGAGTACTTTTTCTCATGTACTCGAGTAGTCTCTTCTACCTACTCGAGTAGTGTTGCATATGCTCGAGTAGTTTTGCTTGACTCGAGTAATTTACTTTGACCATTTTCAGAAATTCCTTAAGTCCAGACCTAACGGTCTTATTCTTAAACTCTGACGTGATTGGTCCATGTGTCTTTCTCTTTATGAATCATTTAAGTCCAATCTTCTTGTCTCCCATAAAAGGTCTTGTCAAACCAACAAACCCTAAGTTTTAAAAGAAAATTATTCTAAGTAAGTTTTGCAGTCGTCTCTTTCCAAAAGAATTCTGTCTCCTCTCTCTCTACAAGATCCGGAAACTCGCCATCGCCGCCATCTCTATTTTCCGACCAGCAAGGGTTTCTTCTTTTCAAAGGATTCAGATTAAGAAGACTCGACAGATCGAGATCTCCGCTCAATGCTTCATCTACTCTTTCGATCGTGTAAAGTCGAGAAGTTCTAGATCTAATATTGCCAAAATTCTTCTTCAATATTCTGATAAATCCGCACACCTAGAAGAAGGATTTTCTGATTTTCTGTTGCAGATCTGAACTTTATAATTTACTGTTTGTATTTCTGTACTGCTGTATTTCATTATTGTAGGAGAAGATTTCTCCGAGTGTAGGGGTTTTTCAACTCCGAGATTGTAGGAAGTTTTGCCTTCCGAGTGTAGATCCGTTTGTGGATCGAGTTTGTAGGAACCTTGTTCCGAGGGTAGGATTGTTTTCCAATCCGAGATAGTGGAGTAGCCGAGTCTAGTATGTTGCTAGATCGGTGAGGGAAAGTGGATGTACCCAATGTTGGGGAACCAATATAAATCTTGCCTTGTCTGTGTTTGCTTGTTTGGCAGATAGATTTGTGCTTTGGTTGAGAATTTTTTTTATTCCGCAAAAAGACGCAACTCACCTATTCACCCCCCTCTAGGTGATTTAGGTTGACAACTATTATCTTTAAATTAGTATCAGAGGGAGGTTGATCGTTAAAAGGTTAACACCTTGATCAGATCCTTAAATAGTTGTCATTTGAGATATACCAAATGGACAAGGCTAAAGATTTTGCCAAGCTTCCTTTATGCAACAAAAATAATTTCCCTATGTGGAAAGAAAGAATCAAATTCTTCATGGAAGCTGTGGATCCAAGGATCTTCATGATAGTTGAAGAAGTTCCTTATATTCCCATGACCGTCTCCACTATAGATCCTACTAAGAAAGTCCCCAAGAAACTTATGGATCTAGATAAGGATGAGATTGCACTTGTCTCATTAGACAAAAGGCGAAAAATATCATAGCAAGTGCAGTCGATGATTTAATGCTGCAAAATCTGATTCACTGCCAGTTTGCAAAGGAGATGTGGCAGTAATTAGTTACCTTGATGGAAGGTACCGAGGAAGTGTGGGATGATAGTAGATCCCCACTTAATCAGAAGTATGAGGCTTTCCAACAAGGAAACAAAGAAACCATTGCTGACATGTTTGAGAACTTCTTCAAGATAGTGAATGGGCTAAGGGTATACGACAGAGTCTTCACTAATGGAGAGCTAAATGATAAGTTCTTGAGATCCCAGACTAAGGAATGGGATAACAAGGTCTATACAATAAGGGAGTTTGGAAAACTGGCCGAGACAGATCCTCAGAATCTCTTCGGGAATCTGATGTCCTATGAGCTCCAACTCAACACCAGGAAGGCTGAAGAAGAGAAAAACAGGACTGGATTCAAAGAGAAGTCTGTCGCTTTAAAGGCAGACACCTATAAGAAGTCCAAGGCTGTTCCTCCTACTCCAGCACCAGAAGTTAGTGAAGAAGAAACCTCAGAGCCAAGAACCTCAGGCTCTGAACTATTAGAAGGAGAGTTCTCACTACTCTCTCGGCAGTTCAAGAAATTCTTGAACAAGAAGAAGCAATGGAAAGGCAAGGATGACTCTTATATAAGATCACGACGCGATGGTGATCGGCAAAGAAAAGGCTCAAGCAGCCATGACAGGTATAATACTAAACAGAACAAACATATTTCGACTGACATTATTTGCTACTATTGTAATAAGCCAGGACACGTCATCGCTGACTGCCCTCACAAGAAGAAGGAGGGTGGTAGAAGAGAGGAAAAGAAGTCCGCATACAACAAGAAGAGAATAGAGAAGAGCTTGATGGCCAAAAAGGGCAAGACTCTTAGTGACTCTGACTCATCTGAGTCGAGTGAAGAAGAAGAATCCTATTTTGGACTCATGGCTCACACTGATGATGAACAAGAGCCCTAGTTCACTGGGAAGGTAAACTCTCACACTCATCTCTCTGATTCTGAAGTTTCTGAACATGATTGTGAGGACAGCCCTTCTGACTATGAGTCAGAACTCATGACCCAATATAAGGAGTTAATCATGACTTATGACAAATGTCGCCGAGTCGTGAAAACTCAGTCTAAGGAGATAAAGTCTCTCAAAGCTGAAGAGAGCATCTTGAGAGAGAAAGTCTCAAATACTGACTCCCTCGAATAAAACTTCAATAATGCTATTGAAGAATATAACAAGGCTCTTGAGCACCTTGACCTCAAAGAGAAAATCATCAAGGTATTGGAAGCCCAACTTGAAGCTGAAAAGAAACTAGTTGAAAATTTCTCGAAGCCTAAGACAGTTCTTCCATTCGTTGCTGAATTCTCATCCAAGGACAAGGGTGCTGGATTAGGCCATGAAGAGGCTCCTAGTAAATCCTCTAGGAGAAATAAGGCTCAACGAAAGAATAAGGTCGTCAAAAAGGCCTTAGCCAAAGAGAAGGGGAAAGCCCCTCAAGATTAGACCACGTTCAAGAATGTTATATTTCCTTCAAATGAGTTTGATTTTGACTCATCCTATGGGCACTTTGCTAAGCCTACGTATGTAGAGCCAAAGTCCCGTTATCAAGGATGGACTCGACCCAGAAACTTTGGCGAAAGTGTCTTTAAGGCATCTTATGAAGAAGTTATTCTTCAGAGCTATGACCCTTTCAATCATGGGCATAACTTCAAGAAGGCACCAAAGACAAAGCCTGTTGTAGAAAAGCTGAAAGATCATAGTTGTCAACCTAAATCACCTAGAGTGGGGTGAATAGGTGAGTTGTGCGTCTTTTGCGGAATAAGAAATCTTAGGACAAGGCACAGATCTATCTACCAAATTATCACAGACGAGACAAGATTTATAGTGGTTCCCCGATCTTGGGTACATCCACTTTCCCTCACCGATCTAGCAATATACTAGACTTGGCTAATCCACTATCTCGGATTGAAAATCAATCCTACCCTCGGAACAAAGTTCCTACAACCTCAATCCAACCAACTGGATCTACAACTCGGAAGGCAAAACTTCCTACAAAATCGGAGTTGAAAACTCCTACACTCGGAGAAAACTTCTCCTACAAGAATGAAAAATTGTTTAAGAAAATACAAACAATAATTTCTCTGTCAGATCTGCAAGCAAGCAACCAGGATCTTCTTCTTGTAAGCTTTGTGGCACTTTCAGAAAAGATGAAGAAAATCTCGGCAACAGATCTGGAACTTTCTTTGTCTTACACGATCGGGAATAGGATGAGCAGGTGAGACACGATCTCAATATGTAAAACTTCTTCAGTCTATTTCCTCTGAAAATCGAAACCCTTGCAGGAGAAGAACAGCGGCGGCGGCTTTCATTACATGAAGAGAGAGAGAGGAAACAGTGACTTGGAGAGAGAAAATGACTGCAGAAATTTTTCAATAATATTTGATCTTGAAAGCTTGTATCCTTGTTTTTAGGGTTTGTCGATTATACATGACTTTATATAAGAATACTAATAACGGTCATAATTAGTCTTAATGATGTACACGTGGACCAATCATGTCACGGAATTTGAAAATCTGTCAAATCTGGACTTAGCAGAAAATTTCAGAGAAAAGATGGTGATATACACGAGTGAAGAACCGACTACTCGAGTAGGTATAAAACTACTCGAGTGGATAGAGTAAACTAAATCGAGTATATAATTCAGGACTACTCGAGTAGCTAGAGAACGACTACTCGAGTACATATAATAAACTTACTCGAGTACTTAGAAGATCAACTCGAGTATACAGAAAACACTCATGGGAAGTGGAGTTGAACTACTCGAGTACAAGTTGCACTACTCGAGTAGGTGAGAAAAGCTACTCGAGTGGTTTGATGAACTACTCGAGAGATAGAACTTAGAAAAAATTTCTGAACATTGGAAAATGAGCTACTCGAGTAGTCAGACTGAACTACTCGAGATGATATAGTTTACTCGAGTATATGAAAAGACTTACTCGAGTAAATGACTTGGAATATATTTAGGAGAAAAGAAATTTAGATTACTCGAGTACTAAGAGAACTACTCGAGTATATAACTTATACTACTCGAGTATATAGAAAATTTACTATAGAGATAGAAGATAGGTACACGAATCAGAAACTATAACTACTCGAGTATATATATATATACCTACTCGAGTGTTTTACTTAGAAAAATTTGGAGAGCAAAATTGTGCAACTCGAGTAAGAAGAAGTATCTACTCGAGTAGTTAAGTAAGCTACTCGAGTAAGTGACAGTCTACTCGAGTATGTGGACTTAACTTCACGAGAGGGAGATATACTTACTCGAGTATAAGAATTTTGACTCGAGTAAAAAGCAAGTATTTCACTCGAGTAGTTAATGACCTACACGAGTAGAATACTTAGAAAAATTGGCAAGGTGGAAATCCTTTCTTCTTTGGTGAAATCAGCATCCAACTCTATACACATAGTCCAAGTGCTTGAAAATGAAGTGTATCCCAATAGAGAGGCTACACATGAATCAACACCTTGGGTCATACAATGAGGGATTACATTGTATGGTCCTGTGTTTGGTGACCCATTGTAGACTGACATTGATATACACTTCCCATTGGAATCCTGCAACCACATAACTCAAACAAAGCATCAAATACAACCTAATTCATCTTAGTTCCAGGATGACTTCATCAAATCTGGGTTAATGTGGACATAGGTCCCAACAATCTCCCCCTATTTGTTGAAGTCAGAACACTTTACACTAAGGTGAATTAAAGACATAAAAAGAAGCTAAGTAGAAAAATTAGTGCAAGCAAGCAATAGACTGTGAGAAAAGATAATAAGAGCAAAAACATAGAATTATATAAATAAGAATATCCAAAATTATCAATTCTACAGTCAATCATATCACAGTCTCAAAAGTCCTTGAAAATAATCCTTGATGTTTTTGTCTGTCTAATTTCTCTTGCTGTCTTCTTTGGTAGCAGTAGAGTTTAGGATAATATTTGGGAGGTTTAGGAGGGGTAGCAGGGTTGTTCCTCCCATATTCTCTGTCATAGATTCTCCTTTTGGTCATGAATTTTTCATAAAGTTCCCATTCATATGAGCTGTAATTAATATTCCTGCTCTCATGGAATTCCATAACTAATCTGAGAGTTTCCAGAATCAGGGATTTGGAGGTTGGAGACCAAACTTCAGCATGTTGAGGAGCTTTAGCAGGAACAGACTTGCTAGTAGAAGGGCCTTCACCATATTTCCTTTTCTTCTTGGAGGTTTGAATTTCTGGAGGAGATTTGAAGAATATATCTGCAGGATCTTCTTCCCAGCCTTAAACATAGGTGTCTGGAGGAGCAACTGTGTCCCCAGGCCTGAGAGAGAATGTAGGTTACAGAGGAGCAGCTGGGGCAGAGGCATCTGTAGCTAGAGGATTTAAATGATGTGGAATGATGTTGGGGTCAGCAGCAAACTCTGGGAGAATCTAGTTATGCATCCAAACAGCAATGGCATACGTGTGGAACTGGACACTCTGTATCTGGGCTAACACATGAGCCTTAATTCCCTGCACATGAGTTTCACTTAGTTCCTGTTGGAGAGCATCAGATTTTTCTAGATATTCTTTTACTAATCCCTCCCCCTTTCTGACTTCGACAGATAGCTTCGCTATGGCAGTGTCTTTGAATAGACTAACTTCTTCACATATTTTCATTTTGTTGGCTTCATTTCGCTTGTCTAGTCCTATTTGATTATGTGGAAGGGTGACACCCGGTTCCATAACTTCTCCAACACTAGTTATAGTGTGGTCGAGGGCTTTTCCACAAAGTTGAAACATGTATCTGAGCTTGTCAGTATTATGCTGGATTTCAGTGAATCCTCTACTCATCTCTGCTTCTAGGCAGTAACTTTGGTTGTAATGACAGCTAGAGATTCATCAAAGTATTTTCTCTGGTCTTGTAGCAGGAGAGAGATTTGGGACAGCAAATCTGGGGAGGCAGAAGCAGTAGCAGCAGCACTAGGAAGAGTAGAAGAAGGAGCAGCAGAAGGAAAAGGAGGAGCTACCCATGGAGCTATTTCTTCAATGATCACAGAGCTGGGAGCTCTTGTGGTATGAATGAGAGCATCCCTTTCTTCCATAACATGAGGGATAGAGAAATCTAGGTTTCTGAGAGGAGCCTCAGCTTGCTCAGGGGAAGGCTCATCAGAAAGGAGAATTGTGTCTTGCTGGTCTTTGAGTGCAGCAGGAGATTGTGCTGGAGTTCTGGCTGGAGAATGATCTGGAGATTGTCTAGGAGTTGAGTCCTTGTGAATTTTAGAGGATGGAGCTGGAGGGGATAGAGGAGGAGGAGGAAGAGGCAGCACTTCTTCAGTGAGTTCTGCAATCATTGCATCTATAGCAGCAGCTGTTGAGAGAAGAGATTCCTGAGGTATCTGATCTGAAGGAGTTGCTGGAGTTTGTTGTGAATGAGGTAGGGAAGAAGTTCCTAGTTGGGGAGATGAGGTAGTTTTTGGTGGAGAAGGCTTCCTGACTGAGATAGAAGGAGCAGGCTCCCCCTCACTTAGTGCACCAGAGGAGTTGGCCACCTGATGAGGAGAGGGAGATGGAGTCCTGTCCTCTAACACTGGATCTTCTGGAACTTCTGAAATCTTAGCAACTTGAGCAGAATTTTTCAGTTTGAGCTCCCATCTCTGAATAGAAGAAATGGAGACCTTCTTCATATGGTGAAGAGTGGTCCCTTTGGAGAAGTTGAATACCTGAGGATTTGTTTCATGGAGGAGCAGAGAGATTATCCTGGCGAAGTTGGGGGATTTTAAGTTGTCCTTAATTTTGTCCAGAATCAGCATGCCAAACTGGAACTTCTTGCGGCAGACAATGGCTTGCATTATGTCGAAGAAATACAGTGGAATGTCTCCTATGGAGTTGGTCTTACATATCAAAATCTTTCCAATAACATCAACCAGAAACTTTCCTTCTGCGTTCATGTCTGATTGTTTGATATACTGATCGTCAGCCGAAATACCACAGAATAAGCTTGTTCTGTCAGAATCTTCGTCATCTAGGTCATCTTCTTCATACACTATCGGTAAGCAGAGAAGTTGAGAGACAATGGACTTGGTGAGTTTGATTTTCATACCTCTCACTTTGGATTTCAGAGCTTGTCCATGTCGTTTGACCTTTAGATTGGAGAAAAATTCTGCTACCTCGGGGAAGAGAATCCGACATGGTTCTTGCATGACGAAGGATAGCCCTGCGGTATCGAGAAGAATCAGCAAGTTGTGGAAATCATCTGAAAGCTCAGCAATCCCTGCGGTAACAAGTTCTGAACAGACACCAATCTTGGAGACGGCGGACATGATCTAGAAACTGGGAAAAGCTCTGCCGGGGGGAAGAGGAGAGGTCGCGGCTCTGCAGCTTCTCGAAGGAAGACGAAGCGGTAGACAGGTACTCGAGAGATTGGAAACGATTTCGTGTAGAATGCATTTGGAATTTCAAATTTATAAACCCTAGGTTTAAGTCTAATTATCCTAGAAAGAAGGAAATAACTGAAAAGGAGAATGCGGCATAAGCCTTGGCTGGCTTATAAGAAAATTTTGAAAAATCCAAAGAGACATACACGAGAGATAAAGAGGTACTCGAGTAGATGGGGAGTTACTCGAGTAGGTGGATCGACTGACTCGAGTAGATGAATTGTACTACACAAGTACATGAAGTGCCTTACTCGAGTAAGTTAAATGGAGAACTCGAGTAGGTCCTAGATTTCTCGAGTAGGTCAGGTTCATCTTGAGTCAGACTGGGAAAACAAATGTTGAAAAGCAAGATTTTGATTTACCCCTTTAATTTCTTTGCCTGCTTGAAATCCAAGCTTCTCTAATCCTCCTTGTTGAGCATCCCAAGTTCAGTTTTGAAGAATGAGAACTTGGTCTCGTCCAGTGACTTCGTGAAAATATCTGCAACTTGCCTGTCTGTGGAGAAATATTGGAGATCTATGTCCCCATGCTCTACATGCTCCCGGATGAAATGGTACCTTAGCTCGATATGCTTTGTCCGGCTGTGCGAGACTGGATTGTTGGCTATTGTAATTGCGCTGGAAGAGTCGCAAAATAATGGGATATTCTTGAACTTCATGTTGTAGTCTTCGAACTGATTCTTTATCCAATGTAACTGTGTGCAGCAACTGCCTGCAGAGATGTACTCTGACTCAGCCGTTGAGATTGCGACACAGGTCTGCTTCTTACTACTCTAGGAGATAAGCCGTCTTCCAAAGAATTGGCACGTCCCGGAGGTGCTTTTCCTATCATCTATGCTACCTGCAAAATCTGCATCTAAAAAACCAATTAGTTCGCTGTCATTACTTCTTGGGTATCATAAGCCAAGATTTGGTGTACCTTTACGTTTTCTCAAAATCCGCTTTGCAGCAGCGTAGTGAGATTCCTTAGAGTTCACCTGAAATCTAGCACAGACACATGTTGAAAATATTATGTCAGGTCTACTGGCAGTAAGGTAGAGCAAGGATCCAATTATGCTTCTGTACTTGGTTTCATCAAAAGGTTTCCCTTTTTCATCCTTGTCCAGAGACATAGTTGAGCCCATTGGAGTCCTCGTAGAGGTTGCGTTCTCCATTCCGAATTTCTTAATCAGCTTTTTGGTGAACTTGGTCTGCGAGATGAATATTCCATCTTCAGATTGTTTCACCTGAAGCCCTAAGAAATACTTCAGCTCTCCCATACTGCTAATTTCGAACTTCCCTTGCATAAGTTTTGAGAACTTTTTGCAGAGGTTGTCGTCTGTAGAGCCAAAAATAATGTCGTCGACATAGATTTGCACTAGCAAAATCTTGCCTTTCATTTCCCTAAGAAATAATATCTTGTCTATCTTTCCCCTTGTGAACTTATTCTCAAGTAGAAAGCTAGACGGCGTCTAATACCAAACTCTAGGAGCTTGTTTCAGACCATATAGGGCCATGTGCAGGAAATAGACATAATCAGGAAAGTTAGGATCAACAAAACCTGGAGGTTGTTTCACATACACTTCCTCCTTTATGTTACCATTTAGGAAGGAAGACTTCGCGTCCATTTGATAGACGGTGAAGCATTTGAATGTAGCATATGCTATGAACAACCTTTTTGCCTCCAGCCTTGCCACTGGAGCATATGTCTGGTCGAAGTCGATTCCTTCTTCTTGACGATAGCCTTTAGCGACAAGTCTAGCCTTATTCTTTATGATCGTCCCGTCTTTGTCCATCTTGTTCCTATAGACCCATTTTGTTCTAATGATGTTCTTTCCTTTGGGTCTTGGAACAAGCTTCCATACATTGCAACGCTTGAACTGATTTAGCTCTTCTTCCATTGTCATTATCCACGATGCGTCCGAGTTTGCTTCCTCAAACTTCTTCGGTTCAACCTGTGAGAGAAAACTCAAATATAAATTCTCATTAGTTGTACCTCTTCGAGTTCTGACATCGTCCCGGGGATCTCCTATGATCTGGTCCATGGGATGATCCTTCAAATGTCTGAGCACTGGAGTTCTTGCATCTGGATTGTCTTTTATCAGCGATGTGATTTCTTCATCTTGGATGACTTCTTCATCTTGATCATCAGCCTCTCCAATAGGGGTTGGAGTGGTGATCTTGATGAACTTTTCGCCTTTGTCTTCGGTCGGTTCATCCAAGCTAGTTTCTTTTAGCTTTGCACCTGCATCTTCAATGAGCACACTAGACGAATTGCTTTGCAGCAAGCTTATCTCATCAAATACAACATGTATCGATTCTTCTACCACCAGGGTTTTTCTATTAAAAATTCTATATGCCTTACTATGGCTACTATAACCTACAAAAATACCTTCAAAACTCTTTTTGCTGAACTTGGTGGTATGATACATACCATTGTTAAGTACGAAGTATTTACAGCCAAAGATTCTAAGCTATGAGATGGTTGGCTTCTTGCCCTTTAGAAGTTCGTAAGGTGTCTTATCGTGTTTTTTGTTTATGAGTGCTCGATTTTTCACGTGGCATGCAGTGTTGACGGCCTCAGCCCAGAATTACTCCGGAAGTAAAGCATCACTCAACATTGTCCTGCAGGCCTCTATGGGTGTTATGTTCATTCTCTCAACTACTCCATTCTATTGTGGAGTACGAGGAGAGGAAAACTCATGAAAGATACCCAAGCTTTCACAGAATTCTGTCATGGCCCCAGATTTGAACTCTGTTCCATTGTCACTTCTGATTTTGACTAAGGAGCAGTTGTACTCATTCTGGACTTGCCTGACAAAATTAGCAAAGATGTCGAAGGTATCTGACTTGTGTTTCAGAAAGAACACCCACGCAAAGCGCGAGTAATCATCAACAATTACCAACATATAATCCTTACCTCCCAAACTTCTAATTTGCAGTGGACCAAACAAGTCCTTGTACAGTAGATGAAGACATCAATTAGAGTCTTTGCCAATAATGATTTTAAAGGTAGCCCTTATTTGCTTGCCTTTTACACATGCATGACAAGGTCTATCTTTGACGTACTTGACATTTGGGGCATCACGAACTAAGTTCATTGAAAATAATTTGTTAATAGTTTTCAAATTAATATGTGCTAGTCTCTTGTGCCATTGGTCACCAAGAGATGCACTATCTTTTGCTAAAAGGCACACTGGTATAGAGGAATCTATACAAATGAAATTTAAACAGAAAATATTCCTGCTTTGAGTGCTGGATAGAATTGTTTCCATATTGTCAACGGATTTTATCAAGCACTTATCAACAGGGAATTCAACTATGTATCCTTTATCGCAGAGTTGGCTTATGCTTATGAGATTTTGTTCCAATCCTTCGACATAAGCCACATCCGAGAAGGATACATTGCCTTTAGTGATCATACCATAGTATCTAGTAATTCCACGGACTGAACCTCCAAAGATGACCTTTGGTCCGTTCACGGCTGGAGTAAAGTTCTGAATAAGGCTTATAGTCCCGGTCATATGCCGAGAGCATCCGCTGTCCAAATACTAGATTGGCATTTTGTTGGCCTTTGGACATTCCTGCAATCATAATCAATTTGCCTTATGAACCCAAACACGTTTGGGTCCTTGGTCTCGGGTTAGAGTACTCCCCCTACGAGTGTTAGCATTATGAGCGGTCTTTCTTGAAAGATATGGTACCTAAACACCTAGAGGGGGGGGGGTGAATAGGTGACCTAAACCTTTTTAAGACTTTGATTGGCAGCACAACAATTATTTCACAGATTTCTACAGCTAACAGCAATTACAGAATATAAACAGTTAATCCACAGCACAGCACAGCACAGCAGACACACTAATTTATAGTGGTTCCCCAATCTTTGGGTACATCCACTTTCCCCCTTCGCCTATCTAGCAGTGTACTAGATTCGGCCAATCTTCTCCACTATCTCAGAACCCAACAAGGTTCCTACACCTCAGGCCCAAAGCCTTACACTCAGCCACAAAGGCCTACACTCAGCCACCCAGGCCTACACTCAGCCAATTAAGGCCTACACTCAGAGTTCTTCAACTCCTACACTCAGGCAACCAAGCCCTACCCTCAGCCTTTATAATATAGGCTTACAATTCTCTCAGATCCAATGGATCCTACAAGTTAAAATTGAAATACAATAGCTTACTCTACAACTCAGAAAATAAGAGAGGAGTTGAGAGTTTCTTGAAGAGTTCTTGGAAGAACTCAGCTAGATCCAAACTGACTTAGCTTCCTTCAAAGCTTCTTGAGATAGAACTGAATTAGTCTGAATCCTCTGCAGTTGATCCTTGACCTCTGCTTCTTGAGATCCAGAAGATTCTGAATCCTTCTTCTCAGCCTTAGTTCCAAAGACTGAATTCTTGATTGGAGCTCTCTCTCTCCAACTTCTTAGATCTGCAGTTGGACTGCCAGATCTTCTTGTGTTGATCCTCTGTGTATCACTTCTTGATTTAATCTGATCAACCACTTTAAATATTCTCACAAGTTGTAATAACAACAATCAATCAGTTTCTGTAAACTATGGGTGCCTATTTATAGGCTTCCTTCATGGTAACCGGCTGGTCCGGTTCATAACAGACTTCTGATTTCTCTGACAGTTGCTGTAGACCGGCTGGATCGGCAGCTGTCATGTCAACCAGTCACTTCTTGAAATTCTCTAACTGTCAGATAGTGTCGAGACTTTCTGTTCTTAAGTGTCGACACTTATAGACCAAGTGTCGACACATGTTGTGTAAGTGTCGACACAAGTCTACAAGGTGTCGACACAATTCCTTGTATGTCTCGACACAGATACTTCTTCAAGTGTCGACACTGAAATTAAGTGTCAACACAAGTACTTGATTTTCATTCTTTAACTGTATTCTTCTAAGTGTCGACACATCTCCTTTGTGTCGACACATCTTCATGTGTTGAAACTGTCAAGTGTCGACACTGCTTCTTGGTGTCGACACAAGTCTTCAATTTTATTTCTTCAGCTGAGTGTCGACACATTCCCTTAGTGTCGACACTTGTACTTAGAATATTTTGTAAACTTTTCTTGTTCTTTGCTAAGTGTCGACACAGCTCCTTGTGTCGACACTTTCTTCAAGTAGAGTCTTTAACTAAGTGTCGACAATTGTGTGTGTCGACACTTTCTTCAAGTGTTGACTCTTCTGCTAGTGTCGACACATTGTGTTGTGTGTCGACACTTACTTCAATTACTGATTCTTCTGTTTGTGTGTCGACACATTATGCTGAGTGTCGACACATTCTTCATATGTTGACTCAGCTGATTGAGTGTCGACACATTGTGTTGAGTGTCGACACTTGTCCTTAGTCTCTGCAGAATTTTGCTGAGTGTCGACACAACTCCAAGTGTCGACACTTTCTGATGTAGACTCAGCTCTTCTAGGTGTCGACACTTCTGCTAAGTGTCGACACAGCTTTTCTGCATTCTTCTTCACTGAGTGTCGACACAGCTCCAAGTGTCGACACTTTCTGTCTGGTGTCGACTCTTCATCCCAGGTGTCGACACAATGACTCCAAGTGTCGACACTGCTTGTCTGGGTGTCGACACAAGCTTTCTCAAGTGTCGACACTTTCCCTCTGGGTGTCGACACATGGACTTAGAAACTTTTAGCTTCAGTCCAGTGAGTACCTAACCTGCACAAGTAACTCAAACAAACATCAAAGACATTATGATGTATATCATTGAGTTAGGTGAGGCTTCTTCAAATCAGGTACATTTGACCAATGTACCCAACAATCTCCCCCTATTTGGAGAAGTCATAACCCTTAGTCAATGATATACACCACTCATAATTAAAAAATTACAAAATGATGAAAAGCAGATTATAATCAACAGGGTTAACATAAACATGTAAAACTTCACACATATACACATTCAACATTCCAGAACAAATAAGAAACAAACACATTTCAGAACAATCATACTATATTTATCACATATTGTTCTAACATTGTTCCTTATACATTTTCAATGTTGTACAAAAATGTTTTTCATTTAAAAGATTACAACAAGCTTCAAGTTTAATTCCTAATCTTTTTCTGATCAGGTTCTTTGATAACAATTCCTTTTTCCAGCTTTAACTTGAGCTTTGACAGCAGCAGCAGCAGCAGGCTCAGCATCAGCAGGCTTCTTGCCTTTTGAGTCTTTCTTCTTTTGTTCTTCAGTCCTTGATTTTCTGCCTCTCAAAGTAATGATAGGGCTTAGGAAAGTACTTGCTAGGCTCCACAGCTGTAGGAGGTAGCTTTCCTAACTTAGCCTTCCTTCTATACTGGACAATGGCTTCCTGCCTGATCTCATGCTTCCTCCATTCAGCTTCTGAGAACCACTTGTTTCTATCAGTAGTATTGTCTTTAGCAGCTTTCCAGGCAGTGAGAATGATATTTCTAGAGGTAGGGCTCCACTGTTCAAAATCTGGCTTTTGTTCTGCTAGTTCCCTAAACCTCTTCTTTGACAGCCTTGTCTCTTCTTCTTTGTCCAAAGCCTCTTGCATAGCTGCTGTTATAGGTTGAGTAACCTTTTCTAAATGGACATTGTCCTTGCCCCCAGATGGGCTATACATAGTGCTCACCTCTGCATGAATCATTTCAAAATCTGGAGGTGGATAAATGACTTGAGCTACTTCTTGTTGCTCACCTCCAAAATAGGCAGGGTTCAGTCCAGATTCAGCAACTTCATTGTCATCACACAGGGGAGGATATCCAAGTGTAGCCCTGATTGAATTTGAAATCCATTTTGCATGCTCAGAACTTGCCTTGACTAACACTCTCTCCCCCTTTATGACTTCTTGGGCTACATGGTCTCTTACATCATCCTTCTGGAACCTGATTTGGCTGTCCAAGTACCTGATTCCATCCTTAAAATAAGGTCTAAGCTTTGTAAGCTGTTCAGAAATGACCTTCTGTGAATCCTTAATGGCAGTCTTGACAGCAGCAATTTCATCTTGAAAAGCTTTATCAAATTCAGCTTTTGCAGCAGCAGTAGAAGTTGAAGGTTCAGCAGACTTATTCTTTAATTCAGTGACTATAGCATTGTGGGATGCAGTTAAATTATCATTCATTCTTAATTGATTCTCCAGCACATAGCCTTGCTTCAGTGCTATATCATCTACTTGAGACTTGATTTTCTCCTGGTGAGTTGCCAAATAGACCACTGCATTACCACCCTTGTGGAAGCAGTCAGTCATTTCCTTCTTATTCAAATTCATTTCAAACCTTATTGATTTGATATCTTGAGCTAGATCAAATTGTAAAGACTTGTGGCCTTCATCAATATAATTCTCTATGGCCCTCCTGTGCTCATCCAGCTTAACTTGCATTGCTACCATTAATCCACTGTAATCAGTTGATGGAGCTTGTTGGACTAGGGAGTGTTGAGCAACAGTTTGTAGAGCCTTCTTGTAGCTCTGACTCCTTCTTTTGAATACAAAGAATTGCTTCTTCTTAGCTTGTTCAGCCTCATCTTCTTCAGATTCTGAAGTACTGGCTATATTCACCCTATCCTTAGGGCTTGATGGTTTGTCAGCTTGCACATCATGTGCTTTCTCACTTTCCTGCCTTATAGGCTCTTCTTGAACTTGCAGTGTCTCCCCCTCAACAGCAGCACCCTTCTCTTCAGCAGCAGCATGCTTGTCCATGTCAAAATCCTCTTGATCTAAATTAAGAAATAGATCTTCCATTGTGTATTCAGCTGGAGACTGTGCAGGAGAAGTACTGGGTTCATCAACTACTTTATCAGGAACAACTTCATGTACTACTGATGTGTCTTGGAGAACAACATCTGGTACTTGATTTGCTTGCTGAGTTTGCTGATGGACATCAGACAAATCAGAATCTATTATAGAAAAATCTAAAGTATTGAGGTCAGAAAGTACCTCTTGGATAATGAGTGTAGCTTGCTCACTCTCCAGTGTAGAGGGTTGTTCTACAGCTGGAGGCTCCCCCTGTCTTGGATCCTTATTCATGGGGCTAGCTGTAGGCAGCTCCCCCTGGATTTCAGCTGGCTCTTGAGGAGCAGGTGACTTCTCTGCAGCCACATTCTCATGACTATCAGGAGTGAAAACAACATGTTCTTCACTACCTGAACTGCTGGAGGACTCCTGAGTCACAGCAGCTATCTTCCTCTTCTTCTTTGGAGGGGAATCCTTCTTAGAAATTTGCTTCTCTGGGGTAGGAACTTCCTGAGACAGCACTCTTTCCCACCTGGAAAATATCCTTTGGTCCATCCTTCTCATGTGATTGATTTTAGTAGCCAGCAGCATTGCTCATTACCTCTGGTATTGTACCAGCCAGGTAGAGACTTAGTATTCTGCCCAGATTGGGCTTCTTCAGACTTTCCTTAATTTTCTCAAACACAACCATTGACCAGTCTGTTTTTAGGTTGAAGATGATTCTGGTCATAACACTGAACATGGAGGCTGACACCCTGTCATGTCCTCCAGTCTTACTGAGTATTACTTTACCCACAATTTCTGACAGGAATTTTCCTTGAGTATTCATACCTCTCCTGTTGAATACAGATCCTATCTTCAGCTTAGGATCTAGACCACACCAGGTAAGTGCTTCCCTGGTCTTAGATGTAGTCACTTCCTCTTCTTCTTGAATTTTAGGTAGCTGAAGTACCTTTCTCAGAGATTTGGGTGAAATCTTGACCTTGGTGCCATGCACTTTTGATTTGATTCTGTAACCTGAGTCATCTACAGAAGCTCCAGTAAGGAATTCAAGAACTTCCTTCTTCCATATTTTTGTTGGTTCTGAAACCAAATACTCCAATCCAGAATCGGTGACTAGGGTTATCACCGATTTGATTTCTTGATCGCCATCGTCAAAAGCACCTCGCACGAGCTCATAGCCTTCGTTAACATTCTCCTCGAGCTTGGGAGCCATTAGGGTTTAGAGATTTAGTCTAGAGAAAGAGAAAATGTCGACACAGTAGTTTTGGTCTCGAAACTCTGAAAGCGTGTCGACAAACAAAGACAGAATCCTATTTATACCTTTCTGGTTTGAAGACGAACAGGCGGGATGGATTACTAAAGATGTGTCGACACTGGCAATAAGTGTCGACACTGACTTATAATGTCTCGACACTCATGTGTCGACACAAGTTTAGTCAACAGATTTTATGTGTCGACACTTGGTTAAGTGTCGACACCACACTACTCGACATGTAGTCGAGACTTTACTTAGAAAATTCTGAGTAAAACTTAAGTGTCGACACACCATTGAATGTGTCGACACCTTGACATGTGTCGACACTAACATTCTGAAGTGTCGACACCTACTCGACATGTGTCGACACTAACATTCTGAAGTGTCGACACCAACTTCCTAGATGTGTCGACACCATTTTCCTGAAGTGTCGACACTTACTATTCTGTGTCGACATAGACTTGTCTATGTGTCGACACCTTTTTACTTAGCCAATTTTTAGTTCTGTAAACTTAGTCTAAGTTTATCATACCTAGTTCAATTTTGAACCTATTAAACTTAGCTTCTTCTAAGGGCTTAGTAAACATATCAGCTATCTGATTATCAGTTTTAACATATTCAAGTGCAATATCATTTCTTTCTACATGCTCCCTAAGAAAGTGATATTTAATCTCAATATGTTTAGTTCTACTATGTGATACAGGATTGTTAGCTATTGAAATAGCACTTGTAGAATCACAGTAAAGTGGAGTTCTACTTACCTGAAATCCATAGTCTTCTAGCTGATGTTGAATCCACAGAAGTTGAGCACAGCAACTTCCTGCAGCTACATATTCTGACTCAGCTGTGGAGATAGCCACACTAGTTTGCTTTTTACTGCTCCATGAAATGAGTCTTCCACCTAGGAATTGACAGGATCCAGTAGTGCTCTTTCTATCTTCTTTGCATCCTGCAAAGTCTGCATCTGAATAGCCTGTTAGATCAAAATCTCCATTCCTAGGGTACCAGAGGCCTAGATAAGGTGTGCCCTTTAGATATCTCAAGATTCTCTTGACTGCAGTCAAGTGAGACTCTTTAGGGCAGGCTTGATACCTGGCACAAACACATGTAGCATACATAATGTCAGGCCTACTTGCAGTCAAGTATAGTAGGGAGCCAACTATCCCTCTATACAAGGTTTCATCTACAGGTTTCCCTGCATCATCCTTGCTTAGAGACATACTTGACCCCATAGGAGTCTTCATGGTACTGGATGAATCCATACCATACTTCCTTATGAGTTCTAGGGTGAACTTGGACTGACATATGGATAGACCACTTCCAGTCTGTTTAACTTGGAGACCCAAGAAAAACTTCAGTTCTCCCATACTACTCATCTCAAATTGACTTTGCATAAGCTTTGCAAACTTTTTGCAAAGGCTACTTTCAGTAGACCCAAATATAATGTCATCTACATATATTTGGACAAGTATGACTTTGCCTCTAGATTCCCTAAGGAATAGAGTCTTATCTATTTTCCCCCTTGAGAACTTGTTCTCAATGAGGAAACTAGATAGGGTTTCATACCAAGCTCTAGGTGCTTGTTTTAACCCATACAATGCTTTCCTAAGTCTATAGACATAATGTGGAAGAGTAGGATCAACAAAACCTGAAGGCTGCTCCACATATACTTCTTCTTTAGATTACCATTTAGGAATGCTGACTTCACATCCATTTGGTATACCTTGAATCCTTGATAGGTTGCATAGGCCAAGAACATCCTTATGGCTCCAGTCTGGCTACTGGGGCAAAGGTTTGATCAAAATCAATACCTTCTTCTTGCCTATATCCTTTTGCAACCAGTCTTGCTTTATTCTTATGATGACCCCTTGTTCATCTAACTTATTTCTGTAGATCCACTTAGTTCCTATAACATTGTGGTCTTTAGGCTTTGGAACCAGCTCCCAAACCTTGCACCTTTTGAACTGATTAAGTTCTTCTTGCATAGCTTCAGTCCACTGTGGATCTTGTATAGCTTCTTCAAATTTCTTTGGTTCTATTTGAGACAGAAAACTTGAATATACTACAGCATTCTGATTTCTGCTCCTTGTCTGAACACCTTGTCTTGGATCTCCAATTATCAGCTCTACTGGATGATCTCTTAGATGCCTGTTGGCTGGAGGCATCCTTACTTCTGGTTGTACTTCTACAGCATCTTCATCATGCTGAGTTCCTTGTACTTCTTCAGCTCCTGGTACATGTAGTTCTCCCCCTGGACATAAGCCATCTCCTTCTACTTGCTGTCTTGCAGCAGGTACATCTTCTATGGTTAGCTTGTCCATCTTCTTAGTAAGACCTGTGGGGCTGCATACATTGCTAGACAACTCATTGTTAATTAGTTGTGTCTCATCAAAAACTACATGCACAGACTCCTCTACAACTTGTGTAGTCAAGTTGTAGACTCTATAAGCCTTACTATTATTGCTGTACCCAACAAACACTCCCTCTTGGGACTTGGCAGCAAACTTAGTTAAGTAAGACTTTCCATTGTTAAGTATGAAGCATTTGCAACCAAAAATCCTGAAATAGGATAGGTTTGGTTTCCTGCCTTTCACAACTTCATAGGGGGTCTTGTTTAACCTTTTAGTGATGGTAGCCCTATTTATCACATGGCATGCAGTGTTAACTGCTTCAGCCCAGAAATATTCTGGCAGTGATGAATCACTTAATAGGGTTCTACCAGCCTCTATCAAGGTCCTATTTTTCCTTTCAGCAATGCCATTTTGCTGAGGTGTTCTAGGTGAAGAGAATTCTTGAAATATCCCAAAGTCTTCACACAGTTTTGTCATGCTTTCAGATTGAAACTCAGTACCATGGTCACTTCTAATTTTGACCACTGTACAGTTCAATTCATTCTGAATTTGCTTAACAAAGCTATAGAAGACACTAGGTGTTTCAGATTTCTGCCTTAAGAAGAACACCCAGGAAAACCTTGAGTAGTCATCAACAACTACAAAGGTATAGACCTTCCTACCTAAGCTGTGAACTGGCATTGGACCAAATAGATCCATATGCAAGAGGTATAAACACCTCACAGCATCTTTGTTGTCTAAGCTTCTAAAGGTGGATTTGGTCTGCTTGCCCTTTTGACAAGCTGAGCAAATGCCATCTTTGACACACTTAACTTGAGGACCATTCCTCACTAACTCTTTGCTAAAGAGTTTGCTAATAGTCTTGTAGTTAAGATGAGCTAGCCTCTTGTGCCACTTGACACAATGAGAGACTGTCTCATCAGCTACAAGACAAACAGGAGAACCATTGTTCTCAATCATAATGTCTAAACAGTAGACATTCCTCTTTCTATATCCTGTCAAAATGATCTCTTGATCACTTGACCTCTTGATATGACAACCATTTTTAACAAATGAGATGTCATACCCTACATCACTTAACTGACTTATACTAATGAGGTTGTGTTTCAACCCTTTAACATAAGCCACTTGAGTAATGGTAACAAGGTTTGAAGAGATGTTACCAAACCCTTTGATGATTCCTTTTTCAGAACCACCAAAGGTCACTTTAGGACCATTTTTGATTGGAATGTAGTCCTTCAGTAGTCCCCTTGTTCCAGTCATATGTCTGGAACATCCACTATCCAAGTACCATGTTGGGGTATGGCCACTTGGATTCACCTGCAAAACAAATTAATGAACCTTAGAACCCAAAGTAAACTTGGGTCCTTGGTGATTGTTAGTTTGCAACTTGACATAGCTACCTGCTGGCTTTCCACCAGGTAACTTGCTACTCAACTTGGCACTGGCATTGTGCCAACAATCCAAGGCAAAGTGGCCAACCTTGCCACAACACCAGCATTCAAACTTGTTGTACCTTTGCTTAGGTACAGACTTGGCTGTCTTGACTACAGCAGGCTTATTGAATGTTGGGGCTTTGCCCTTGGACTTGGACTGATCCTGAACAGTCCTAGCTGGTTTAATAAAACCCAATCCAGCCTTTCCTTTATGATGAACAAATTCATCAATCAAGGGTAGCACTGATTTAGGTTTTGAAAACCTAGCAACTAGCTCTCTTTCCTTCTGGAGATTGATCTCCAGTAACTTAATTTGATCATTTTTATAAGTGATAGTTCCCATCTGAATCACAGTAATGTGTTTCAGCCTGGCTACCTCATTGAGCTTTTGATCAAATTCCTTCTCAAAGTCTGTTGCAGCTGCCTTTAGATCAGCAATTTCCTTTGCCTGACTTTTGGCAAGGGACTTGCTTTTCTTATAGGCTTGCAACAGTACTTTATATTCATCTAAGAGCTGATGAATATCTCCCTCAGATTCAGAAACACTTCCATCACTTGATGAAGATGAATCTGACCCTGAACTAGAACTGAAATCTGAACTTTGAGTTGGACTTTGTACCTGACTAGGTCCTGGCTGCTCCAGGATTTTGGCACTTTCAGTCAATGCCATCAGTCCTTGGCACTGACACTCTTCTTGTTCATAGATTGATTCCATGATCTGCATAAACTCCTCTTCTTCTTCAGCAAATAGCCCTATGTAGGCTTCAGCATCTGTCTCAGTGTCTGAAGGAGAAATGTCTGAAAGAGTCTTCTCATTCTTTGCAACAAAGGACTTCTCCTTCTTTCCTTTGAAGTGAGTCTTCTTTTTGTCACTGGATTCTTTCCTTCTCTCAGGACAATCTGCAATAACATGACCCTGTCTATTGCAGCAGTAACACACTATCCTAGACCCAGTTGCCTTGCTAGTCTTTGTCTTTTTCTTGTCCTTCTTTGAAGGCTTCTTCTCCTGATACTGAACTTCTTTCCCTTTGGAAAATGAAGGTCTGGACCTCCACTGTTTCTTCTTCAGGAATTTCTGAAAATGTCTGGTGAATGCAGCAAAGTCTTCATCACTTTCACTGCTTGTAGACTTTGTGCTAACAGACTCATCAGATTCTGATTCAACTACCTCTGGAGGAGGAGTTGATGACTTAGTCCTGCCCTTTCTAGGTACTTCTGACTTGAAGGCAACAGTCCTTTCCCTGTGCTCAGTCCTTGTTGATTTTTCCTCCTCTTTTCTCACAGACAGCTGCATCTCATAAGACAGCAACTTGCCAAATAGTGTGGGAGGAGGAATTTCTCCCAACTTTGCCATTTCTCTGATGGCACAGATCTTAGTGTCCCAATCTTTGGTTAGGGACCTCAAGAACTTATCATTCAATTCATAGTTAGTGAACTCTCTTCCATAGGACATGAGTTCATTAACAATTCTATAGAACTTCTTGTAGCATTCAGTGATGCTATCTCCTCTTCCTTGCCTAAAGCTCTCATACTCTTGATTAAGCAAGGACTTTCTATCTTGCCTAACTTCTTCAGAACCTTCCATATAGACAATGAGGGTATCCCACATTTCTTTTGCTGTTTTACAGTGAATTAGGTTCTGAAAAGTTGCATCATCAATGGCACTTACTATTATGTTTTGTGCCCTTTTGTCCATAGTGGCTAGGACAATTTCATCCTTGGTCATCTCAGAGAAATCCTTTGGAGTCCTCTGATTTGCATCCAATACTGAGATCTTCATGGGCACATATGGCCCCTCTTTGACTGTGATGTAGATTCTAGGGTCAGAGGCTTCCATGAACAGCCTTACCCTCTCTTTCCAGATTCCAAAAATCTCTTTTCTGCATATGGGCAGTTTCATTGAACCCAATTCCTTGTGATTCTCTGAAGAACCCATGTTTCTTGATTTTCTTGAAACTGTGTTCTGACTTACACTGAATCTGCCAAACTGGATCTCCTCAGACAGTTAGTCCTTTTTGAGGAACCTCGCTTTGATACCACTTGAAAGATATGGTACCTAAACACCTAGAGGGGGGGTGAATAGGTGACCTAAACCTTTTTAAGACTTTGATGGCAGCACAACAATTATTTCACAGATTTCTACAGCTAACAGCAATTACAGAATATAAACAGTTAATCCACAGCACAGCACAGCACAGCAGACACACTAATTTATAGTGGTTCCCCAATCTTTGGGTACATCCACTTTCCCCTTCGCCTATCTAGCAGTGTACTAGATTCGGCCAATCTTCTCCACTATCTCAGAACCCAACAAGGTTCCTACACCTCAGGCCCAAAGCCTTACACTCAGCCACAAAGGCCTACACTCAGCCACCCAGGCCTACACTCAGCCAATTAAGGCCTACACTCAGAGTTCTTCAACTCCTACACTCAGGCAACCAAGCCCTACCCTCAGCCTTTATAATATAGGCTTACAATTCTCTCAGATCCAATGGATCCTACAAGTTAAAATTGAAATACAATAGCTTACTCTACAACTCAGAAAATAAGAGAGGAGTTGAGAGTTTCTTGAAGAGTTCTTGGAAGAACTCAGCTAGATCCAAACTGACTTAGCTTCCTTCAAAGCTTCTTGAGATAGAACTGAATTAGTCTGAATCCTCTGCAGTTGATCCTTGACCTCTGCTTCTTGAGATCCAGAAGATTCTGAATCCTTCTTCTCAGCCTTAGTTCCAAAGACTGAATTCTTGATTGGAGCTCTCTCTCTCCAACTTCTTAGATCTGCAGTTGGACTGCCAGATCTTCTTGTGTTGATCCTCTGTGTATCACTTCTTGATTTAATCTGATCAACCACTTTAAATATTCTCACAAGTTGTAATAACAACAATCAATCAGTTTCTGTAAACTATGGGTGCCTATTTATAGGCTTCCTTCATGGTAACCGGCTGGTCCGGTTCATAACAGACTTCTGATTTCTCTGACAGTTGCTGTAGACCGGCTGGATCGGCAGCTGTCATGTCAACCAGTCACTTCTTGAAATTCTCTAACTGTCAGATAGTGTCGAGACTTTCTGTTCTTAAGTGTCGACACTTATAGACCAAGTGTCGACACATGTTGTGTAAGTGTCGACACAAGTCTACAAGGTGTCGACACAATTCCTTGTATGTCTCGACACAGATACTTCTTCAAGTGTCGACACTGAAATTAAGTGTCGACACAAGTACTTGATTTTCATTCTTTAACTGTATTCTTCTAAGTGTCGACACATCTCCTTTGTGTCGACACATCTTCATGTGTTGAAACTGTCAAGTGTCGACACTGCTTCTTGGTGTCGACACAAGTCTTCAATTTTATTTCTTCAGCTGAGTGTCGACACATTCCCTTAGTGTCGACACTTGTACTTAGAATATTTTGTAAACTTTTCTGTTCTTTGCTAAGTGTCGACACAGCTCCTTGTGTCGACACTTTCTTCAAGTGTAGACTCTTTAACTAAGTGTCGACACATTGTGCTGGGTGTCGACACTTTCTTCAAGTGTTGACTCTTCTGCCTAGTGTCGACACATTGTGTTGTGTGTCGACACTTACTTCAATTACTGATTCTTCTGTTTGTGTGTCGACACATTGTGCTGAGTGTCGACACATTCTTCATATGTTGACTCAGCTGATTGAGTGTCGACACATTGTGTTGAGTGTCGACACTTGTCCTTAGTCTCTGCAGAATTTTGCTGAGTGTCGACACAACTCCAAGTGTCGACACTTTCTGATGTAGACTCAGCTCTTCTAGGTGTCGACACTTCTGCTAAGTGTCGACACAGCTTTTCTGCATTCTTCTTCACTGAGTGTCGACACAGCTCCAAGTGTCGACACTTTCTGTCTGGTGTCGACTCTTCATCCCAGGTGTCGACACAATGACTCCAAGTGTCGACACTGCTTGTCTGGGTGTCGACACAAGCTTTCTCAAGTGTCGACACTTTCCCTCTGGGTGTCGACACATGGACTTAGAAACTTTTAGCTTCAGTCCAGTGAGTACCTAACCTGCACAAGTAACTCAAACAAACATCAAACACATTATGATGTATATCATTGAGTTAGGTGAGGCTTCTTCAAATCAGGTACATTTGACCAATGTACCCAACATTTCTCATATTGCTGACATGAGGAGTTGCAACATTTCTGGGATTGAACCAGCAATCTATGGCCAAGTGACCAACCTTACCACAACACCAAAAGTTAAATCTGTTGTACAATTGCCTCATGATCTCCTGCTTGACCCTTTGGAATTGTGGTCTAGTAGGGGCAGCATTCTTGGAGGAAGAAGCTTCGTGATAATGACAATCACATGTCTTCTTCTCCTTAGGAGGCCTTTCTACAACAGGATTTGTCTTTGGTGCCTTCTTGAAGTTATGCCCATGATTGAAAGGTCCATAGCTCTGAAGAATAATCTCTTCATAAGGTTCCTTAAAGACACTTTCGCCAAATTTTCTGGGTCAAGTCCATCCTTGATAGCGGGACGTTGGCTCTACATTAGTAGGCCTAGCAAAGTGCCCGTAGGATGAGTCAAGATCAAACTCATTTGATGGAAAGATGACTTTCTTGAATGTAGCCTGATCTTGAGGGGCTTTCCCCTTCTCTTTGGCTAAGGCCTTTTTGGCGGCCTTATTCTTCCGTTGAGACTTATTTCTCCTAGAGGATTTACTAGGAGCTTCTTCATGGCCTAGCCCAGCTCCCTTGGCCTTTGCTGAGAATTCAGCAACAAATGGAAGAACTGACTTGGCCTTCGAGAAACTTTCAACAAGTTTCTTTTCAGCGGCAAGTTGTCCCTCCAATTCCTTAATGATTTTATCTTTGAGGTCAAGGTGCTCAAGAGCCTTGTTACTTTCTCTCTCAAGATGCTCTCTTCTGATTTTAGAGATTTGATCTTTTTAGCCTGAGTCTTCACGACTCGATGACATTTGTCGTAAGCCATGATTAACTCCTTGTACTGGGCCATTAGTTCTGACTCATCGTCAAAGGAGCTATCCTCACAATCATGTTCAGAGACTTCAGAATCTGAAAGAGGGGTATGAGAGTTTACCTTCCCAGTGAACTGGAGCTCTTGATCATCATCTGTTTGAGCCATAAGCCCAAAATAAGCTTCTTCTTCTTCACTCGACTCAGATGAGTCGGAGTCACTAGGAGTCTTGCTCTTTTTGGCTATCTGGCTCTTCTCTTTCCTCTTCTTATTTTATGAGGATTTCTTTTCTTCTCTTCTACCACCCTCCTTCTTCTTATGAGTGCAGTCGGCGATGACGTGACCTGGCTTATTACAACAATAGCAAATAATGTCAGTCGAAACATATTTGTTCTGTTTAGAGGAATACCTGTTGTGGCTACTTGAGCCTTTTCTTTGCCGATCACCATCGTGTCGTGATCTTCTATAGTAGCCATCCTTGCCTTTCCATTGCTTCTTCTTGTTCAAGAATTTCTTGAACTGACGTGAGAGCAGAGAGAACTCTCCTTCTGATAGCTCAGAGCCTGAGGTACTAGGCTCAGAAGTTTCTTCTTCTTCACTAATGTCTGGAGCTGGAGCAGGGGAGGCAGCCTTTGTCTTTCTAGAGGTGTCTGCCTTTAGAGCAACAGACTTTTCTTTGAGAGCAGACCTACTCTTCTCTTCTTCATCTTTCCTGGTGTTGAGTTGAAGCTCATATGCCATAAGCTTCCCGAAGAGATTTTGGGGGTCTGTCTCAGCCAGCTTCCCAAACTCCCTGATGGCACAGACCTTGTTGTCCCATTCTTTGGTCAGGGATCTCAGGAACTTGTCATTCAGTTCTCCATTAGTGAATACTCTGCCATAGACTTTTAGGCCATTCACTATCTTGAAAAAGTTCTCAAAGGTGTCAGCAATGGTCTCTTTTCTTCCCTGTCGGAAGGCTTCATACTTCTGATTGAGGAGGGATCTCTGATCATCCCTCACTTCTTCTGTTCCTTCCATCAAGGTAACCAAGGACTGCCACATCTCCTTTGTAGATTGGCAGTGAATTAAGTTCTGCAACATTGAGTCATCAACTGCACTTGCTATAATGTTTTTAGCTTTCTTGTCCAGTGAGAGAAGTGCAATATCGTCCTTATCTAAATCCGTCAGCTTCTTTGGAACCTTCTTGGTAGGATCTATAGTGGAGACAGCCATAGGGATATAAGGACCTTCTTCAACTATCATGAAGATCCTCGGATCTACAGCTTCCATAAAGAATTTGATCCTTTCTTTCCACATGGGAAAGTTCTTCTTGTTGCATAGGGGAAGCTTGGCAAAGTCCTTTGCCTTGTCCATGATAGGTAGATCTCAAATAACAACTATTGCAGGAACAGATCAAGGTGTTAACCTTTTAATGATCAACCTTGCTTTGATAACAATTGAAAGATAATAGTTGTCAACCTAAATCACCTAAAGGGGGGTGAATAGGTGAGTTGTGCGTCTTTTGAGAATAAAAAATCTTAGGACAAGGCACAAATCTATCTACCAAATTATCACAGACGAGACAAGATTTATAGTGGTTCCCCGATCTTGGGTACATCCACTTTCCCTCACTGATCTAGCAATATACTAGACTCGGCTACTCCACTATCTCGGATTGAAAATCAATCCTACCCTCGGAACAAAGTTCCTACAACCTCAATCCAACCAACTGGATCTACAACTCGAAAGGCAAAACTTCCTACAAACTCGGAGTTGAAAACTCCTACACTCGGAGAAAACTTCTCCTACAAGAATGAAAAATTGTTTAAGAAAATACAAACAATAATTTCTCTCTCAGATCTGCATACAAGCAACCAGGATCTTCTTCTTGTAAGCTTTGCGGCACTTTCAGAAAAGATGAAGAAAGTCTCGGCAACAGATCTGAAACTTTCTTTGTATTACACGATCGGGAATAGGATGAGCAGGTGAGACACAATCTCGATCTGTAAAACTTCTTCAGTCTATTTCCTCTGAAAATCGAAACCCTTGCTGGAGAAGAACAGCGGCGGCGGCGGCTTTCGTTTCGTGAAGAGAGAGAGGAAACAGCGACTTGGAGAGAGAAAACGACTGCAGAAATTTTTCAGTAATATTTGATCTTGAAAGCTTGTATCCTTGTTTTTAGGGTTTGTCGATTAGACAGGACTTTATATAAGAATACTAATAACAGTCATAATTAGTCTTAGTGACGTACACGCGGACCAATCATGTCACGAAATTTGAAACTCTGTCAAATCTGGACTTAGCAGAAAATTTCAGAGAAAAGATGGTGATATACACGAGTGAAGAACCGACTACTCGAGTAGGTATAAAACTACTCGAGTGGATAGAGGAAACTAACTCGAGTATGTAATTCAAGACTACTCGAGTAGCTAGAGAACAACTACTCGAGTACATATAATCAACTTACTCGAGTACTTAGAAGATCTACTTGAGTATACAGAAAACACTCATGGGAAGTGGAGTTGAACTACTCGAGTACAAGTTGCACTTCTCGAGTAGGTGAGAAAAGCTACTCGAGTGGTTTGATGAACTACTCGAGAGATAGAACTTAGAAAAAATTTCTGAACATTGGAAAATGAGCTACTCGAGTAGTCAGACTGAACGACTCGAGAGGATATAGTCTACCAGAGTATATGAAAAGACTTACTCGAGTAAATGCCTTGGAATATATTTAGGAGAAAAGAAATTTAGATTACTCGAGTATGAGGCTTGAACTACTCGAGTAATTAGAGAACTACTCGAGTATATAACTTATACTACTCGAGTATATAGAAACTTTACTCTAGAGATAGAAGATAGGTACACGAGTCAGAAACTATAACTACTCGAGTATATATATATATATATATATATATATATATATATATATATATATATATATATATATATATATATATATATATATATATATATATATATATATATATACCTACTCGAGTGTTTCACTTAGAAAACTTTGGAGAGCGAAATTGTGCAACTCGAGTAAGAAGAAGTATCTACTCGAGTAGTTAAGTAAGCTACTCGAGTAAGTGACAGTCTACTCGAGTATGTGGACTTAACTTCACGAGAGGGAGATATACTTACTCAAGTATAAGAATTTTGACTCGAGTAAAAAGTAAGTATTTCACTCGAGTAGTTAATGACCTACACGAGTAGAATACTTAGAAAAATTGGCAAGCTGTAAATCCTTTCTTCTTTGGTGAAATCAGCATCCAACTCTAGACACATAGTCCAAGTGCTTGAAAATGAAGTGTATCCCAATAGAGAGGCTATACATGAGTCAACACCTTGGGTCATACAATGAGAGATTACATTATATGGTCCTGTGTTTGGTGACCTATTGCAGACAGACATTGATCGACACTTCCCATTGGAATCCTGCAACCACATAACTCAAACAAAGCATCAAATACAACCTAATTCATCTTAGTTCCAGGATGACTTCATCAAATCTGTGTTAATGTGGACATAGGTCCCAACAAAAGCCTATAAAGGAGAAGAAGCCATGTGATTGCCATCATCATGAGGCATCTTCCTCCAAGAATGCTGCCCCTACTAGACCATAATTCCAAAAGGTCAAGCAGGAGAACTTAAGGCGAAGATACAACAGATTTGATCGTTGGTGTTATGGCAGAATTGGTCACTTTGCCATTGATTGTTGGTTTATTCCTAGAAATTCTGCAACCCCACATGTTGGAAATATAAGGAAGACCACTCCTAATGCTAATATTTGTATGGGGAGTGTTCTAACCCGAGACCAAGGACTCAAATGTATTTGGGTTTCTAAGGCTAACTTATTGTGATTGCAGGAATGTCCAAGGCCAACAACACTTCAATCTGGTATTTGGACAGTGGATGCTCTCGGCATATGACCGGGACAAGAAGACTTCTTCAGAACTTTACTCCAGTGTTAAACGGACCGAAGGTCATCTTTGGAGGCTCAGACCGTGGAATTACTAGAGGCTATGGTATGATTACTAACGACAATATATCCTTCTCAGATGTGGGTTACGTTGAAGGTTTGGAACATAACATTATAAGCATAAGCTAACTCTGTGATAAAGGATACATAGTTGAGTTTCACGCTGACAAGTGCTTGATAAAATCCATTGACAATATGGAAACGATTCTATCCGGCACTCGAAGCAGAAACATCTTTTGTTTGAATTTCATTTGTATAGATTCTTCGACACCAGTGTGCCTTTTAGCAAAAGATAGTGCGTCTCTTGGTGACCAATAGTACAATAGATTAGCACATATTAATTCCAAAACTATAAACAAATTATTTTCAATGAACTTAGTACGTGATGCCCCAAATGTCAAGTACGTCAAAGATAGATCTTGTCATGCATGTGTAAAAGGCAACCAAACAAGGGCTATCTTTAAAAACGTTATTGACAAGGATTCTAATAGATGTCTTCATCTACTGCACATGGACTTGTTTGGTCTGCTGCAAATTAGAAGTTTGGGAGGTAAGGATGATACATTGGTAATTGTTGATGATTACTCGCGCTTTGCGTGGGTGTTCTTTCTGAAACACAAGTCAGATACCTTCGACATCTTTACTAATTTTGTCAGGCAAGTCCATAATGAGTACAATTGCTCCATAGTCAAAATCAGAAGTGACAATGGAACAGAGTTCATGTCTGGGTCCATGATAGAATTTTGTGAAAGCTTAGGTATCTTTCATGAGTTTTCCTCTCCTCCCACTCCTCAACAAAACGGAGTGGCCGAGAGAAGGAATAGAACGCCCATAGAGGCCTACAGGACCATGTTGAGTGATGCTTCACTTCTGGAATATTTTTGGGCTGAAGCCGTCAACACTGCATGCCACGTGCAAAATCGAGCTCTCATAAACAAAAACCACGATAAGAAACCTTACGAACTTCTGAAGTGCAGGAAACCAACAGTCTCATATTTTAGAATTTTTGGCTGTAAATGCTTCGTGCGAAACAATGGCAAGTATCACACTACTAAGTTTAGCGAAAAGCGTTTTGAAGGTATTTTTGTAGGTTATAGTAGCCATAGTAAGGCATATAGGATTTTTAATAGAAAAACCCTGGTGGTAGAAGAATCGATACATGTTGTATTTGATGTGACAAGTTTGCTGCAAAGCAACTCTTCTAGTGTGCTTATTGAAGATGCAGGTGCAAAGCTGAAAGAAATTAGCTTTGATGAACCGTCCGAAGATAAAGGTGAAAAGTTCATCAAGATCACCACTCCAACCCCTATTGGAGAGGCTGATGATCAAGATGAAGAAGTCATCCAAGATGAAGAAGTCACTCTGGTGATAGAAGACAATCCAGATGCTAGGACTCTAGAGCTCAGACATTTGAAGGATCATCCCATGGACCAGATCATAGGAGATCCCCGGGATGGTGTCAAAACTCGTAGAGGTACAACTAATGAGAATCTATATTTAAGTTTTCTTTCGCAGGTTAAACCAAAGAAGTTTGAGGAAGCAAACTCAGATGCATCGTGGATAATGACAATGGAAGAAGAACTAAACCAATTCAAGCACTGCAGAGTATGGAAGCTTGTTCCAAGACCCAAAGGTAAGAATGTCATTGGGACAAAATGGGTCTACAGGAACAAGATGGACGAGGATGGAACGATAGTAATGAACAAGGCCAGACTTGTCGCCAAAGGTTATCGTCAAGAAGAAGGAATCGACTTCGACCAGACATACGCTCCAGTGGCAAGACTGGAGGCTATAAGGTTATTCCTAGCATATGCTGCACTCAAAGGATTCACTGTTTACCAAATGGACGTGAAGTCTGCCTTCCTTAATGGTGATATAAAGGAAGAGATGTATGTGGAACAACCTCCAGGTTTCGTTGATTCTAACTTTATTGATTACGTTTATTTACTGCATAAAGCATTATATGGTCTGAAACAAGCTCCTCAAGCTTTGTATGAGACGCTGTCTAGCTTTCTACTTGAGAACAAGTTCACAAGGGGAAAGATAGACAAGACATTATTTCTTAGGGAAATTAAGGGCAAGATTTTGCTAGTGCAAATCTATGTCGACGACATTATCTTTGGCTCTACTGTTGACAACCTCTGCAAGAAGTTTTCAAAATTTATGCAAGGGAAGTTTGAAATGAGCAGTATGGGCGAGCTGAAGTATTTCTTAGGGCTTCAGGTAAAATAGTCTGGAGATGGAATTTTCATCTCACAGACTACGTTTACCAAAGAGCTGATTAAGAAATTCGGAATGGAGAACGCAACCTCGACGGGGACTCCAATGGGTTCAACAATGTCTCTGGACAAGGATGAAAAAGGGAAACCTTTTGATGAAACCAAGTACAGAAGCTTTATTGGATCCTTGCTCTACCTTACTGCAAGTAGACCTGACATAATGTTCTCAACATGTGTCTGTGCTAGATTTCAGGTTAATTCTAAGAAATCTCACTACGCTGCTGTGAAGCAGATTTTGAGATACCTTAAAGGTACACCAAATCTTGGCTTGTGGTACCCAAGAGGTAATGATAGCGAACTGAAAGGTTTTTTAGATGCAGATTTTGTAGGTAGCAAGGACGACAAGAAAAGCACTTCAGGGACTTGCCAATTCTTTGGAAGAAGTCTTATCTCCTGGAGTAGCAAGAAGCAAAACTGTGTAGCAATCTCAATGGCCGAGTCAGAGTACATCTCTACAGGAAGTTGCTGTGTACAGTAACTTTGGATAAAGAATCAGTTCGAAGACTACAACATGAAGTTTGCAAAGATTCCATTATTTTGCGACTCCTCCAGCACAATAGCAATAGCCAACAACCTAGTCTCGCACAACCAGACAAAGCATATAGAGCTAAGGTATCATTTCATCCGGGAGCATGCGGAGTATGGGGACATAGACCTACAATATGTCACTACAGATAGGCAAATTGCAGATATTTTCACGAAGACGATGGACGAGATCAAGTTCTTGTTCTTCAAAACAGAGCTTGGGATGCTCAACAAAGAAGATTAGAAGAGGCTGGACTTTCAAGAAGGCTCAAGGCTCAGAGGTTAGTCAAAAGTTGGATTTTTTCCAAAAGTTTAAGTATTTGACTCGAGTAAGTAACAACATACTCAAGTAAGTATATGACCTACTCGAGTAGTAGAATGACATACTCGAGTAATCGAGTTGACCTACTCGAGTAGTGGAATGCTATACTTGAGTAGTCGACTTGACCTACTCGAGTAGCAAACTGACATACTCGAGTAGTCAACTTCACATACTCTAGG
The DNA here is from genome assembly GCA_039583875.1 of Platanthera guangdongensis. Classification (NCBI taxonomy): domain Eukaryota; kingdom Viridiplantae; phylum Streptophyta; class Magnoliopsida; order Asparagales; family Orchidaceae; genus Platanthera; species Platanthera guangdongensis. The sequence goes on from CM077151.1 coordinate 209,101,015, forward strand.
GCCTCATTGACCTACTCGAGTACTTCCATACATCTACTCGAGTACTTCTGTATTCTTACCCGAGTACCCCAGACTTATCTACTCGAGATATTCTCCTCACTCGTGTATATGCCGAGTCATCTCTTATTCAAATTTTCTTATGCGCAAACCAAAGGCTTATGCCGCCTATTCTATGGTTTACTTTAGCTTTAATTTTCAAATAATTAGACCTAAACCTAGGGTTATATGAATATGAAAATCTGGAAATTTCATCTACATGAAATCTTTTCCATCTCTCAAGTACCCGGCTGCCTCTTCGCCTTCGTCCTTCAGTTGCAGAGCCGCGCCCCTTCCATCTCCCCGTCGATGCTCTCTAAGGTTTTGCCATCTCCAAGACTTCTGAATCATGTCCGCCTCATCTAAGATTGGTGTTGGTTCGGAATTTGTCGGCGTAGGGATTGCATACCTATCTGCCAATTTCCATAATCTTCTGATTTTGCTCGACACTGCCGGCTTAACATTTGTTCTCCAAGAACCATGTCGTATCCTCTTCCCCAAAGTTGCAGAGTTTTTCAGGAATGTCAAGGTCAAACACCATGGAATAGTATTGAAGTCTTCAGTCAAAGCTATCAACATTAAACTCACTGCAACCTTTGTCTCTCGACTTCTCCGACTGCCAGCTCCATATGCAGATGATTTTCTGAGTGATGAAGACTATTCCAGAACCTGTTCATTCTGTGGACTTTCTATTGATGCTAAACACATCATTTGGTCTGATATGCATGCTGAAGGGAAATTCTTGGTTGATGTTATTGGTAAGATTCTTCTATGAAAAACCAACTCCATCAGGGTCATACCCCTTTATTTCTTTGAATTGATGCAAGCTATAGTCTGTAGAAAAGCCTTTTAGTTTAGCTTGTTGATTCTGACTAAGATTAAGGAGAGTATAAAGTCCCCAAACTATGCAAGGATAATTTACCTGCTTCTCCATGAGACCAATCCAGAGGTTTTTAGTTTCTCCAAAGGAAGTATCATTCACAACATGAAGAAGTTCTCCATATCCTCCATCCAGAGATGGTAGTAAAAGTTGCAAAATCCCTCTCAAGCTGCCAAAATTACTGAAGTTGTAGATACATAGGACAGGACTCTATCTCCTTCTCAATCTCAGGTCCCCAGCTCCTCTGGTGCACCTATTGAGGGGGAGCCTGCTCCTACTGTTCAGGCGAGGCCACCTACTCCTCCTCCACCTACTCGTCCTCCAGTAACTCCAGAAGATATACTCTCAAAGCAACAGGTTCAAGAAGCACTCCTTTCTACTGATGCTGCCATAAATGAAATGATAGAATAGTTAATTGCAGATGTACGTCCTCCTCCTCTATCTACTCCAGCTCCAACCTCTGAAATTCCCAAGGACCCAACTCCTGGACAATCTCCAAACACTTCTCCAGAAAGGACACTAGCAAAATCACCTGATGCCCCCAAAGATCAGCCAGCAACAATTCTCATTTCTGATGAGCTCTCACCTGAGCCAGCTGAAGCTCCTCTCAGAAATTTGGATTTATCTATCCCTCAAATTATGACTGAAGAGGATGTCATGATACCCACTACAAGAGCTCAGAGCTCAGTCACTCTCTCTGAAATAGCTCCATGGGTGGCTCCTCCTATTCCTTCTGCTCCATCAACTTCTGCTCCTTCTGCTGCTCCAGCTCCTGCCTCTACAGATTTGATGAATCAGATTGTACTTCTTCTTCAAAACTAGAAAACATACTTTGATACTTGTATCAAGACTGTCACAGACAAAGTTACTGCTCTAGAAACTGAGATGAGCAGAGGATTTGCTGAGATCCAGCACAACACTGATCAGCTCAAACATCTCTTCCAGATTGGTAGCAAAGCCTTAGACCACACCATCACCAGTGTTGGACAGGTTATGGAGCAAGGCCTGACTCTTGCCAACAATCAAAAGGAACTGGACAAAAGGGCTGAAACAACCAAGATGAAGATATGTGAGGAAGTTTGAATTTTCAAAGATGACGCCATCTCACAGCTATCTATTGAAGTCAGAAAGGGGGAGAAGTTGGTAAAAGAATATTTAGAAAAATCTGATGCCCTCCAGAAAGAAGTATGGGAAGCCAAAGTTAAAGAGATTCATGATGATGTTCTAGCTCAGATACAGATTATCAAATTCCACACTTATGATACTGCTGTTTGGATGCATAACCAGATTCTGCCAGAATTTGCTGTTGATCCTACCATTATTCCTCATCACTTGAACCCACTAGCTGCTGCTGATGCTCCTGCTCCTGCCCCTCCTCTACAACCCACATTTTCTCCAAGGCCTGGTGATTCTGTTGCTCCTCTAGATTCTTATGCTCAGGATTGGGAAGATGATCCTACTGATTTCTTTCTCAAAGCCCCTCATGAGATACTGACTTACAAGAAGAAAACAAAATATGGTGAAGGTCCTTCTGCTAGCAAGTCTGTTCCTGCTAAAGCTCCTGAACATGCTGAGGTCTGATCTCTTACTTCCAAGTCACTCATCCTGGAAACTCTCAAGTTAGTTCTGGACTTTCATGAAAGCAGAAACATTCACTACAGTTCCCATGAATGGGATTTGTATGAGAAGTCCATGACCAAACGGAGGATCTATGACAAAGAATATGGAAGAAATAATCCAGCTGCTCCTCCCAGACCACCCAAGTATTATCCTAAACCTTACAGCTATCAGAGAAGACAGTAAGAGAAATAAGACAAGCAATATCACCAGAGCTAGCCCAATAGACTCATGAGCTATGGAAATGGATTTTAGTTTTTTATGATATTTCTGGATAATCATATTTACATAATTCAAAGTTTTTGATCTTATTATCTTTTTCATAGTTCCTTGTTTGCTTACACTACTTGATTACTTAGCATTCTTTTTATGTCTATAATTCACCTTAGTGTAAAGTGTTCTGACTTCTACAACTAGGGGGAGAATGTTGGGTATTGTATCCACACTAACCCAGATTTGATGAAGTCACCCTTGAACTAAGATGAATTAAGTTGTATTTGATGCTTGTTTTGAGTTATGTGTTTGCAGGATTCCAATGGGAAGTGTAAACTAATGTCAGTATACAGTGGGTCACCAAACACAGGACCGTACAATGTAATCCCTCATTGTGTGTTCTAATGTGTTGACTCATGTGTAGCCTCTCTATTGGGATACACTTCATATTCAAGCTCTAGGACTATGAGAAAAGACTTGATGCTGATTTCCCTTAGAAGAATAAAATCTGTCAGAAATTTTTTTTCCGAAGTAAAGTACTCAAGTACCTCCATACTTACGCGAGTAAGTTACTGAGTTTATACTCGAGTAGTAATTCACTTACTCGAGTAGTTAAGATATACTCGAGTTGTCCAATTATGGCTCTCGAGTAATTCATCTTGTGTGCTCGAGTAATTTCCTCTTATCTCTTGAGTGTCCAGATTTTCTCTTCTCAAATTTGTCTAAGTGAAATACTCGAGTAGTATTATATATACTCGAGTAGTTCTATCTTCTATCTCGAGTTAATGGTATTCTGACTCTGGTGTAATTCCTAGTTACTCGAGTAGTCTAACTCATATACTCGAGTAGTTCATCTACTACTTGAGTAGTCAAACACTTTTACTCATGTAATCCAGAATTCTATTCCAGAAAAATTTCACTAAGTGAATTACTCGAGTAGTTCATGTTATATAGTCGAGTAGATCATTCTGTTGCAAGTAGTCCATGTTACATACTCGAGTAGTTCAGTTTTTCCCGTTCCAGAATTTTTCTAAGTGTTTGTCTCGAGTAGTTTCTGATATACTCGAGTAGTTCATTTTTATATACTCGAGTAGTACTTCTTGAACTCGAGTAATATACTCCACCTCTCGTGTAAGTACTTAAGTACTCGAGTAAGTCATTTTTGTTACTCGAGTAACTGAGTCCCTCTCATTCTTATTTACTCGAGTAGTTGACTCCATGTACTCGAGTAATGATTTATTTATCTCCCGAGTACTTTTTCTCATGTACTCGAGTAGTGCCTTCTACCTACTCGAGTAGTGTTGCATATACTCGAGTAGTTCTGCTTGACTCGAGTAATTTACTTTGACCATTTTCAGAAATTCCTTAAGTCCAGACCTAATGGTCTTATTCTTAAACTCTGACGTGATTGGTCTACGTGTCTTTCTCTTTATGAATCATTTAAGTCTAATCTTCTTGTCTCCTATAAAAGGTCTTATCAAACCGACAAACCCTAAGTTTTAAAAGAAAATTATTCTAAGTATGTTTTGCAACCGTCTCTTTCCAAAAGAATTCTGTCTCCTCTCTCTCTCTGCAAGATCCAGAAACTTGCCGTCGCCGCCATCTCTATTTTCGGACCAGCTAGGGTTTCTTATTTTCAAAGGATTCAGATTAAGAAGACTCTACAGATCGAGATCTCCGCTCAACGCTTGATCTACTCTTTCGATCGTGTAAAGTCGAGAAGTTCCAGATCTGATATTGCCGAAATTCTTCTTCAATATTCTGATAAAGCCGCATGCTTAGAAGAAGGATTTTCTGATTTTCTGTTGCAGACCTGAACCAGATAATTTACTGTTTGTATTTTTGTACTGCTGTGTTTCATTATTGTAGGAGAAGATTTATCCGAGTGTAGGGGTTTTTCAACTCCGAGATTGTAGGAAGTTTTGCCTTCCGAGTGTAGATCCGTTTGTGGATCGAGTTTGTAGGAACCTTGTTCCGAGGGTAGAATTATTTTCTAATCCGAGATATTGGAGTAGCCGAGTCTGGTATATTGCTAGATCAGTAAGGGAAAGTGGATGTACCCAAGGTTGGGGAACCACTATAAATCTTGCCTCGTCCGTGTTTGCTTGTTTGGTAGATAGATTTGTGCTTTTGTTGAGAATTTTTTCTTATTCCGCAAAAAGACGCAACTCACCTATTCACCACCCTCTAGGTGATTTAGGTTGGCAACTATTATCTTTCAGGTACCCTGGGGTCCGTTAGGGGCGACCGGGAGGAGATGTGTTTGTTATACAGTTTGAGGTCAGCCTTTGCTGACAGACGTTACAACCATTTTTTTACAGGGCAAGGATCGCAAGTGGGAACTAGCTCACCGGCCAATGAGGCCTAAGCCTCATGATGTGTTTCCAGTTTTGCACTAGCTATATTTTTGGTGGATCTGTATGCTTGATGATTTTATTTTTCGGCTTGCATGTCGAGGTAGTCTAGGAGTGTCTATTCACATTGTTATTGATGTTAACTTTTTGGAGTTTGTACTCTCTATTGTTGTAAGACCATAAGACCGTTTCAATACTCTTGTGTATGTGGATAACTTCTAGTCTTGTTTATTGTTTCCGCTGTTGTTAGAAATGGAGTTTTGGGAATGGGTAGTTATATCATCTTTTAATGCTAAAGATGTGGCATCTGTATGTTGTGGGGCCCCGACCGGACCCATATTATATGGTCATTACAGGGGAGGTCTTACACCACACCATATTTCACAGACAACCGGCGGAATTACGTATGAATATCAAAATCACGTTCTACTCGCATCCTAACTCAGAGCATTCTAGCAAAAGCATTTTAAGTTGTAAGAACTCATCACAGGGAATGTCCAGTAAATATATAAACCACACATTTATATATTACCAGGAATGTATACAACTGCACACGCTCATGGCCTTAAGGCCTTACAAGTTACTCTTTACAAATATACAGCTTCATACATCGGTATGCAGGCCGGCCACACATGAAATCCATGAATTTTTCGTACGTCCTTCAAGGGCCTTTTAGCAGCAAGGGCTTTATTCCGCTCAATTCAATTCAACCCGTCAGCACCTGCAATTAGACATCCTCCCCAAGACCGGTAAACAAAGCAACGGTCAGCATTAGCTGACCAATTATAACGGCCCTACCCCTTACACGGGGCAGTGGTTCCTTCCCTGTATGCATTGCCACAACATCTAGCTATCACAACAAGTATCACAACAGTATTACAAAAACCGGCCTCCGCCAGATGCTCCGTGCACGCAGGGCACATTACGGTGGGCCGGACTCCTTGACACCACCACCGAGTAGAGGTTTTTAACATGTTGGTTGGCCGGTCCTAGTCCACCAACATGCATGCTGGCGACATTCCGCCCATCCCACTCAGAGGTGCTAACCTCACGACAAACTTGAGCATTGAGATCGACCCACCATTGTGGTGCAGCAAGCCCGGTCAGCCTCGCTTTCTCCTAAGCCTTGCCACCAATCGATCTACGAAAACAATCAGGGGAAGGTAAGCCTTTTCCCGTTGCTCAAACCATTAGTACCGCACCACATGACGCGGGTCAACTTTCCCTCCTGATTAGCCGTAGCTTTCCGCTCTCTCAGAGAAAATAGCAATCACAACGCTCACACCATAAGGAGCTTACGCAAAGCATCCAAGATTAGCAAACAGCTCACGCAGAGCTCACAATAAAAGATGCTTATATTCACAATTCACACGCATCCATACAACACACGTAGTCTTCACCAGTTCAAACATAACCATCACCAATCTAGACTAACCATTCGGATGGGATTCACACAGCTTGTCTATGCCGTACTACATACTTCCGGCTCTAGATGTTTACTTAACCTGGAATCACTTACGCTTTCCACCGCTTGGTGGAGGATTCTATGAATATGCATAAAGAAAGGACTTCGCTTGTCCAAGAAGGAGATCGTTACCCTTGACGATCGCTTTGGAGCCAAGAACTAGCCGGATGGAAATCACCGCCGCGGCCTTGCCTCCACAGATCTGAACTCGGATCTCTGTTCGGAACGCTAACGATCCTCCAACAGCCGGATTCCTTCTCTACCTTCCTTCTTTTCCCTTCTCTCCTCTTCTTGTAGAAAGAGATTGGCCAAAGATGAATGAAGGTTATCTTCTCATTTCTTGTCCTTTAAACTAGCAGAGAGAGAAGCCTGGGCCATTAGATCCCAGGTGAAGGAAATGAACGGCCACGATTTGCCAGAAATATCCATTTTTGGGCTTACACACCCTGTGACACGCCCGTATCACAGGCTGTATCCCTTAAGCGGTGCATGAACCATCTTATCCAGAACTAGGTACGATGACACGCCCGTGTCACGTGGCTGACATGCCCGTGTCACACAGTACACGCCCGTGTGGCATGGAGTGTTTGATGCGTGGATATCGGCAAGCGCACCGGTCGCACAAGTAATAAAGTTTGGGAATAAATCCCTAATTGTCGGTCTCTTGAGGAATGGAAATATCATAGAGCGGCAACAGTTCAGAAAATATCGTTATGAGAGTTATACTCAGAAAAGATTAAAAAGGCGGGGGGGGGGGGGGGGGGGGCTTGAGACATTGTGGTTGCTTGATCTAATAAACTAATTAAAGCTATGTGGGTCGAAGGCACCGCTTCGCAAGGTGAGGTGAGTGTATCGGCCATGATGCCGAACTTCAGTTGGGCGAGTGGACGGAAACCTAATTGATGGAAGTGTTCTTGTGCGGAGTGCAATCGGTTGAAAAAAGGGTATGGAGTGGATGTGGAGTGGGCGAGGCGCATTCACAACACAGAACCCAAAAGCAAAAAGAAACTACAACATCTACTTAGGTATAAAATAGCAAGTGTAGTTCATTACAATATCAAATCGTTCCGTACAACAGAGTAACGGGAAGAGGATTAAAGCAATAGAGCGTGAATATCCACAGCAGGTCGTGGCCGGAATAGCGAGTTGTCAATCCACTTCCGGGCTCAGTGCGAGGATTCTTCCGGTACCAACGAGCTGTCACCTCGAAGGCCTTTGAGTCCATTCTCTAGGTTGTGTTCTTCTACAACTTTGGTGGAAAGCTTAGAGTTGAGGTCATCAATGGTAGGGAGCTTCGCCGGAGGGTTTGGAAAGCTTCGGAATCGCCGGCTACGGACTCCCGATGAAGGTGGAGGTGATGGAGCAGCGGGAGAAGTAGAATCGCACTTCTCGCGCACTCCCCGATCGCTAAAATGACCCGTCTTGACCTAAATCGCGGAGCAGGCCCTTAAATACGGAGGCAGCAAAAGCAGAGCGCACGATCAGTGGCGCACGACCAGTGGTAATGCGCACTGTCGGTCGATGATCGTGCATAATTTCCAATTAAACCTGCAACTTAAAAAGAAACATCAGCAGAAATGTGCATGATCAGTGGCGACGACCGGTGGTCGTGCGCACTGATTCCACTGATCGTGCGATTGGTCAAGACAGAATTGCAGAAAGCAAGAGGTAAATGCACACGAGCGGTGGCGCACGACTAGTGGTTGTGCGCACTATGGCCAGTGCGCGTGAGATTACCCGGGCAGAATTAGGCAAAGGAGAATGTAATGTGCACGATCCGTGGCGCACGACCAGTGGTCGTGCGCAGTGAATCCAGTGGCCGTGCGCAGAGTTGCTGTATCGTCGGGGTCTCCCGAGCTGTTTCGGAGCACGCACATGACCCATACACCAGTAGAAGAGGCTGATAGGACACCAAAAGTGCACACCACATTCTCAAGACATGGTTAAAGAACATGTAAAACAAACGGAAATAAAGAAAGAACTAAAGCACACCGAAAATGGGTCGAAAGTGCACGTACTCATGAAACAGACATAATAACAAATATGAACAAATAAAGCTCTAAAGTGTAGTGCATCAACGAGAAAACTAGCCCGGATGAGTCCAAAAATATGTATAAAACATGGACTCATCACAACCCCAGACTTACCCATTTGAATGTCTCGAGCAAATCATTACTCCGTGCACTAGAAAATAGCTAGCTAGCTCAGAAATTTCAAAAAAACGTAAGACGAGAAATCAAATACATCATGGGCATAGAAGATATAATAGAAAAACTTTTTAATTATACTACATAGTTTAAACTATTCGACAGACGTAAATAAATATTGTATTTTCTCAAAATTAGAATTTTGCAGAATCATGCGGTCATGTGTAGGAAGAAAGTATGCAGGCCACTAAGGTGAGCATTGCCAAGGATTGGAGCTCGTGATCACCTCCAAAGATATCCATCAATGTCGGGACCATACGCTTGCACGTTCACACTCTCTCCACGGCACGTGTTAGACTCAAGTATGAATCAGTAGGACTTGTAGGAGAGAATGGGGCTTAGGCTAAGGATTGGTAGTCAATGATAAACATGAAGGCTACACGCAACCAAAGTGAGCGAACAAAAACCTAAACCAATACAGCCACTTAGAAATGTACGTGTGACACACCCCCAGACTTAGCTTGAAAACCGGGCATGTACACGGCCTAACCCGACCAAAATCAATAAATAGGATGGGGATATAATTCTCATACCAATTCTTTCAGATTTTTCTTTTTCGCTTTTCTTCTTTTTCTTTTCTTCGTTTGCAATCCCCAAACTTAGCAAGCAAAAATTTTATGAATTCATCACCACATTACACAATTTCCACATATCACAACATCATCAAAATAGTAAATTCAAACAAGCTCAAGCATTTGATTGCGATGTTGGATTTAGCTTCAGGCTTTGGTGAATGTGAGTGGAGCTGAATCAAAGAAGGGGTAGGCACAAAGTTGGCATTCAACGGTTAACGGGTGGGAAATGTTAAACAAGGCTCAAACTAGCCAAAATGATGGCCTACGTCATGCTCACTCTTGACTAACCGGGCACCAATGCTTCAAGAGTAGCTTAGGGCAAGTTCTTAGCCACCGAGAAAGATGATCCTTCCTCCCAACTCGAGCAATACGAGTCTACTGGCGGCTACACACATTCCTACATTATCGTTCGATTACTCTAGATTCATATTTTTTAGTAGTATAAACAATATTTACATCTGCAGAAAAATATAAATCTACGAGCATAAAGAAAAATTAAATCTATACTATTTCTACACAAACCATGAGTACTCGATTAGGAGCATTGCAAGAGTTTTGAACTACTCTATCCTGAAATCCTAAGTCAGCACCACTATTTTAAAGTTTACACAAAAACAATACATTTGACTCGAGCTGCACGTGTGGATAAGAGCGCACTCGTGTGGGTGATTCAGTGTGTGCGACAGAGATTATGAAATAACTAAACAACAGACTGGCATGCAACAAAATGTGTTGTGTAGTGACCATAGGCATGTTCTCCCCCCAGGCTTAAATTCGACAACTTGTAAAAATAAGCATTCCAAATGTGAAAAATAGTTAGGGTAAGAAGTACCTATGCTCAAAATTGAGCATACCGGTCATGCGATGGATGTCCAAGTGCGGCCAAGTTGCCGCACCTCAAAAATTCCTGCACGCAAAACAAAATATAGACACCCCCCACACACAGATATATATATATATATATATATATATATATATATATATATATATATATATATATATATATATATATATATATATATATATATATATATACAGAAAGAACTCAAAACACAGCACAGGACCAAATGGTCCAACTTGGGTTGTCTCCTGAAAGCCCTTTTGTTTAATGTCCTTAAGGTGGACCAAATACCTGTATTAGCAGTTGTAATAAAGAGTTCTTGGCAGTTGAAAAAGGAAGAAATAAAAACAGAGCGAACCAGCGTTCCATACACAGCAATAAAACAGAAAGAGGAGGGTAAGTGGAATGATGGTGTTGCAATCAGCTATAAGCAGATTTGTGGTATGTCTCTCTAGTGGGGTGCGAGGGGACAATAGATTGTCTTTTTGCATTGGGAGTAGGGGTTTTCCCTTTACTTCGATTGCACTCTTTCTCGCGCCGAAAGGGAGCGTAGCGCTCGTCGCGTAAACGCTTTGCCTCTTTCAGTTTCTCCACCGTGGGAGACTTCTAATGGATGTAGTCTGTGGGTTTTCCTGTTTTTGTGGTTTGTGGCATCCTCTCCGGCACCGTGACGTTGACCGGATCTGCCCAAGCTACAGATCGCTTAACAGAGTTATCAGCAGTGTTATACAAATAAGTGTCTAGGGATTTCTCCAGAATAAAACTTGGTTCGCCATGCTCAAAAACAGAGTTGGCTGGAAGTAGAAAGGCAGCCGTGGTTTTGGCGCACTCAATCTCTTCTTTGACCAATAGCTCTTGATTCTCATCGATCTCCTGGGAGAGTCCTTTCTTTGTCTTCTCTTCCAGATGTGCTTCTTCCAATGTTGGGAGTCCTGAATCTATCTTTGTTTCTGTGACACTCAGAAAATTATTATTTTGGATGGGAGAGGAATGTATGGATGTGTTATCGAGGGCGGAATCTTCGGTCGGCCATGTGACACGTCCTTTGGAAAAGTCGAGGGATGCACTGCTGGCCATCAGGAATTGGACTCCTAATATAGGAATAGAGTTATTTTCCCTTGGTCCCAAAACCTAGAAGTCAGTGGTTATAGTTTTTCCGTTGACCTCGAATTCGACTTCCCGAACACCTCCCTCGTTCTCAACCAAATTGTCACTCGCTAAGATAAGGGACTTCCGATTTTTAGTGTCAACTTGTAGGTACATCTTTGCAACATCTTGCAGGGTGAGGATGTTGCTGGACGCCCCAGAGTTGCATAATGCTGGGGTTTCGAAGTTGTTTATTTTATAATTGATGACGAGTTCGTTGCTTTTTCCCAAATTTTCCTCCCCAAGGCTTTTACCTTGTTCATGAGGGTTCTTTTCAGTGTTACTAGGTAAGGTGCCTTGGGTGCGCTCAGAGACCACTTGGGCCAATTGGCCCAATTGTGCCTTCAGTTTGCGCATCGAGGCGGCTTGATTTGTCATGTTGGTTTGGGAAATTTGAACGAATTTCTCGAACATCTCTTCCAAAGAACTTTTTTTAATGGTGGGGGGCCCTTGAGAATAATTTGGTTGAGGTGGCCGCGGTTGGCTTCCGGAGGCATACGCTTCGTTTTGATGCTGCCCCGTTTGCCATCTTTGGCCAGATGCGTTAGGATTCCAAGAAATGTTGGGGTGGTATCTCACCCCTGGGTTCTATGTGTTTCTGTAAGGCACTCCCCGGTTTTGATTTGTTACAAAATTAACTGACTCATTTAGAAAATAAGATTCATCTGGTACCTCCACTCTTAGTCATTCAAAGCTGTGGTGGTCGGTACTTCCGCAACCTTGGCATGAGATTGTCATCACTGGTGCGGTGGGCTTTGGGATATCCATGGCGAATACTCCGCTTGTGCTTCGTGAGATGTTTCTTCCAGCGGTCCATTAAGCGCTGTGGGTGTCGATGTCTTGTAAGATTCTCAGAGCATCATCTGGAGCAAGGTTCATGATTGTTCCTCCGGAGGCGGCATCGTTCATGGCTCGGTGCTGAGGATCAATAGCGAAGTAGAAACTCTCGACCAGGTTCCATGTTTGGAATCCATGTTTAAGGCACTTCCTCAACAGCTCGTTGAAACGCTCCGAAACTTCAGCTAAACTTTCTTGATCGCCTTGCTGGAAGTTGGCTATTGCTCACCTCATGCTCACGATCCGATCTACCGGATGAAACTTAGCTAGGAATTTTGTGGTCAAAGCCTCCCAGGTGGTGGCTGTTCTAGGTGGGAGGGAATGAAGCCATGTCTTTGCTTTGTCTCTTAGTGAAAAATGGAAGAGGGAGAGCTTGACTGTGTCGTCCGGGATTCCAACATAGCGGAACGTAGCGCAAATTTCGGAGAATTCCGCCAGGTGTAGATGGGAGTCTTCAATAGCCATTCCTGAGAACTGAGCATTGTTCCGAATGATATTCAGGATAGCTGGTTTAATCTTAAACTGTTGGTTGGTGATAGCAGGTCCGAAACCGTGGTATATGCTCCCAACGGTAGGTGTAGTGTAATCCCGGATGGTGCGGATCTGGGGAGGGTTCACTTCATTTTCGTCGCCATTTCGGTCACCAGGAGGTATTCCTCCAACTCGGTTGCTGACATGGATATTTAGCTGGTCTCCCATTGGGGCTAAAGTGATGGCTGCGGCGCGTCTTTGTGCTAAGATAGTACGTTTGATCTCTGGGTCGTAGGCTACAAGATCTCTTGTGGCTCGACGCTGCATTCACTGCGACAAACACAACACAAGGAAACAGCAGTAAAAAAACACTAACTCTTATAACAATATTTTCAGTCATCCTGAGTCGCTCTATAGTTGAATTCCCAGACAACGGCGCCAAAAAGTTGATGCGTGGATATCGGCAAGCGCACCGGTCGCACAAGTAATAAAGTTTGGGAATAAATCCCCGAGTGTCGGTCTCTTGAGGAATGCAATTAGCATAGAGCGGCAACAGATCAGAAAATATCTTTATGAGAGTTATACTCAGAAAAGATTAAAAACGGTGGGCTTGAGAGATTGTGGTTGCTTGATCTAATAAACTAGTTAAAGCTATGCGGGTCGAAGGCACCGCTTCGCAAGGTGAGGTGAGTGTATCGGCCGCGATGCCGAACTTCGGTTGGGCGAGTGGACGGAAAGAAAATGGATGGAAGTGTTCTTGTGCGGAGTGCAATCGGGTGAAACAAGGGTATGGAGTGGATGTGGAGTGGGCGAGGAGTATTCACAACACACATCCCAAAAGAAAAAAGAAACTACAACATCTACTTAGATATAGAATAGCAAGTGTAGTTCATTACAATATCAAATCGTTCCATACAACAGAGGAAGGGGAAGTGGAGTAAACCAATAGAGGGTGAAGATCCACCGTAGGTCATGGCCAGAATAGCGAGTTGAAAATCCGCTTCCGGGGTCAGCCCGACGAGGCTTCCGGTACCAATGAGCTGTCACCTCGAAGGCCTTTGAGTCCGTTCTCTAGGTTGTCTTCTTCTCTAACTCTGGTGGAAAGATTAGAGTTGAGGTCATCAATGGCCGAGAGCTTCGCCGGAGTGTTTGGAAAGCTTCGGAATCGCCGGCTACGGACTCCCGATGAAGGTGGAGGTGATGGAGTAGCGGGCGAAGTAGAATCGCACTTCCCTCGCACTCCCCGATCGCTAAAATGACCCGTCTTGACCTAAATCGCGGAGCAGGAACTTAAATATAGAGGCAGCAAAAGCAGAGCGCACGATCAGTGGCGCACGACCAGTGGTCGTGCGTACTGTCGGTCGATGATCGTGCGCAATTTCTAATTAAACCTGCAACTTGGAAAGAAACATCAGCAGAAATGCGCAAAATCAGTGGCGCACGGCTGGTGGTCGTGCGCACTGAATCCACTGATCGTGCGATTGGTTAGGACAGAAATGCAGAAAGCAAGAGCTAAATGCGCACGAGCGGTGGCACATGACCAGTGGTCATGCGCAATATAGCCAATGCTCGTGCGTTACCCGGGCAGAATTAGGCAAAGGAGAATGTAATGCGCACGATCCGTGGCGCACGACCAGTGGTCGTGCGCAGTTAATTCAGTGATCGTGCGCAGAGTTCCTGTATCGTCGTGGTCTCCCAAGCATTTTCGGAGCACGCATACGACCCATGCACCAGCAGAAGAGGCAGATAGGCCACCAAAAGTGCACACCACATTCTCAAGACATGGTTAAAGAACAAGTAAAACAAACAGAAATACAGAAACAACTAAAGCACACCGAAAACAGGCCTAAAGTGTACTTACTAATGAAACGGACATAATAACAAATATGAACAAATAAAGCTCTAAAATGTAGTGCATCAACGAGAAAACTAGCCCGGATGAGTCCAAAAATATGTATAAAACATGGACTCATCAGTGTTCCTCAAGCAGCACACCACCAACTTAACCAGAGCGGGACACGGCCATGGGACACGCCCGTGTCCCAGGCTGTGTACCCCAAGGCACACCCGTGTCCACCAGCACACACATCCCTTGCTGGCCCAGAGAAGGACACTGCCCTGTGATATGCCCGTGTCACAAACCGTGTACTCAACTTCACTTGTCGCTCGGCGATCGTCGAGCACAGTTTGTCGACTAGAGGAGGACACGCTGTAACACCTTCTCTGTAAAGACCGTATAATATGGGTCCGGTCGGGGCCCCACAACATACAGATGCCACAGCTTTAGTATTACAAGATGATATAACTACCCAATCTCAAAACTCATAATCAAACCACAGCGGAAACAACAAACCAGACTAGAAGTTATCCACATACACAAGAGTATCGAAACAGCCTTATGGCCTTACAACACAAGAGATTCCAAACTCTATTAATGCATATCAATAACAATGTGCATAAACACTCGTAGGCTACCTTGGCATGCAAGTCGAAAAACAAGCGCATCAAGCATACAAGGCCATCAAAAGAAACAGAGGTAGTACAATACTGGAAACACTTCATGAGGCTTAAGCCCTTTTGGCCGGCGAGCTAGCTCCTGCTTGCGATCCTTGCCCTATAAAAATTTGGTTGTAACGTGGGTCAGCAAAGGCTGACCTCAAACTATGTAACAAACACATCTCCTCCCGGCCGCCTCTAACGGACCCCGGGGTACCCCTCCAACCTGCAAGTCAGCACTTCGTATACAATATACATAAACAAGTAAAGCACTAATGAACAGGCTTGGAATTCTAAAAAAACATGCACGTTCTCTACTGTTGGGCATATAAAGAAAAGGGGCCTACTATGAAACATGTATGCAAAACCCGGGCTTCACCCAAGGCACCCTATCGTGTATGCATCTAGCACATCATCACATCATCTTGGTACTCATCATTTCCCCATTGGCATTAAGCTGCAAACAAAGGGGTACTGCATTTCCCCCAAACGACAAACAAGCCGCCACACGGAACTCTTGCGAAGGCCCCACCCACTCATGGTCTTAGACTCGGGCTTGTCTGCAAGCTCTGACATCTCATGTCAGGATTCCGTCTAACACACTGACCAATTCTAAGAACCCTTACAGGACCCCACCCGCTCATAGCCTCATTGCCCGGGCTTGCCCCATGCTTGGCGTTCTCGTCAGTCTCATAGAAGGGGACCAATATCGCCGGGACACTCTCCATACATGACTTGTACGTCACGGGATAACCAGCCGACCACGGAGACAAAGCCACGTCTTATCACATTACAATCCAAAATCATTCCCACCCTAATCCCTCATTTCTACTGTAACGTCCCGACACTCCAAGGAAACCATCTACCGTGAATGCAAAGCTAACCTTATCCACCAAGGAAACCATCTACCACCATTGCGGAGCTAACTTTGTCCGGTTCCGGTTACACGTACTCACTCGAGAAAAGGGGGAAAACATAAACATCACCGACGGCTTCTTGCCGCAACTGATTTCTACAAAATCCTTAAAGCTCGTATGCAACATCACCGAGTCGGACTAACGGTCATGACCACAGCTTCACCCACAATGCCTAATCCACTAACAGAGCGTATCTCTAATGCAAAAACATGCCGTGGACGGACTCAATCAACCCGGAGGTTCCTCTTGAACCGTGGTGACCCAAACCCCTCTCATGTGAGGGATTTGATGCCCAAAAGCTTGAAAGAAAAGATGCTAAACATGCATCCTAAAACCAAGAGGAGAAGTGTCGTTACCTTACGACCCCTCTTCCTAGCCATGGAAACTTAGTCGGATGAAAACCTTTACAACGGTTTTGCCTCCACGGATCCGGAATCGGCTCGTGATTTGGAGCACCGAAGCTTCTCCAACAGCCGTATCTCTACTTCACCTCCTTCCTTGCTCTCCCTTCTCTCTAGAACTTAGAAAGAGAGTGTTCAATGAAAATGAGGTTTTCAAAACCCTATTCCCGGACATATCTCAGTAGGGAAAGCCCTGTACCATCAGATCTCACTAGAAGGAAACGAACGACCACGATCCGAACTTAAAACCAAAACACTAGGGCCGAACACGACTTGCGACATGCCTGTGTCCAAGGCCGTATGCCTCAATCGACGCTGAAATCGTTGCACCTAGAAAAGGATACGGGCTCTGAACACGGTCGTGTCACATCTGACACGCCCGTGTCACGCAGTACACGTCCGTGTGCCTGGGGGTGTTCCTCCCTTGACACAGGACCAAACACAACCCGAGGAGAATACGGGTATGCGACACGCCCATGTCACATTTTGACACACCCGTGTCCAACACGAACACGCCTGGGCTCCAAGCTGTGTCTATCCTCTCACACGGCCCGGCCAACAACCCGAGCAGGACACGACCTGGGACACGCCCGTGTCTCCGGCCGTGTTCGAAGTCTCGACGATCGTCGAATGCCTTTTTGTCGACTTCGTGGAAAATTCGTCGAACACGAACATGACACGACCTTGGACACGCCTGTGTCCCAGGCTGTGTTCCCTGTCTCAACACTTCGTTGAGCGAAAATCGACAACTTCCCGGGCTCTCGACGAACCCGGGCACGACACGACCATGGACATGCCCGTGTCCTAGGCCGTGTTCAACATCTCGACACTTCGTCAAGACCAAAATGTCGACCACACGAGTTCTTCATCGAGCCCGAGCAGGACACGGCTAGGAACACGCCCGTGTCCTAGGTCGTGTGACGCTCACCAAGACCCAAACTTGGCTCTGAACGATGTCCGTCCCTATTTCGAATTTTGGGGCGTTACAACTCTCTCCCCCTTAAAAGAATTTTGTCCCAAAATTACAGAAAGCAAAAAGGGTACACAAAACTTAAATGATACCTGAACTGAAAAGCTCTGTATACTCCTCCAGCATGTTCTATTTTCGCTTCCAAGAGAGCTCCTCATGACCGCAGTTGTCCCATCAGACTTTTACGAGTTTGACCTCTTTGTTCCGCAACTACTGAATTTTTGAATCCTCTATAGCAACTGGACGAACTCGCGTCCTTAAGTCTTCCTCTATCGGCACCGATGCCGATTCGATCACCACACTCGCCTCTACCAAGGCTTTCCTCAAGACGGAGACATGGAAGACTTCGTGTAATCCACTCATCTCTGCAGACAACGCCAACCGGTACGCTGCTTCTCCCACCCATTCAACAAACTCGAAAGGTCCCAAAAATCTTGGACACAACTTCTTGAGTCGGCGAATCCGTGAAACGCCTTTGAACGGCTTGATCTTTAAATAGACCCAATCGCCATTTTTATACTTGATTGGTAACTGTTATTGTGCGCGAACTCCACCATGAATAGGTGATCCTCCCATTTCTAGTCGAAGTCAAGAATACACATCCTCGATAAATCTTCCATAGTATGGTTCGTTCTTTCAGTTTGCCCATCAGTTTGAGGATGGAAAGCCGTACTGAACTTTAGCTTTGTGCCCAGAATTTTCTAAACCACCCTCCAGTCCTTGGACGTGAAACGTCTGTCACGATCGCTGACTACACTTTTAGGAATCCCATGTAGTCGCACAATGTTGCGAACATACAACTCTACCAGCTTCTCAACGCTATCGTCCTTTCGATTTGGGATGAAGTGAGCCACTTTGGTTAAGCGATCCACAATCACCCAAATCGCGTCATTACCCTGCTGCGATATAGGTAACACATGCACAAAATCCATGGAGATGTCATCAAAGTTCCACTCGGGGATTGGAAGAGGCTTCAGGAACCCGCCCGGCTGCTGACACTCGGCCTTCACCAATGCACAAGTTTGGCATCAATTCACGTACAAAGCTACGTTCCGCTTCAGTCCAGGCCACCAAAAGGATTTCTTCATATCCAAGTACATCTTTGTACTACCCGGGTGAATGGAGTATATTGTAAAGTGAGCATCAAACATCAACTCCCCACAGAGCTTGCCGAACTGCGGTACACAAATCCTTCCGTCCTTCCTCAGAATCCCATCAATTATCTCTCAGGTTCTGCTCTCGCGCTTTTGAGCTTCCACCACGTATGGTTGAAAATCCACATCCAAACGAGTCGCTTCCCGAATATGATCGGACAAATCATTCTACATTTCAATCCAGTTCAACCTAGCCACGGTAGACTCGCCTCTTGCTACACATACCATTCCAAGGGTCTCCCAGTCCTGCACCAACCGCTCATCATGAGCGTCAATCCAATTCCCTTGCCCCGAGTATTTCCTACTCAAGTCATATGCCACCACATTGGCTTTGTCTGGCGTATACTGAATCGCCACCTCATAGCCTCCAAGGAACTCGACCCACCTGCGTTGTCGTATATTCAGGTCCTTCTAATCTAGGAGATACTTCAGGCTTTTGTGATCCGTGAAGATCTCCACATTCGTACCATAGACATAGTGCAGCCAAAATTTCAAGGCGAAAATTACCGCCGCCAACTCCAAGTCATGGACAGGGTAATTCCTCTGGTGAGGCTTCAGCTGCCTAGAACCGTAGGCTATCACACTGCCATGTTGCACCGAAACACAACCCAAATCACATCCCGATGCGTCACTGAAAATTTGAAATTCGTCGGTCCACTTCGGTAGACTTAGGATTGGAGTTGTCATCAGCCTTTCCTTCAGTATCTCAAATGCCTGGTTGCACTCCTGAGTCCACATAAACTTATATTCCATATGGGTTAGTGATGTGAGGGTTAGAGCTATCTGTGAAAGGTTTTCCATGAATCTTTTATAGTACCCGGCTAGTCCAAGAAAACTTCGTACTTCCGCCATGGTTCTCAAAATCGGCCATTCTCTGATGGCTTCCACTTTCGTTGGATCTACCGCCACCCCATCCCCACTAATCATGTGGCCCAAAAATACCACACTCTCTAGATAGAACTCGCACTTTGAGAACTTTAGATAAAGCTGGTTCTCTCTTAACACTTGCAGGACTACTCTCAAGTGAGTCTCATGCTCCACCTCCGATTTGGAGTATACCAAAATGTCATCAATAAAGACAACAACAAAAGAGTCCAAGTATTTTCAAAATACTTGATTCATCAAATCCATGAATACGGATGGTGCGTTCGTCAGCCCGAACGACATCACAGAGAACTCAAAATGACCATACCTCGTACCAAATGCTGTCATGGGTATGTCCTCGTCTCGAATTCACAACTGATAGTATCCCGACTTCAAGTCCAACTTTGAATACACCACCGACCCCACCAACTGGTCAAATAGGTCATCTATCCAAGGAATCAGATACTTATTCTTGACATTTAGTTTATTCAACTCGCGGTAGTCTATGCACAATCGCATACTACCATCTTTCTTCTTCACGAACAGCACAGGTGCGCTCCACGGTGAAGAACTGGGTCTGATATACCCCTGCTCCAACAGTTCCTGCAATTGTACCTTGAGTTCAGCCAACTCCTTTGGTGTCCATCGTAAACGGAGGTCGTGACACCGGCCTAGCCTCTGGAACTAACTCAATCGAGAAATCGATCTCCCGTCGAGGAGGCGCTCCAGGAAGTTCATTCGGAAACACATCCTTGAACTCTGCCACTACGGGCACTTCCCCAAGCGATAACTTGGAAAGGCGAACCTCCAATAATGCTACAAGAGCTACTCCACCCTGGTTAACTACCCGCACCAACTGCATGGCCAAAATCAGGGAACATGCCATTCCATTAAGGCCCTCAAACTTGACTTCTGCCTGCCCTTCGCTTCTTAGGGTCACCACCTTGGACAGGCAATCAATAATGGCACGCTGCTCTGCTAGCCAGTCCATTCCCAAGCGGGTCTTTTGGGTGTTCAGACAAGCATTAATAAACTCGCTGAAGGAGTAATTGAAGCAGGACCCAGCTCAAGGACGAGGACTACGAGGAAGAAATTAAGCATTCATCCTTAGTCTGCCTAAGGTTTTCTAGGAATCTGGCTTGAGCACAATTTTGATGCTTAGGCATAATGGTTAGTGAGAAACCAGCCTACACTCGATTCGATACAGGTGCCTCACACTCATTTGTGTCCGAGGATTTCATTAAAGTCATAGTTGGTGTGAAATATTTCACTGAAATAGCCCGACGAGTGCGCCTTCCGGACGGCTCAGAGATGATCGCAACCGCCAAGTGTGAGTTGGAGATATTCATTGATGGAAAGGCCTTTGATATGCCGACCATGGTCTTGAGAATGCCGGAGTTTGACGTCATTTTGGGCATGGCGTGGTTGGCCTGGCACTTCACGAGGATCGACTGTGTAGAGAAGCGAATCTATTTGAGACATGGAGACTCTGACGTCATCTTCCAAGGTATTTGCTTCGCGCCTCGTATGATGCTATCTTCCGTACAGGTTGTAAAAGCTCATATGAAGGGGGATGAGGTCTTTATGATCTGGTTCGAGTTGAAGGAGGTAGCGTTGGAAGTAAAAGATGTACGGGTAGTGCGGGAATTCCTCGAGGTAATTCCTGAGAAACTACCAAGATTGCCCCCGCATAGGGAAGTTGATTTCCAGATTAATCTAATACCGGGTGCCAAGCCTGTATCTAATGCCCCTTACCGAATGGCCCCGAAGGAACTCGTAGAGTTTAGAGTTCAATTACAAGAACTGGTGGAGTCAGGGTTCGTTCGCCCCAGTTCGTTACCCTGGGGAGCCCCAGTACTATTCGTGAAGAAGAAGGATGGAACCCTGCGTTTGTGCATAAATTATTGGGAACTCAATCGGTTGACGGTGCAGAACACTTATCTGCTACCTCGGATCGATGAGTTGTCTGATCAAATAGTAGGAGCACATTTGTTTTCTAAACTGGATTTGCGCTCTAGATACTATAAGTTGATGATGCACGAAGGGGACATCCAGAAAATGGCCTCCAGTTCAAGATATGGTTTGTATGAGTTCACGGTAATGCCGTTTGGGCTCACAAATGCCCCTTCGGCCTTCATGAGTCTGATGAACAAGGTGTTTGAGCCATATTTGGACATCTTCATCATTGTTTTCATCGACGACATCTTTGTCTACTCAAAGATAGAGGAGGAGCATATCGAGCACCTTACCTTGGTGTTGAAGAAATTGAAGGTGCACACCTTATACGCCAAGTTTAGCAAGTGTGAATTCTGGCTTAAGGAGGTTGCTTTCTTGGGGCATGTGATCAGTGGAGCAGGATTAGTAGTGGATCCAGCAAAGGTGCGAGCCATGAAGGAGTGGTCGCCCTTGAAGTCGGCGGTCGATATACAAAGCATTCTTGGACTTGTTGGGTACTACCGCAAGTTCGTGAAAGGATTCTCCAAGATGGCCCTTCCTCTTACTTCTTTGACGAAGAAAGGTGTGCCATTTGAGTGGACTCCCCAATGTGAAGCGGCATTCCAAGAGCTGAAGGATAGGCTTACCTCCGCCCCCATCCTTGCATTTCCGTTTGGGAAGGAAGGATTTCAGGTTTACACCGACGCATCATGTCAAGGGATGGGAGCGGTACTGATGCAGCACGGGCATATGAATGCATATGCTTTAAGACAATTAAAGAAACATGAAATTAATTACCCGGTCCGTGATTTGGAGTTGCGAGCAGTGGTGTTCGCTTTGAAGGTCTGGAGGCATTATCTATATGGCATCCACTGCGAGACCTTTTCCGATCACAAAAACTTGAAGTATGTCCACACTCAGAAGGAGTTAAACCTAAGAAAACGGTGGTGGTTCGAATTTCTATGAGACTATGAGTTTACCATGAACTACCACCCCAGAAAGGCGAACTCAGTGGCTGATACGTTGAGTAGGAAAGTGCCAGGCTCTAGCCCAGAGTCTCGGTTGATGAGCATGGAGTTGGCTCGGATGATCGAAGAGATGGATATTACTTTGATATTCAAGGCTCCTTCAGCAGAGTATACAGAATTTTTGGCAAGCATGAGCATAATTTGTGATATTCGGGACCGGATTCGGGTGGGGCAAGGAATGGATGCGGCTTTGGCCCCGACAATTAAATCAATTGAAGAAGGAACTACCGACGAGTAAACACTAAAAGACGGCCTCGTTTACTTTCGCGGCCGGCTCTACATTCCCAATGGCGGTAAAATCCCGGAGGATATCTTGAGAGAGGCACATAGCTCTCAATATTCAGTTCACCCGGGTATTGCTAAGATGTACGCCAGTTTGCGGAAGACCATGTGTTGGCCGGGAATGAAGAAGGATGTCTGGTATTATGTTACTCATTGTGAAGCCTGTCAAAGAGTGAAGGCTGAATGCAGGAGTCCCGGTTGTTTGTTGCAGTCGTTGCCCATCCCCAAATGGAAGTTCGAGGATATGTCCATGGACTTTGTCCATGGGCTACCTCGCTCACGCTCCAGGAATGATTCGGTGTGGGTTATTGTTGATCGGCTGACAAAAGTAGCCCGGTTCATTACCATGAAGATAGACGCTCACGTGGACGTCTTGGTACGCCTATTCGGGGAGCAGTTTGTACGATATCACGACGTGCCTAAGACGATCTTTTCTGACCGTGATGGTAACTTTACTTCCAAGGAGTGGAAGGCGGTACAGGCGTATTTTGGCTCACGCCTTACCTTCAGCACCGCATTTCATCCTCAGACGAACGAGTAGTCTAAAAGGACCATCAGGATATTGGAGGATCTGTTGAGATTATGTGTGTTGGATAGGGGTGAGCCGTGGGAAAGACTCATACCACTGGTGGAATTCTCCTACAATAACAGTCATCAAGCGAGCATCGGTATGACACCTCATGAAGCACTTTATGGTAGAAGGTGTAGAACCCCCTTGTCTTGGGTGCAAGATGAAGACCCGAAGACCTTGGGTATTGAGTATATTGATGATACCGATGTAGTGGTTAGGCTGATACGAGATCGTATGTTGGAGGCTCAAAGTCGACAGGCGAATTATTATAATGCAAAGCACCGAATGGTGAAGTTTCAAGTGGGAGATAAGGTGTTTCTGAAGATCCGGCCGATGCATGGAGTGTCACGGGTTTGTGGTGTGAAAAAGCTCAGCCCAAGATATGTTGGACCTTATACTATTTTGGAAAGGATTGGCCCGTTGGCCTATCGGTTGGAGCTACCACCAGAACTAGAGAATCTCCACGACGTGTTCCATGTGTCATCGCTTCGAAAGGCGCTGTTGCGGCCCGATCAATATATTCCCACTTGTGATGGTGCAGTGGCATCGGATAGGTCTGTGCAACTAGAGCCGGTGCGGATTGTTGACAATGAGACAAGAACATTGCGCCGCAAAAGTGTTCCCTTAGTGAAGGTACAATGTTCCAATCATGGGAAGGAGGAGTTTACTTGGGAGCCGGTGGACTTGATGCAAAAACGCTACCCGAGATTATTTCCTCCAGGTAATTTTGTTTAAAGGCATATTTATTTTCTGTATGCTTGTCTCCCCCATAGCCCTAACCTGATTTCGGGGATGAAATCTTTTATTTTGTTAATAGGATTTCTAACGTCCCGATTCGCGCTAGGCCCCCGTGCGAGTTTTGAGTCAGGAGGGCAGGCTTGAGTTTAGGAAAGTGGAGGAAAAAGGGCGGTACTTGTGGACTGGAGAAGTTAGTCCATAGCACGTTACACGCCCTGGGTCACGGGCGTGACCCAGGAGCGTGACTGGAGGTACTCGAGTAGCTGACGAGGTTACTCGAGTAGTTTTCAAAGTTCTCGAGTAAAGTGGGTTACACGCCCTGGGTCACGGGCGTGACCCAGGGGCAAGACTGAAGGTACTCGAGTACCTGCCGAGGTTACTCGAGTAGTTTTCAAAGTACTCGAGTAAAGTGGGTTACACGCCCTGGGTCACGGGCGTGACCCATGGGCATGACTGAAGGTACTCGAGCAGGTGCCGAGGTTACTCGAGTAGTTTCCAAAGTACTCGAGTAAAGTGGGTTACACGCCCTGGGACACGGGCGTGACCCAGGAGCGTGACTTAAGATACTCGAGTAGGTGCTGAAAGTACTCGAGTAGTTGCCAAAGGTGAAAGTGCAAGTTAGATCTGATATAATCTAGAGGGGGGTGAATAGATATAGTGCTTACTAAAAACTTTTTACAACTGTTGTTGTATACCTAAGTGAACATGGAAACAAATAACATAAAGTAAACACAACAACTAACTAAACACAGAGCAATCACAGACCACAACCAGAAAACAAAAGAAAATAAGCAACCAGAAGACACAAGGAGCTATAGTGGTTCCCCAATAATCTGGGTACATCCACTCTTCTACCACCCTAGGTAGGAATCCACTGCAGGATGAGTTGATCAGGTTTCCTGGGCACCAATGTGTTTTGATCAGGTCCCCAAAAACCAAACCCTTAAGTCTTTTAAAAGTATACTTGCAACCAGAATAATTTTGAAGGGATTTAAAACCCTGTACAAGAGTTCGAGAGAGGGTGATAGAGTCTTCTCTATCAACAGTCAGAGAGAAGACTTGAGGATTGATGTAGTAGCTCTTGCTCCCCCTTAGATCTTGAATTGATCAGGAATGCTGGAGCACTGCTTCAGGGTGATAGGCCTTCAATGACCTAGAATACCTGGACCAGAACTGCTTCAGGAACTTCTTTTGACTTATAAAATTTTGTTGTCCTTTGAAGTTGTCCTGAGAATAGAAAGAAGAAGACTCTTGATCGAATTTGGTTGTTCTTCTTCTTCTTCTCCAAAAGTCATGTGGTCAAGGGTGATTGCAGTCAAGAACTTTAGATTTGAGATTGTTTTGTTCTTCTGCAATCTTCAGAAAATCTATCAGATTGTTTTCTGTACTGTGATTCTTGAACTCTATCACTGCTTCACACTGTTCTCTTGTTGTGTCTCTATTTTATGTGTATCTGTATGTGTCTCTTACTGACTGAGGAATCTTCAAACTTTTTGAATGTCGAGCAGTAATTACAGTCGGCCTTGGAAAGAATCAGCAATCAATGACTTTCCTAACTGTCCCCGGGAAAAACGGCATGAGATCGTCCATAGTCAATGCACGTTCTAACGGTAACATTCCGAGAAGATTTGGCATTAAATGTTCAGGAATCAGTGCCAAGAAATGGGACGGGAACCTTGAGTAAAACCTAATCTGGATTCGTCGAACGAAGAACACAATTCGTCGAGCTGAACTTGTGTTCGTCGAGCTGAGCTTCAGTTCGTCGAGCTGAGCTTGATAGAGTTCGTCGACCAGACAATCTTCATTCATCTAACATACATTCTTCATTCGTCGAGCTGAGAATCAAAATCGTCGACCTGAGAAAAGTTCTGGACTTAGACAAAATATCCTGCATCTGCTGACATGCTGTGTCGACACAAATTGGTGTCGACAGATTGATCTTGGTGTCGACACAAATCCTCTGGTGTCGACAGAAGCTGGTGTCGACTTAAATCCTGGTGTCGACACAAGTTGTCTGGTGTCGACACAAACCCTAAGTGTCGACACAGATTCTCTGAGTCCAGAAATCGTCGAGTAGAGAATAGCATTCGTCGACCTGAGAAGCTGATTTCGTCGACCTGAGAAGTTGTGAACTTGAGGTCCAAGTTCGTCGAGCTCAGAATATAATTCGTCGATCGAAGCATGAAGCTGGACTTAGAAAAATTTAAAGACCTTCTGACTTTGGCTTGATGCAGAAACTGAGAATTCGTCGAATAGAGAACACAATTCGTCGAGCTTAGCACTAAGAATTGTCTCACGATCGTCGAGCGCAGAACTCCTTTCGTCGAGCTGAGTTCGATGAACGTCGATCTCAATTTACTTGGTCTTGAAAACTTGTGAGTCTGGAGTCTCTGAGGGTCTTGTTGAAAGCTGGTCCATCAGGAGTTAAGCCTAAGGACTTAACCTAGACTCTATGACACAAATTGACCCTGGCTATACATGATGGGTCACAACCTAAGTCAGTGAACCTAGCCCAAATCAACTAGGGATCCAACAATCTCCCCCTATTTGGGTGAGGTCACTAACAGAGACTCAAGACAGAAAGACAAAGCATGAAAAGAAATATATCTGGCAGAGAATTATAACACATGCAACAGATATATATATATATACACACAGCTTTGTTTAACATATAGCACAGTTTAAAAACAGATAGCACAGTTTAAAAACAAATAGCAGACAGAAATGAATCAACTAGAAAAATTACTTCTTTGGCTTCTTCTGCTGATGTTTGTCTACTGCTTCCTTTTCTCCTGGCTTCTTGAAAATGATTTCTCTGTTAGGATTTTGAGCTTGAGCCACTGTCATGGCCATATCAGCAGCCCCAATAATTTTTAATGATGTTGCTCTGGGGACAACTGCTTCTGGGTGAAGTTTCATGTAATCATCAACATTAAACAATTTTTTACTTTTGTCAAATCTTTTCAGCTCTTCCTTTCTATACTTTGACATAGTTGAAAGACCAGAAATATCTTTTCCTTCTGCTTTGGCTTTATTTATCAAGGATAGACCAATCAGCTCTTGGTACCTAGACATTCTTGCTGTATTAGCAGTCTCTGGATCTTCAAAAGGAATTAGAGGGGAGTCTGGCTTCTTTGGGCTTTCAGCTTTTTGTACTTCAGAACTTTGTTACTGCTGCTGCTTATATTGTTGAATACCTGAGGAGGATGGCCTCTGCTGGCTGCTTCCAGAAGATCTCCCTGATTGTCTCTGATAAGTTTGTATTGGGGTAGATCTCTGGGAGCTAGAGCCACTGGCACCAGCTGCTGGAGGAGGAGGAGGAGGAGGATCCTTCCTGTATCTGTGCACTGGAAGAGGGTAATATCTCCTGCTTCTCTTTATATCTTTCTACTGGTTTTTGGAGATCCACATCCATGCTGGCATTCCCTTATATGGAGTCACATTGTGCAGAATATAGTAGGGAGTGTCTGCATTGGGATTTGACATGGGAGGAGGAGCAGCCTTTCTTTTCTTTGCCAACAATCTCTTTTTCTTATTAGCTGCATCATCATCAGAATCAATATCATCATCATCAGATTCTAAATCCTGAGGGGTATCATACAATGCATCCAAAGCTTTTAAATCTTTATCAGAAACAACAACTTTTGCTGGAGGAGGGGCAGAAGGTTCAGGAATAAGAGTTTCAGCAACAATAGAAGAATTATCTGTACAAGATTCAGAAATAAAGGAGACAGAGCTATCAGCTACTGCCTTATTCTCTTCTTCAATGTCTGCCTAAATAAGCTCATCTAGAGTAGGCATTGGAGAGTCATCCATAATAAAGTCTGGTGCTGAAACTGGCACTGTTGTATCTTCTAGAATGACCTCTGGGCTGGAAGCTGAGATGGAGGCTGAAGTTGAGAGAGCAAAATTGTCACAGAGTTGCTTGACAACTGCTGGACTAGCTGGAGAGGTATATGGTACTATAGCCAAATAGGACTTAGAGAAGTCTGCTGGAGGGAATATCATATGTACAGTGTCAAAACTTCTCAACAAAGCTGATAAAGCCACTGTGGGATTTAAAGAGAAATCAACAACAGGAGTTGTGTGAGCAACTGACTCATCCAAATCAATGTCAGTATTCATAAATTGAATTAACTCAGACATCTCATCATCAAAGGCTGTCAAAATTGGTGTATCCTTATCTGAATCTGAATCTGCTGGAGAGGGAACTTCTGTGACTGCTACTGTAACTGCATCTGCTGCAACTTCATCACAAAGCATCTCCCCCTGCCTGGGTTCAGGAATGCCTGGAGCCAGGCCCCTAGATGAAGAGGGGACAGTAAATAGAAGAGAGATTTGTTTAGATAAAGAATTGATGGAGGTCACAAGAGGTGTAATTGCCTCTTGGATCAAGGATTTGATGATAGGTGTGAGCAAAGGAATGAGGGTAGATGGATCAAAGAAGGAAAAGGAAGGAATGGGAGGAGGAATAGCAGATGGAGTTGGGGCATCTAGCATGATTGAGTCTGAGGGTTTGATGTAAGATGGAATGGTGGTAAGTATGGGGGAAGAGGAGACTGAGGAGGTGTAGGAAGTATTATCTCATGAGGGGAATCTAGAGGAGTGGGTTGTTGATGAACTTGCAGAGGGGAAGATGGAGGTGGAGATGGAATGTTTGTCATGTCAAGTGGTGGAGATGAAGGAGGGGTAGGTACATGAGGAGGCTTCTTGGGGGGAAGAGGTGCTGGAAGTGATGGTTGAGATGGAGGAACCTCTTCAACAGGGTGGGGAGCGGCCTTTACATCCATTGTGCTCTCAGAAGTTTGGAGAGAGGAGGAAGAAGCCTTTGAGGGCTTGGAGATGGTCCTCTCCCATCAGCCAAACAGAGCGCAAGTGAGGCGCTTGCTGGCGTTTATGGAGATGGTCGGGGAGACCATACATTCAGCAGCCTTCTCTTTAAGAAATATGCTGAAAATTCTGCAAAAGCAGACTTCCTTCTTGCTGTTCTTCTTCTTGATCAAGTCAAAGAACACCTTGCTCCAATCAACCTGTCGCTTATTCACTACTGCACACATTATCAGAAATTGGTGATGGGTAATATGTTGAAATTTGTGAAGTGGAAGTGGTTGACGAGACAGGCCTGGTGGAAGGTCTAGTGAAAAGCCGGTTGTTCTTCTGAGCGGTTTGCACGGGTGAAGTCCGCGGACTATGCGGCCTGTTCTCTATGGATAGGGTGTTTGTTGATTGGCTTTGCCAAGGAGCGGCCTGAGCGGATAGAGGCTTGCGGACTGGTGCTTTGCTCAGTGGACGCGGGTGCAAGCTTGTGCTGTTAGGCGGTTTGGCTCTTGTCCGCGGGAAGCTTGCGGACTGGCGTATCCGCGGTATGGGTTGTTGCGGACTGGGCTTAGAGCTTGGCTGAGGCCTTGTCAAGCTCTGGTGGTACAACAGGTGCTCTGCTGTGAAGGTTATTGGCGGACTGGTTTTGGAGTCCGGGAGATGGCTGTTGCGATGAGGCAGGAGTGCGAGGAAGTTGCGGACTGCTGGCGGTCTGTGCTTTAGTGTTTGGCGGACGGGTGTTTGCGTCCGCCATGCTCGCATTGGCCCTTTATGGTTTTGGACTTGGTCACACTTTGTGCCAAGTTCATGGTGTCCGCCGTATCCGCCGTATCCGCCAAGTCCGCTGTGACCGGGCGGACTGTTGCTATCTGCCTTTGGTCGTGGACATGTGGCGGATTGAGGTGTGAGTCTTGCGGACTGCCTCGGGTTGGTGCGGACAGCCATTGAAGGGGGTTGCTGTCCTGCAGTGGTCGGAAGCTTTGCGGGCTGATGCCTTGTCGGCATCGCTTGGGCGGACTGGAGAGGGTTCGCCAATGTTGCCTTGCTCCTGGAGGTTTTCCTTGGTATCCGGCTAAGTCCTTGCGGACTCGGCGGACGGCGTTTTGCTATCACGCGGGCTATGGCGGTGTCGCTATCTCTAGGGCGGTGACCACACTCCTCACCTCGCCTATAAATAGGAACCCCCTGGCACATCTACAGTAACTTGAGTAAATAGTAAGTTGGGTTGGGCAAGGAGCTGCGGTCTCAGTTTTTCTGTCTGAGCGGATTATTTCAGTGCTGACGTTTGCTGTGTGTAGGTCGCGCGAGTAGCTTCAAGGAGCCAGGAGTTTGACTGTTACTTCGGTCAAGTACTTGGAAGTGTGCGGTCTCTGCGGACTCAGCAGGAGGTCGCTCTACGGCTTGTCAGTTCTATTTCATCTTTGCCAGCTTCAATAACCTGTCCGCCGGCTTCAGGCGGGTAGGGGGTGTTCCTCAGTTCAGCCTCAGCAGGAGACAAATAACGGCGTGTCCGCGCGGCCTCGCGTCTTCGGCGGACTGCGTTGCTATTCGGCGGATTGCAGCTAAGTTCGGGCGATCTCAGCAGACTCGGCGACCTCGGCGGTCTCGACAGACTCCGGTGCTGTCCGCCCGGCTTATTTTCTGGTGCTTTCTGTTTACAGCTGTTATACTAGCGAAATCATGTCTCGCTATGTATGCCTCGTGTTGTAAAGAAGGGAATGAATAAAAGACCTGCTTGTGCTTCCATTGTTTGTTGGGATTAACCTTTGTTCATTGGTTTTCCACTGGTTCAACGTGAGAACTGGGTAGTTCTGAAGATATTCATTTGGCATTTGGGCTATCTTGCTGACCACATTGAGAAAATTTAACATGGTATCAGAGCGAGGTTCAGTTGAGTGAGCGGAAGTCATCTAGTGTTGTGACTCAGTGATTGAGTAGTGATCAACCTGTGTTGTTGCTCGGAGCTTCGGAAAGGTTGCCAACAGGTGTTGCAACGGAAGGGAGCTTTGCAAGAGGTCTGGCCATTGAACTCTTAACGCCGAATAACTTCAAGAAGTGGAAGTCGTGCATGAAGAGTTATCTTCTTGGCGAGGAGCTGTGGGAAGTCGTCGGTGGTGACGACAGGCAGGAAGTCACTGCTGCTTTCGGTACTGCTGAGCATGTTAGGCTCTGGAGAAGAACAAATGCTAAGGCGGAGTTCATTCTGAAGAGAGCCGTGTCTCCGGAACTGTTTATCACATCGTTGGGTGTGAGTCGGCTGCTGATATTTGGACAACCATTGATGAGTTGTTCAATAGGAATAATGTGGCGCGGCTTCAGTTCCTGGCGAATGAGTTGGCCAGGGCAACTCAGGGAGACCTTTCCATCTCCAAGTACTTCTTAAAGATGAAGAGCTTGTGTGCTGAGCTGTCGGCACTGGATCCTGATGAGCCTATCTCTGAGGCGAAGATGAAAAGGTACATTATCCGTGGCTTGCGGAAGTAATATGTGGCCTTTGTAACATCTGTTCAAGGGTGGGCTACTCAGCCGTCTTTACTGGAGCTGGAGAATCTGCTTGCATCACAGGAGAGCTTAGCAAGGCAGATGGCTGGAGTGAACCTGAATCAGGAAGGCAGCGAGGCTCTCTTCTCAGGCAAGAAGAAAGTATGGGAAGGGAAGAAGAAGAAGAAGGTGCAGGTCGCTGGTGAGAAGGAGACTTCAACTTCATATCCGCCGGAGAGGAGCAATGCTCCTAAGGACTGGAAGAAGAACTTGAAGTGCTACCTGTGTCATCAGCGAGGTCAATACAAGCGGCACTGCAAGGTCAAACTGCAGCCTGGGCATACTGCGGGAAAGGAGGAGGCTTGCTCGAGAAGTGAAGAAGCAGAATGGGATGGAGCTTTCATGACGGGCACTTGTGTCCGGGCCTTGTCTGCTGAGGACTTCAACAGCGAGTGGATCGTGGACTCCGGGTGTGGTCATCACCTCACCGGAGACAAATCGAAGTTCAACTCCATGCAGTCTTACTCAGATAATGAAGCTATTATCACTGTTGATAATACTGTTTATGCAGTAGAGAAAGAGGGGGTCGTGTCTTTGGGTAGTGATCAGGGGACACTCACGTTAAGGAGTGTGTATCACGTGCCGAGCATGAAGAAAAACCTCTTCTCGGTGACCAATGCGGTGGACGCTGGTTATCACATTCTGTTTGGGCCAACAGACGTGAGGTTCCTTCGCAACGTATCAGCGGTGAAGGCTGATGTTGCTCATGTAGGGAGGAGGGTGAAGAACTTGTTTTTTCTTGCCACCAATTCTTATGTTGATAGGATGATGGCCAATGATAGCGCTGCTATTTGGCATGAGAGGCTGGGGCATGTTGGCATGGACAAGCTGAAGGCGATGGCGAGTAGAAGTCTGGTGAGGGGGTTGACGAAGTTGTCCTCCTTTGGTGATGGGCATGTTTGTGCGGGCTGTCAATACGGTAAGGCACATCGCCTTTCGTTTGATAAATCACAAACAAGGAGCAAGAAACCATTGGAGTGCATTCATGGCGACTTGATGGGACCGACGGTTACTGCCAGCCTTGGTGGAAGCAGATACATACTTGTCTTGGTTGATGACTACTCATGGTATACTTGGGTGTACTTCTTAAAGGAGAAGTTGGAAGCCTTTCGTTTGTTTGTGGAGTTTAAGGAGTTGGTAGAAGGCTGGCTTGCCTTGCGGATTAAGAAGCTTAGAACTGATAACGGGGGTGAATTTGTTTCCTCCGAGTTTTCTAACTTCTGCAGGAAGCACGGGATCCAATGGGAGCTTACTTGTGCTCACACTACACAACAAAATGGGGTAGCGGAGCGGAAGATCCGTCATCTGACGGAGACCTGCAAATGCTGGCTTCATGCAAAAAATATCCCAAGGTCCTTTTGGGCGGAGGGGATGTCTTGTGCTGCTTACGTCATCAACCGGATGCCACTCAGCCCTATCAACATGAAGACTCCTATTGAGCTGTTGCTGAAGGAGAAGCCGAGTGTTGGACACCTTCGGGTGTTCGGTTCAACTTGCTACGTGCATGTCCCGGATGCTTCACGGACAAAGCTGGATGCGAAGGCAAGGAAGCTTGTCTTTGTTGGCTACAATGAGCGGAAGAAGGGATGGAAATGCATGGACCCTGTGACGAAGAAGTTCGTGGTGTCAAGAGACGTTGTCTTTGACGAGCTGACGTCATATGGAGGTGGCTCGGTTGAGCTAACCGAAAGTAGCAAGGTTGATGAAGCACCGGTGGCGGCTACTGAAGGCTTGGAAGAGGAGCTTGCTGTTTCACAAGCAGCTCCTGTTGCTTCTAACTCTGAGGCTGAGCCTTCTGGCTCAGGAAGCAGGGGGAGCACTGCTCAATGCTTGCCCCAAGTAGGAGTTGAGCCCAAAGAAGCAACGGAAGCAGTGAGCAAGGAGACGATTCTTTGGAGATCGAAGAGGGTGGTTAAGCCACTGGCTCGGTACTGTGATGGGAATGCAGTGAGCTTTGTCTCCTGCTTCTTTGCAGGTCCTCTGGATGAGCGAGAGCCTGCAAACTTCAACGAGGCCACTGGAGTGAAGGAGTGGGAAGGTGCCATGAAAGAAGATATTGATGCTCTGAAGAGGAATGAAACCTGGGACCTTATGCCCAAGGTTGATGGCATTACTCCGATTACTTGCAAGTGGGTGTATAAGTTGAAGAAGAAGGCTGATGGGAGCATTGATCGGTTCAAGGCTCGCCTGGTCGCTAGAGGATTCTCACAGCAGTATGGAGAAGACTATGAGGAGACATTCAATCAAGTTGCGAAGATGACTTCTGTAAGAGTGGTGATCGCCTTGGCTGCTAGCAAGGGATGGAGGTTGTGGCAACTCGATGTGAAGAATGTCTTTCTTTACAGAGAGATTGACAAGGACATCTTCATGGATCAGCCGCTTGGTTTTGTCTCTAAAAAGCCTCCGGACTATGTGTGTAAACTCAGGAAGGCTCTCTATGGGTTGAAGAAAGCTCCTAGAGCTTAGTATGGGAAGATTGCAGAGTACTTGCAATTCTGTGGATACCTTGCTTCAAACTCGGATTCAAGCTTGTTCGTCAAGAAGAAGGGGGAGCTACAAGTCTTAGTCCTGCTGTATGTGGATGACATGATCATCACAGGGAATTCGGAGGGGGAAGTAGCAAGGCTCAGGGCAGAGCTTGCTATACGCTTCGAGATGAAAGACTTGGGAGAGTTGCATCACTTTCTCGGTCTTGAAGTGGAGAGGAAGGAGTGTAGGGTTCTCATTTGCCAGAAAGGGTATGTTGATCGCATTGTGAAGCAGTTCGGCATGGGCGAAGGGAAGAAGTGCTCTACTACACTGGAATCTGGGCTGAAGCTTCGACGGGATGAGGGAAGGGTTCTTCATGATCCCTTAGTGTTCAGGGCTCTTGTTGGGAGCTTGATTTAACTGACGATTACAAGGTCGGATATTGCTTATGCTGTTGGCCGAGTAAGTCGGTATATGGCTGAACCAAGGACATCTCATTTAGTGGCGGCGAAGGGTATTCTGAAGTATGTCAAGGCTTCTTCTGACATGGGCCTCCTCTATAGAAGGGACGCGGAGTTTGCGTTGCTCGGGTACACGGATGCTGACTATGGCCGTGATTCGGATGATCGGAGGTCTACTTCAGGTTATGTGTTCACTTGCGGTTCAGCTAGCATCTCGTGGTGTAGCAAAAAGCAGGACTCGGTGTCGGTTTCAACCACGGAGGCGGAGTATAAGGCTTCAGTCTTGGCTCCTCGGGAAGCTGTTTGGTTGAGGAGGCTTATAGAGGATGTTCATGAAGAAGTGCAAGGGCCTACTTTACTCCGGGGTGACAATGAGTGTGCTCTCAAACTGGTTAACAATCCAGTGTGTCACGCCAGGACCAAGCATATAGAGATTGATCACCATTTCATCAGGGAGAAGGTGTTGGAAGGATCTCTGCTGGTCGGGCATGTTCGGAGTGAAGATAATCTTGCTGACATCTTCACGAAGCCACTATCGAAGGGGCCCTTTGAATGCTTGCGCAGCTTGTTGGGCTTGGTCACCACTTCCCACTTCAAGGGGGAGTGTTGAAATTTGTGAAGTGGAAGTGGTTGACGAGACAGGCCGGGTGGCCTGGGCAGACAGCCTTGGCGGACTAGGCGGACTAGGCGGACTGTGATGTGCGGCATGGTGGAAGGTCTAGTGAAAAGCCGGTTGTTCTTCTGAGCGGTTTGCACGGGTGAAGTCCGCGGACTATGCGGCCTATTCTCTGCGGATAGGGTGTTTGCTGATTGGCTTTGCCAAGGAGCGGCCTGAGCGGATAGAGGCTTCCGGACTGGTGCTTTGCTCAGTGGCCGCAGGTGCAAGCCTGTGTTGTTAGGCGGTTTAACGCATGTCCGCGGGAAGCTTGCGGACTGGCGTATCCGCGGTATGGGCTGTTGCGGACTGGGCTTAGAGCTTTGCTGAGGCCTTGTCAAGCTCTGGTGGTACAGCAGGTGCTTTGCTGTGAAGGTTATTGGCGGACTGGTTTTGGAGTCCGGGAGATGGCTGCTGCGATGAGGCAGCAGTGCGAGGAACTGGCGGACTGCTGGCGGTCTGTGCTTTAGTGTTTGGCGGACGGGTGTTTGCGTCCGCCATACTCGCATTGGCCCTTTATGGTTTTGGACTTGGTCACACTTTGTGCCAAGTTCATGGTGTCCACCGTATCCGTCAAGTCCACTGTGACCGGGCGGACTGTTGCTATCTGCCTTTCGTCGTGGACATGTGCCGGATTGAGGTGTGAGTCTTGCGGACTGCCTCGTATTGGTGCGGACAGCCATTGAAGGGGGTTGCTGTCCTGCAGTGGTCGGAATCTTTGCGGGATGATGCCTTGTCCGCATCGCTTGGGCGGACTGGAGAGGGTTCGCCAATGTTTCCTTGCTCCTGGCGGTTTTCCTTGGTATCCGGCTAAGTCCTTACGGACTCGGCAGACGGTGTTTTGCTATCACGCGGGCTAGGGCGGTGTCGCTATCTCTAGGGCGGTGACCACACTCCTCACCTCGCCTATAAATAGGACCCCCCTGGCACATCTACAGTAACTTGAGTAAACAGTAAGTTGGGTTGGGCAAGGAGTTGCGGTCTCAGTTTGTCTGTCCGCGCGGATTGTTTCAGTGCTGATGTTTGATGTGTGCAGGTCGCGCGAGTAGCATCAAGGAGCCAGGAGTTTGGCTGTGACTTCGATCAAGTACTTGGAAGTGTGCGGTCTCTGCGGACTCAGCAGGAGGTCGCTCTGCGGCTTGTCAGTTCTATTTCATCTTTGCCAGCTTCAATAACCTGTCCGCCGGCTTCAGGCGGGTAGGGGGTGTTCCTCAGTTCAGCCACAGCAGGATACGAATAACGGTGTGTCTGTGCGGCCTCGGGGCTTCGGCGGACTCCGTGGCTATTCGGCGGATTGCAGCTAAGTTCGGGTGATCTCAGCAGACTCGGCGACCTCGGCGACCTCTGCAGTCTCGGCGGACTCCGGTGCTGTCTGCCCGGCTTGTTTTTTGGTGCTTTCTATTTACAGCTGTTATACTAGCGAAATCATGTCTCGCTATGTATGCCTCGTGTTGTAAAGAAGGGAATGAATAAAAGACCTGCTTGTGCTTCCATTGTTTGTTGGGATTAACCTTTGTTCCTTGGTTTTCCGCTGGTTCAACGTGAGAACTGGGTAGTTCCGAAGATATTCATTTGGCGTTTGGGCTATCATGCTGACCACGTTGAGAAAATTTAACACAATATAGTCATGAGTAGAGTGCTTGTCCATCAGTATCTTTCCCGTAATATCCACCAGAAATTGATAGATGGCGGATAATTGCTTTTTCAACAACTTATTATGGTTGTTCCCAGAGAAACCCATTAGTTTCAGCATATCATTGAATTCCTCAGAATCCATTTCCAGATTGTCTTCTCCATTCACTAATACAAATATTTCAGAGAGAACTGCGGGAGAGAAGGAAACAACAGTGTTCCCTATATTGTCGGTCAAAACATCTTCTTTAGACACTATAGATGTATATACCCATTCTCGTATCTCCGTTCCATGAAGTTTAATGCTCCTTGTCATGAAATCCTTTAAACTTAGTTCTTCCAGTAGTTCTAAGATGTATAGAAAGATGGGGTCAGAATGTTGAAACGACTCAAAGTCCATGTCGAAACCGCTGTCAAACTTCATTGCAACCAAAGTACCTGAGGGAATCGCCATTGATGTCCTGCAAGAAAAACACAGAGAGAAACGGCGATCAAGAGCAAAGGAACTGAAAGCGCGGGATGAAGGTCGAAGAAAACCTAGATATAAGATTTTCAGAATATGAATCAACAAACTCCGTTCCACGAAAAAGAAAACTTCTTCGAACTGAGCTCGATGAAATAAATTATAGACAGATAATTCGTCGATCTCATCCTGAAGAATCAAAAACAGTTCGTCGAACTCCGTCCGACAAAGCGTCTTCTGAAGCAAGGTTCTTCGATCTCTGGTCGACGAAAATTATTCCCTCACACAGAGAATTCGTCGATCTCCGTTCGACGAGAATCTCTCAAACTTTCCCTAATTCGTCGAACTCCGTTCGACGAACTCTAGAAAATTCGTTGAATGCAGACAGAAACTAGGTTAACTCTTCTCCATCAATCATTCCCAGTTCATTTATAAAGAACAGATGGGTTTTCTCATCCAATGGCTTGGTGAAAATCTCTGCTCTCTGTAGATCAGTAGGAATGTGGATCAAGTTAATTTTCTTTTTGTCCACATTATCTCTAATGAAATGATGTCTTATTTCAATATGTTTTGTCCTAAAATGGTGAACTGGATTCTGTGTTATAACAATAACACTAGTATTATCACAAAATAGAGTTGAATTATTTAAGTTGACACCATAATCTAAGAGTTGGTTTTGTATCCATAGCATTTGTGAACAGCAACTACCAGCAGCCATGTATTCTGCTTCTGCAGTTGATGTAGACACAAATGTCTGCTTTTTACAAAAACAGCAGACAAGTCTCATACCAAGGAACTGGCTTGTTCCAAAGATACTTTTCCTGTCCACTCTACATCCAGCATAGTCAGCATCTGAGTATCCAGTTAACTCAAACTCTGACTCTACAGGATACCAGAGTCCTAGATTAGGGCAACTCTTTATATATCTCAAAATTCTTTTTAGGAAAATAAGGTGAGATTCTATAGGGTTCACTTGGAACCTAGCACAAAGGTATGTTGCAAACATTATATCAGGTCTGCTAGCTGTTAGGTATAATAGGGATCCAACAATTGCCCTATAATTTTTCTGATCCACTTGTTTCCCTGCTGCATCAGAATCCACAACAGCATTTGTAGCCATAGAGGTTTTCATCCCTGAAGCATCATCCATCCCAAACTTTTTGATAAGCTCTTGAGCATACTTAGCTTGGGAGAGGAAGATACCATCTGGGAGCTACTTCACTTGGAGACCAAGGAAATAGGAAAGCTCACCCATGCTACTCATCTCAAATTTTGAATGCATGTGGTCAGTAAATCTCTTGCATAATTTGGGATCAGTAGACCCAAAATAATGTCATCCACATATATTTGTACTAACAATATTTGGTCCTTATGATGTCTAGTGAAAAGTGTTTTATCTATGGTTCCTCTTGTAAATTCATGCTCTAAAAGAAAGCTTGCTAAGGTCTCATACCAAGCTCTTGGAGCTTGCTTTAAACCATAGAGAGCTTTTTGCAATTTAAAAACAAAAGAGGGTTGAGTTGGAGAGATAAAACCTGGAGGTTGTTCTACATAAACCTCTTCTTGAAGTATTCCATTCTGAAATGCACTTTTGACATCCATCTGGTAGACCTTAAATCTCTTGTAAGCTGCATAGGCAAGGAATATCCTAATGGCCTCTAACCATACAACAGGGGCAAAGGTTTGGTCATAGTATATTCCTTCCTCTTGTCTGTAGCCTTGAGCAACAAGCCTAGCCTTGTTCCTCACTATGTTTCCTTGAGCATCCAACTTGTTCTTGTAGACCCATTTAGTTCCAATAACTGGGTAGTTATGGGGTCTTGGAACCAAATCCCAAACTCTACATCTCTCAAACTGATTGAGTTCCTCTTGCATTGTAATGATACATTGGGGATCTTGCTCTGCCTCATGTATGGTGAGAGGTTCAATTTGAGAGAGAAAACAGGCATGCATCAAGTCTTAGTTGAGTTGATGCATTATCTGTAGACCTACTGAGATGTCTCCAATTACTTGAGATCTGGGGTGATCTCTAAGTGTGACAAGATCAGTTGGTGGAGTTGGTTGAGCAACAGCTTCAGTATTTAATTCCTCTTGGGGAATGATACTGACTGTTGGGGGAAGTTCAGCCACTTCCTCTTGACTTTCCTCATCACTATCTTTAGCATCCTGTGGAGTGGGATGGTTTGCTACCTCTTTGGTAAGGTTCAGTCCATCCATAGACTCACACAGTGGTGGAACCTGCAAAGTGCTTATGGTAGAAATTTCTTTCTCCTTGTATGACATGTTAGTCTCATCAAAAGATACATGAACAGATTCTTCAATTTTGAGAGTTGACTTATTATACACCTTATAATCCTTGCTGATCATGGAGTATCCCAGAAACACTCCTTCATCAGCTTTAGCTTGAAATTTTGCTATGTATCTCTTGTCATTTTTATGAATGTATCAAATACAACCAAAGATTTTAAAGTAATCTACTTTAGGTTTCTTCCCTTTGAGTAATTCATAGGGAGTCTTGCCCTTCAGTTTGTGTATTAAGCTTCTATTCAACACAAA
This sequence comes from Platanthera guangdongensis, assembly GCA_039583875.1. Classification (NCBI taxonomy): domain Eukaryota; kingdom Viridiplantae; phylum Streptophyta; class Magnoliopsida; order Asparagales; family Orchidaceae; genus Platanthera; species Platanthera guangdongensis. The sequence goes on from CM077151.1 coordinate 209,140,608, forward strand.
GTTGGAGGTGTTCACTGCCTCTGCCCAAAAGGATAGAGGAAGGTGAGCATCTGACAACAATGTAGTAGCAGATTCAATAAGGGTTCTATTTTTCCTTTCAGCTACCCTATTTTTTTGAGGAGTTCTAGGAGCTGAGAAAGTATGCATGATCCCCTCAATTTGACAAAACTCTTGCATAATAAGAGAATCAAACTCTGTCCCATGATCACTTCTGATCAGGGCAATGTGTGTTGAACTCAATCTGTATGCATTTGAGAAACTCTGTCAAACACTTAAAGTTATCAGACTTCTTCCTCAGAAAGAACACCTATGTGAATCTAGAGAAGTCATCTACAACTACTAAAGTATAAGATTTCCCTCCAAAGATTTTTACTGTAATGGGTCCAAAAAGATCCATGTGTAACATATACAAAATCCTAGGTGAATCACTCTTATTAAGTGACTTGAAACTATTTTTGGTTTGCTTGCCTAATTGACAAGCCCTGCAAAGTCCTTCCTTCTTGTGTAAGACCCCTCTTTTTTTTTCCTTTAAAACCTCGGGGTCTTAGGCCCAGAACCGCCGCCTTGTGGTGACACCTTCGCACCCGGGAAGGTCGACACTACAAGACGCCGATCCTGCCGGCCAAATCGATCGCAGCTGACGCTAAAGTAGCAGTACAAGAGAAGACAAGTCCACAGCATATCACATATATATATAAAAATCTCCACGAAGGGAGTGTCCATAGAATAGTAAAGTGTACAGAAATAAAAAGGGCTGAAGCCCGGTACATCAATATCCTCACTACAGATCTCTCATGCGGAAGCAAAACAAAACAACTACTAGAAGTCGGAACTAACGGTCCCAGCTGGCTGTACTCCTGAGCTAGACTGCCCTATCTCCGACTGCACCGGTCTCCTGGGCTGCTCCTCCATACTCGGCTCCACGATCCCCTAATATGATGTGGTTCGAAAACCATTAGTCTAAAAGACTAAGCCCTATCGTCCCCCACCCCTTCCCCCATGCTCCTAGGCACCGAGCGGGGAGGAAGAAAGGAAAGGACGTGAAAGAGGAGAGAAATCAAAAACAGGTGACAGGGGGACCTAGCTAGCAATTTATAATCAGGTTATAATGAGTAAAGTAAGAAAGGAATATAACCTTCACTTATGTGAATACACATAAGCCAAGGGATCTTCTACAAGGCTCCCATCGTATAAAATGTCCCATACCACTTTATACGTTGGGGTGTCGGTTATCACAAGCAGCATATAAATATTGAAATAACCTTAATTTATAAACTTGCCCACACAAGCTTATAGATCAAGGGGTCGTTTTGCAGGGCCTAATGTATAAGTGTCCCATACCACTTATACTTTAGGTGTCAGGGTTAAATGAATCGATTATGCTATGACATGCAGGTGGGTATGATGGACATGCAAGTGCAACACACACACAACGACTCTGTGATCACAGACCTTTAGTTCCCACTTTTTGAGAGCTAGCATCACTCTCGGGTACCACCGCTGTGGCTACGGCAGCAGCGGAGCGGGCGTCTCTGCTTCTAGGCCGGTATGCACACTACCAAACCTTAGACCCCTCTCATACGCCTCTGTACACGTCCAAGGTGCACTCTAGAGTCTCGCGTACGTACTTTGCTGACAACCCGTCAGTCTTGTTGGGTCGGATGTGCGTTATCGGGGGTCGTCCTCCAGACCGCAGTGTAAAACAACCCACTGGCCCCTCTAACTCTCACAACCGCCTGGTGCACCGTACTACCATCGGTGTGACGAACGGCCAGTACCGCATGCCCCGCCACTAGATTTATGCACATGCAAGTTTATCGTATCAGAACCGAGCCAAAGCCCCCCGGACCATCCCGTCCGTCACAAGTATCAACCGAGCCAAAGCTCCCCGGACCATCCCGTCCGTCACAAGTATCAACCGAGCCAAAGCTCGCCGGACCGAAACGTCCGTCTTTTATTCCAAATCTCATCCCTTTGAACACCGCGGGATGGCGCCCCTTTGAACACCTCGGGACGACTTAACCATTTCCAATACTTGCCCAACTAGTGAGTGCAGTGTGAAATCCTATTTACTAAATTACTCTTTTGATTTGTTCTTTAAGATTTACGTTAACCCAGGACTGCCCCCGGTATTCCCTGTGAAGGGCTCTCAAGGGGCACTAGGAACTGTGTTGGGATTACGCCCAGCGTTCCCTTTCGCAAGGTACTTATTATTATTATTGGTTGATTTCCCTTACCCAATACCTTCTCATATTGCGATAGACTAATCCTAGGGTGGTTTAGACCTTTCACTCTCGCGGGAACGACGATCTTTCGTCGAACTCGCGTACCTCTAACACACATCAACTCGATTCCCGCACTCCTTAGAACTTTCTCTGGTGACTCATCTACTTTCATTCCAATCCATCCAGCTCGACTAACTCTACACTAATCCAACTCTGATCCTAATACGACTTTTCCCCAAATTACTATTTGCAGACCAACCTATACTAAGAGATGTTTGTGATAGGATGTCCTTCAAATTTTCATCCGAATGACCTAGAATTATTATCGGAGTCCTATCATGACCTAAATGATTTAATTCCAGAATATTATATTTTTCTCAATTAATCTCCTATTTAAATAAATTCTTACAAATGCCAATTATTGTCAAGTTGATCATGAAGTATCTTAAATTATGATCCCACTGACCCAAGGAATTTTTCATAAGTTATAGAATGGTAAAATAATACTGTCAGCCAAGTTTTATAATTTTCTCTTCGATTTTTTTTCTATTTATCTCCTAAATAATTCAAAATTCACATATTGGATATTTTTCAAAGGAGGTATAATGAATTCATTTCCAAAAATTCTAAGAAATTTCCAGCAAGCTCATAATGTTAAAAGAGTGCCACAAACAGAATTTCACTAATTTTCAAGTAACAATGGCTATAAACTTTTATTTCTAAATAATTTACCAAAATGCCATTATGAAGATTAAAAAATTTGTGGTTCATCCAAAAATGCTGAGAAAATTAATCAAGGCTATTTATACTCAGATATGTCATCAATAATTTTTTTTTCATAATTTTCTACTGAGTATTTGCAATAATTCTAAATTAAATGAAATAAGGGCAAAAATGTAATTACCACATTCCCCTTATCAATATTCCTCAAACAGAGACACAAACTTTTTTTTAGGAGTTAAACATGTCATGATATTATTCTTGACAAAATTTGGGGAAATAACTAAGTGACAAACCTAATTTCAACATTTATTCTTCAAAAGTCCTATTAATTCAATAATTCCAAATAATGGGATTTTTTGACTCCAAAAATCCCATTATTTCAGTGAGGGGTAAAACTCATCGTAATAGGCCACTGAAATTAATTACATGAATTTAGCATGATCCAAATGGGCCTAATACTCAAAATTTCAAAAATTACTATTGGCACCCCAAGCCTAAGCATGTTCATCATTTGCATGTGGGATTACCCACCATACATTGGTCCAAACTTGATGAAATTTAAAACATATATTTATAATGTCCGGAAGGACAAGCCACCAAAATTTGGGCATTTTAGAGTTGAATTAACCCAAGAATCACCTAAACAAACCTAGGGGTAATTTGGTAATTCCACACTAATTTTAATTCCAATTAATCCCATTTTTTGGCAGGACCTCAATATGCCCTAAACCAGTTACTCTCCAAAATCTCAGGTCATTTGGGCCTCTGGATGGACTTGGGCATCACTTTCAAATTTCTGCATTTTGCTATTTGCAGCCCAAGGCCATTTAATTTTTAGATCTTGCATGTGAGATATCTCAACCTGCAGAGGGTTAAATTGTCTAATATGTCTACCATATGTCTAATATACTACTAAGGGCAGGCCACCAAAATTTGGGGCATTTTGAAGTTGATATGCTCCAATTATCAACAAATTTAATTTATCATAATTTGACTAAAACTATAGCATTATATTCCCCAAAAATTTCCATTTTTGGGGAGTGCCTAGATATTCCTAATTAGGCCACATGCCCAAAATTTCAGCCCATTTGGACTTAGGGTTTGGGCAGGGCACCCATTTTAGTTTCTGCCCTACTCTAGGACCAGCCCTAGGAAAATGGCTCTATAGGGCAGTACACTTAACCAAAAATTATGTGTAACATGTCATATTAAAGGTGACTCCAAGACCTACATATTTCATGTTGAGACCATTTTATGCAAAAGGCTGTAAGTGCCATAAAATTGGCATGCAAAGGTCGGTTATAAGAGATATAAAATGACACTATTCATTAATTAAATAAATCCAGAATTTATATATATGCATGGCACTAATCCTAAAGCAAATCCGACGGCTGCTGTATTTCTTCCCCGATTCGACTGGTTTTCTGCCCGAACTTCACGGGCCTTTTCCCGGCCGCCTCCGGCGGCGCCTCCACCGGCAAACTTCTCCTCTCCCCTCACGGTGGTGGGGCGAGCTTTTCCGGCGGCTAGGGCGGCCGGAGGTGGCGGCGCCACCTCACCCGAGAGCTTCAAAATAAGCCATTAATGGCTGAAAAGTAAGGTTTTGCTCGGGCTCATTCGATCCCGAACCCTAACCTAGGTATTCCTAAGATCTAAGCATGAAGAGAGAGGTGAGGGAGGACCTTCCCGGCGGCCTTGCGACGTGAGGAGCGGCGGGGAACCATTGCGGCGGCGGCGGCGCTCCTCCCTTGGTTTTCACGGCCAAAGCTTGGTTTCTCTCTCTCTCTCTGCTGCTGCTCTCCTTGTTTTGAGAGTGGTGAAACTAAAAGGGGAGAGGGAGAGAGTGAGGAGATGAAGTAAAAGGGGAGGGTGATAATTCCTATGTTCAAGGTGGAGGGTTTACTTTGTTATTGTCACCATGCATGCATGGGTGGGCCCCACTACATTCCAGCACCTCCTCATGACTTCCAAGGGTAGGCCATCCCATGTGGGGGCTGATGGCATGGGTCCAAGTGGCTCATTTCCCTTAAACACCCTTAAATACCCCTTTCTCTCTCCTAAATTATTCTTTAAATTTTGAGATTCTCTCTCTCTCTCTCTCTCTCTCTCTCTCCTAGTCACTAAGTTGGCTGGTAAATCTCATATTGGCAGCCCACATGTTTATTTCATCCACCAAAATATGGTTAGCCCAAGTGAGTTGGGCTTGAGCTTGAGTTAGCCCATTTGGGCTAGCTTGACCCAAACCTAGGCTACGGTTGACTTAGGTCAATTTGGTCTTTGAGGTTGGCCCAAATGGGTCCTTAGTGACTCATTGACCTCCCCTAAGGCCTAGGTAGGATTGTATTGGCCCTTTGGAGGTCACTTGACCCTTAAATAGGGTACCTTGACTACTTTAGGGCTAGAGTTGACTTTGGTCAACTTAGCCTTTTTGGTTGGCCCCAATGGGTCCTTGGTGACCCGTTGGCCTCTCACTATGGTTATGAAGGTATGTGTGGGGTCCACTTGGCTAAGGGAACTTCAATTGGCCCTTGTGTAGGCCAGTTTGACCCAATGTAGGCTAGGTTGACCCATTTAGGGTTAGAGTTGACTTTGGTCAACTCAGCCTCTTGGGTGGACCCCAATGGGTCCTAGGTGACCCTTTGACCTCACTCTAGGGTTAGGTGGGCTTGGGTGCGGCCCACTTGGCTTGGGGATGGTCAATTGACCCTAAGTAGGTTGGTTTGACCCATTTAGGGTTAGGGTTGACTTGGGTCAACTTAACCCTTTTGACTGCCATCCAAGGGTCCTTATTGATCTAATGGATCCTACCATGGTTTGTTGAGAACATGGTGGGGTCTTGAAGTCTTGGTGATGCCCCATGGTTATCTTAAACAAAGGTTCAGGAATTTACTATTTGCACACCATAGTGGTCTCAGCCACATTCTTAGGTTTCCTTGGTCTTCTTGGGCTTCCTAGGGTTTGGTCATGACCTAGTCATGGCCAATAACCACACTTAGGGGTCTAGTTGGAAATGGGATGTTACATCTTGTAGGGGCCAGAAGGTAGTCCTCTAACAAGGTTGTCCTTAGATAGCCTAGCAATGGTTCTAAGGTTTATATGCCCTAGTCTCTTATGTCATAATTCATTAGGTATACAAATAGAATTAAACAAACAAATATCTACCTTAGTTAAAAGGAAATCTACAAGATAGATGTTACCTTTCCTTTTACCTATCAACACAGTTGTGTTGTCCTCTGATTTGATCTTGCATAAGGATTTGCTGAAAGTCACTTGGTAGCCTTCATCACACAATTGACTGATGCTGATTAAATTGTGCTTCAGTCCTTCCACATAGGCTACTTTCTTGAATGTGATTTTGCCAATCTGGACTGCACCATATCCTTTTGTTAGTCCAAAGTTTGAATCACCAAAAATTACTTTGGGTCCAAGCTTGGCTTTGAAGGATGTGAAATTGTCCTTGTTTCCTGTCATGTGCTTTGAGCACCCACTATCCAGATACCATTGCTGGTTTGATGTTGGATAGGTCTTCACCTGCACATAAAGCAATTTACTTGTTTTTGACCCAGTTTACCTTGGGCGTAGGTTGATAACCTTTGAATTCAGAAATAAAAGACATCTCTGATTGACTTTTATAGCCATCGGGATGATATCTCCTATGAGGTATTATCCATTCAGTATAGGGGTTAAACCATTGAGATGTAGGACCTCTAGGATTGAGCTTTGATTTGCCTTTGAAAGAGTTTTCAAAACTCTGAGCTCTGTTCGACGATCTCTGAGCTGAGTTCGACGATCTTGGGTCAGATCGTCGAGCTCCGTTCGAAGATCGACTGTACCAGAGTTTAGGGTTCAGAGTTCGTCTACCTGAGTTCGATGATTTAGCCTGAGATCGTTGAGCTCCATTCGGCGATCGTCGAGCTCTGTTCGATGAATTCTATTGAGCTTTGGTTTTCTTAGGTAGATTAGAATTCTTCCTAGCTACCTCTACAAATCCCTTACTTTTATCAGAGATAAACTTGATTGGGGTTGATAATACTACAGGTTGGCTAGATGAGGCACCCAAGCCCAGTGTACTATTGAATCTTGAGTTCACTATGCTTGTGATGTCCATTAGTTTGATACTTCTCCCATTAAGGGATTCTTCAAACTTCTTGGCCTTTGATAGTTCACTTTTCAGTGAGGCTATCTGCTCCATACAACATTCCAACTCCCCAGAGAGTTTGAGGTTATCTGATTTTAAGGTGCTTTGTTCAGATAATTGATTTTTGAGAGAAATAATTTCTTTTTCAGATTTCAATAGATCTAAACAAAGTGCCTTAAACTCACATTTAAAGTGCTCTGAATTGAAATCAAATGAGTCTATTACCTGGTCCTCTTCAGATTGAGTCTCTGATTCAGATTCTGACTCTTCTGCATCAGAATTTTGTTGTGAGGCATTGATAGCCATCATGCAGAATTATTTTTCTTCAGCATCATCTTCATCATCACTTGAGCTGGATGAAGCTTCAGATTCTTCTTTTGTCTCACTCCAAGTTTCAGCTACAAACCCCTTCCTGGTGTGTTTGTTCTTGCTTGAGGAGGGTTTGTCATTGCTGTTCTTCATGTAGTCTTTGTCTTTTCTTCTTTCCTTCCTGTCCTTTTTGTCCTTGTACTGATTTTCTGGACAGTCAGACACCATGTAGCCTGGTTTCCTGCATCCAAAACAAATAATCTCTTTGTTATTTGATTTGTCATACCTTGCCTTGTCATGCCCTATGGCAGACTTTTTCCTGAAATCTTTCCTGACCATTTTGTAAAATCTTTTGGCCAGTAGGCTTAGCAACTCTTCATTGCCTGTGACTTTGTCTTCAGGCTGATCTTCAATGGCTTTGAAAGCTATTGATTTTTCTTTTCTGACTGCTGGTGAAACAACCTTCTGCTCTTCTTCTCTATTCTTGATGAGCAGCTCATAAGACTTGAGCTTGCCCAAGAGAGCTTCAGTTGTGATCTCATTTAGGCTTCGGGCATCCTTGATTGGCCAGATCCTTGAGTCTCAAGTGCTTGGGAAGCACATTAGGATTTTATCATTGAGCTCAGTCAATGAGATCTCTTTGTCCAAAGTCTTCAGTTCATTGACTATAAGACTGAGTCTATTATACATATCTACTACTGACTCAGCTTCTCCTTTCTTGAAGTTCTCATATTGGGTTATGAGATGAGATCTTCTATCTTTTCTCTCATCCGCAGATCCTGAGACTATCTCTGATAGCTTGTCCCAAATATCCTTTGCTAAGTTGCATTCAGCTACCTTTTGGAATATTTCATCAGACATAGTCTGGGCTAGAATATTCATAGCATTTGCATCAGCCAATTTCCATTTCTTGATTTCTGCATTTGTTCCTGAAGGAGGTGGAACAGCACTTGTACTTGTATTTTCTGGAGGTCTTGGACACACTATCAAAACAAAATTGAAAATGTCTTCATCAATAGAGTTCATGTACAGTCTAATCCTTGCCTTCCAAAGTGCAAACTTAGATAGATTGTACACTGGAGGTCTGGTGCTAGCATAATCTTTGTTTTGGGTCATGTTCTGTGAAGAAATAAATCTAACAACAAACTTAAACAAGCAGATCTAACTAGAGGGATCTTTGGCTTCAGGTGTTAGCCTGTGGAACCACTGAGGTGTAGTATTTTAACCAACCTCCCTCTGATACCAATTGAAAGTGCATGTTAGATCTGATATACTCTAGAGGGGCGGGGGGGGTGAATAGAGTATAGTGCTTACTAAAAACTTTTTACAACTGTTGTTGTATACCTAATTGAATAGGGAAACAAATAACATAAAGTAAACACAACAACTAACTAAACACAAAGCAATCACAGACCACAGCCAGAAAACAAAAGAAAATAAGCAACCAGAAGACACAAGGAGCTATAGTGGTTCCCCAATCAATCTGGGTACATCCACTCTTCTACCACCCTAGGTAGGAATCCACTGCAGGATGAGTTGATTAGGTGTCCTGGCACCAATGGGTTTTGATCAGGTCCCGAAAAACCAAACCCTCAAGTCTTTTGAATGGAGACTTGCAACCAGAATAATTTTGAAGGGATTTAAAACCCTGTACAGGAGTTGGAGAGAGGGTGATAGAGTCCTCTCTGTTAATAGTTAGAGAGAAGACTTGTGGATTGATGTAGCAGCTCTTGCTCCCCCTGAGATCTTGAATTGGTCAGGAATGCTGGAGCACTACTTCAGGGTGATAGGCCTTCAATGACCTAGAATGCCTGGACCAGAACTGCTTCAGGAACTTCTTCTGACTGATAAAATTTTGTTGTCCTTTGAAGTTGTCCTGAGAATAGAAAGAAGAAGACTCTTGATCGAATTTTGTTGTTCTTCTTCTTCTCCAAAAGTCCTCTGGTCAAGGGTGATTGCAGTCAAGAACTTTAGATTTGAGATTGTTTTGTTCTTCTGCAATCTTTAGAAAATCTATCAGATTGTTTTCTGTACTGTGATTCTTGAACTCTATCACTGCTTCACACTGTTCTCATGCTGTGTCACTATTTTCTTTGTATCTGTATATGTCTCTTACTGACTGAGGAATCTTCAAACTTTTTGAATGTCGAGTAGTAATTACAGTCGGCCTTGGAAAGAATCAGCAATCAATGACTTTCCTAACTGTCCCCTGGAAAAATGACATGAGATCGTCCATAGTCAATGCACGTTCTAACGGTAACATTCCGAGAAGATCTGGCATTAAATGTTCAGGAATCAGCACCAAGAAACGGGACGGGAACGTTGAAGAAAACCTAATCTGGATTTTTCTAACGAAGAACACAATTCGTCAAGCTGAACTTATGTTCGTCGAGCTGAGCTTGAGTTCGTCGAGCTGAGCTTGATAGAGTTCGTCGACTAGACAATCTTCATTCATCTAACATACATTCTTCATTCGTCGAGCTGAGAATCAAAATCGTCGACCTGAGAAAAGTTCTGGACTTAGACAAAATATCCTGCATCTGCTGACATGCTGTGTCGACACAAATTGGTGTCGACAGATTGATCTTGGTGTCGACACAAATCCTCTGGTGTCGATAGAAGCTGGTGTCGACTTAAATCCTGGTGTCGACACAAACCCTAAGTGTCGACACAGATTCTCTTAGTCTAGAAATCGTCGACTAGAGAATAGCATTCGTCGACCTGAGAAGCTGATTTCGTCGACCTGAGAAGCTGTGAACTTGAGGTCCAAGTTCGTCGAGCTCATAATATAATTCATCGACCGAAGCATGAAGCTGGACTTAGAAAATTTTGAAGTCCTTCTGACTTTTGCTTGATGCAAAAACTGAGATTTCGTTGAACAGAGAACACAATTCGTCGAGCTCAGCACTAAGAATTGTCTCACGATCGTCGAGCACAGAACTCCTTTCGTCGAGCTGAGTTCGACGAACGTCGAACTCACTTTACTTGGTCTTGAAAACTTGTGAGTCTGGAGTCTCTGAGGGTCTTGTTGAAAGCTGGTCCTTCTGGAGTTGAGCCTAAGTACTTAACCTAAACTCTAGGACACAAATTGACCCTGGCTATACATGATGGGTCACAACCTAAGTCAGTGAACCTAGCCCAAATCAACTAGGGATCCAACAAAAGGTACTCGAGTAGGTGGTTGGTTCTCGAGTGAGAGGGTTACACGCCCTATGTCATGGGCATGACCATGTGCATGACTGGGGCGTGTTCTCCGGTCGATGATTTTAGGAGAGTTCAACGAATTCTCCGTTTGATGATTTTTGGCTGAGTTCGACGATTTAGGTGTCTCGGCCCACGTCACGGGCGTGACCGGGGCGTGTTCTCCGTTCGACGATTTTAAGTGAGTTCGACGAATTCTCGATAGTTGAGTTCGACGATTTAGGTGTCACGCCCCATGTCATGGGCATGACTTGACTGACTCGGGCGTGTACGTCTTATCTACCATTATAGATCGAACCGACAATGTAACCGCCTGTAACGCTTCGCCAGAGCGGGACACGGGTAAGGACACAGGCGTGTCCCTACCCGTGTCACATTATATATATAAGGAACAGTGGAAAAACCCTAGCCATTTCACTCTTCTTCCCAGCCGTATTTTTCTGAGAGAGGTCCTGTGGAGAAGGAGAGTTTGCTGGAGGAAGATCTAGGGAAGGAGATATGCCATCGCTATAAAGGAGAGGATGCCGCCGCGAAGAATCACAAGTTCTATGGCCGGAAATGGAACCGCTGGAAATAAAGAGAGTTTCCTACCCTCTCCCTTGGTGCTAGATCTATAGTTATTTTCCTAGGAGAGACATCGACTCAAGAGAGTCTTGATGGAGAGGATGTGTTTTCTAGGAAAGGCCATGCTGGGACTTGTGTCCTAGGTTTTAGATCTCTTCAACCACTCCATTCTTCTATGTGATGATAGGGGATGGTTTCATGAAGGGTATTGGCCTCTTGAGGTTGAATAAGGGAGGAGGTTTTTTGAAAAGATTTGGGAAGATCGCCTTGAGGAGGAAGATGAACCGATGTCGTTCATTCCGCCTTAAGAAGCATGCAGAATCTATATTTTGCGCGCAGCGAACTTCGTGGCCATTTTTAGGTGTGATAATGTCATATCTGGGCTTTCGGCTAAACATGAAAGTTGAACCCCTTGAAAATACCTTTCCAACGAATAGTTTCATGACTTCAAGTGAAGTGTGTAGCCATGGGAAAGCCTGGACGAAAATGACATCCGATAAATCCTGCATGCAGAAATTGTGTTCTGTGCGCAGCGGACTTTGAGGCCAAAAAAAAATAGGATACATTCAAATCTGGGTTATGTGCTGAATATGAAAGTTGTAACCCATGAAAATACCTTTCCAACGACAGGTTACACGTCTTCACCGGATTCCTGTACCCTCGGGAATCTCCAGTTGAATTTTCTGTTTAGATTCAATCTGCACTTAAAATTCTGGGTTTTATATAAAATTTATTTGGGTTCGGTAGAATCGATGTTGCAAATTAGCTTGAGGTTTTTGATGAAATATTTCATAATTAACCACCGTAATGCTATGAATGATGAATCTTATTAATTAGATTTCATAAAACTAATTGTGAAGCAAGCTTTATTGAATGAATTGACTAGATACAGATTATGAATTAATAGTGCAAGTTTTCTTGAGGCTTAGATGAACTCTTTTATGATTAAACAATTTAGTTGTTTAATTGATGTAGTGTGATTATCAGATTCCATATAATCAAATTATGAAGCAAGGCTACTTGATCGAATTAACTTGATAGAATTTGATAGGTTGTTATAGATGCATATCTTGTTATATCATGTTCAAAGCAGATTTCTTACAATCGAATTGTGATGCAAGATTACTTGAACGGAATGACTTGATAGAAGTTGGTAGATTGTTATATGCACATCATATATGTATTATGTTGGGTTCATTTGGGATGTCATATGGGATGATAAGTTATGGCCAGGTGTATGTTCGATTGATGAATGAAATTTAGTAGTCCAATACTTAGAGCGTTGGCTCCCTACGAGTAGTATTGGGAAGGGATGTAAGTGCGGTGTTAACCGTCGCAAGCTTGGATAGCTTGAGATGAGACAAATGGACGGTTGAGCTTGGTCCTCGGTGTTCACGTTCCTGGGCTCCTTCCATGCCAGGTGGATGGTTGGGCTTGGTCCTCGTGCCTTTTTCCCGAGTCTCCTTCCATGCCACGATGATGTGGAATTTGCATGTGGTGTGAGTCGACATGCGGTGTCATAATCCTGGGTTAAGGATAGTGTGGCAGGTCTACGGGCTCGCCAGTCGTCAGACCGATGGGAGTCGACAGTTAGACTTTGGGCGGTTGGGCTTGGTCCTCGGTGTTCACGTCCCGGGGCTCCTTCCGTGCCAGGTGAACGGTTGGGCTTGGTCCTCATGCTCACTCCGAGGCTCCTTCTGGGTCACACAAGGTCAGTTCGGGGCTTGGTCCTCGGTGCACATCTACCCGAGGCTCCCGCTGGGCCATAGTACGCATGGGCTCCGCTGTTGTGTTCTTAGCATTGAGGCATATTGTAACACCTCCCCTGTAATGAACGTATAATATGGGTCCGGCCGGGGCCCCACAACATACGGACGCCACAGCTTTAGTATTATAAGTTGATATAACTACCCAAACTCAAAACACTTGCACAACACAGCGGAAACAAAACAGGAGTAGAAGTTGTCCACCACTAAAGAGTAAAACAAATGGCCTTAAGGCCTTACATCAAGTGTCCCAAAACAAATAGTACATCAAACATGAATGTGCTCAGCACTCCTAGTCTACCTCGGCATGCAAGCCGGACAAAATAGTCTCAAACAAACATCATCATAACTGTAGTGCTACAAAAGAGGGAAAAACACTTCATGGGGCTTAGGCCTTTCTGGCCGGCGTGCTAGCTTCTGCATGCGATCCTTGCCCTGTAAAAATTATTAGTAACGTGGGTCAGCAAAGGCTGACCTCAAACTGTGTAACAACACATCTCCTCCCGGCCGCCCCTAACGGACCCCGGGGAACCCTCCAACCTGCAAGTCAGCACTTCGTATGCAATATAAACATCTATAAATAGAAAAGCTTTTAAACAGGCTTGGATGTCTCAATCATCAAACACGTTCTCTACTGGTTGAGCATGTAATAAAAGGGGCCTACTATGCAACATGTATGCAACACTCGGGCTTCGCCCAAGGCACCCTACTGCGTATGCATCTAGCACAACATCACATCATTTGGGTACTCACATTTCCCATTGGCATAAAGCCGCAAACAATGAGGGAGACACAACTCCCTCAAACGGCGCACAGGCCGCCACATGGAATTCTTGCCAAGGCCCCCACCCGCTCGTGGGCTTAGCCCCAGGCTTGCCTGCAAGCTCTGACGTCTCGTGTCAGGATTCCAACAACCACAGACTGACCGATTCTAAGAAGCCTTGTTGGACCCCACCCGCTCATGGCCTCATTGCCCCGGTCTTGCCCCAAACTTGGCATTCTCGTCAGTCTCACAGAAGGGGACTAGTCTCGCCGGGACACTCTCCACACATGACGCACATGTCACGGGATAGCCAGCCGACCACGGAGACATAGCCACGCCTTGGCACATCACAATCCAAGACTAAAATCAACATAATCCCTCATTTGTACTGCATCGTTCCCGCGCACCAAGGAAACCATCTCCAACTCATGCGGAGCTAACCTTGTCCACCAAGGAAACCATCTCCAACTCATACGGAGCTAACCTTGTCCCTCAAGGAAACCATCTACCTCCACGAGGAGCTAACCTTGTCCGGTTCCGACTACACGTACTCTTTCAAACAAAAGGGAAACACCACCACATTACAAACGGCGTCTTGCCGCAACGGAATCTCTACGAATCCCTAAGTTCGTATGCAACATCACCGAGTCGGACTAACGGTCGCAACTACGGCTTCACCCACCATGCCTAATCCACTAGCGAAGCGGATCTCTAATGCAAAATATGTCGGGGACGGACTCAATCGACCCGGAGGTTCCTCTTGAACCTTGGCAACCAAAACACCTCTCATTCGAGTGGTTGGTGCCCAAAATCTAGAAGAAAACGATGCTAAAAACGTGCATCCTAAAGACCGAGAGGAGAGATATCGTTACCTTCCGACTCCTCTTCCTTGCCATGGCAAAATGGCCGGATGGAAATCTTCGCAACGATCTAAGCTTCACGGATCCGGACTCGGCTCGCAATTTGGAGCACCGAAACCCTTCCTACAGCCCAAGACCTTCTTCTTCTTCCTCCTTGCTCTAGCTTCTCTCAAGAACTTAGAACGAGAAGACTTGGAAAACAATGAGGGTTTCCAACCCTAAAATCGGACTTAACTTCCCAAGAGATGGCCTGAACCGTTAGATCCCAAAACCAGAAAAGAATGGCCACGAATCGCCTGGAAAATAGAAAAACTGGGCCGAACACGGCCTGGCACACGCCCGTGTCCAGGGCCGTGTGCCTCATTCGCCGTCTCAAATCAACGCGCCTGGAACCACACACGGGCATCCGACACGCCCGTGTTCAATCCGACACGTCCGTGTCCCCAGTGACAAGGCCGTGTGGCCTGCCGTGTGCCTCCAACGACACGGCCCCGAAACCAACCCGAGAGGTGACACGACCTGGGACACGCCCGTGTCCCAAGCCGTGTGCCAAGTCTCGACACCCGTCGACAGGCTTTGTGTCGACACCGCGGAAAACGTCGAGCGAAGATCGTCGACCATGCGGGACACACCCTGTGACACGCCCGTGTCACAGGCCGTGTACCCCAATCTCGTCACTCGACAAGCAAAAGTGTCGACACTTGGGCCGAGTGTCGACACGGTCTCGACACGCCCTGCGACATGCCCGTGTCGCAGGCCGTGTGCCTCCCTCTCGACACTTCGTCGAGCGAAAGTGTCGACACTTGGGCCGAGTGTCGACACGGCCTCGACACGCCCTGCGACACGCCCGTGTCGCAGGCCGTGTGCCTCACTCTCGACACTTTGTCGAGCGAAAGTGTCGACACTTGGGCCGAGTGTCGACACGGCCTCGACACGCCCTGCGACACGCCCGTGTCGCAGGCCGTGTGCCTCCTGCCAGAAACCCAAAATTTTTCCAGAACCGCACATTGACTCTCTTGCAAAACTGGGGTGTTACAACTCTCCCCCTCTTAACAGAATTTCGTCCCGAAATTTCAAAACAAAAGAGGTACAAAACTTAAATTATACCTGACAGAAAGAGTTCTGGATAGTCTTCTAGCATGGCCTGTTCTCGTTCCCAAGAGAACTCCTCACGACCGCAGTTGTCCCATCGAACTTTCACAAGTTTAACTTTTTTATTCAGCAACTGCCGAGTCTCCGAATCCTCTATAGCAATTGGAAGGACTCGCATCCTCAAGTCTTCCTCAATCGGCACCGATGCCAGCTCAATCACCACGCTAGCCTCCACCAAGGCTTTCCTCAAAATGGAGACGTGGAATACGTCATGCAACCCACTCAGCTCCGCGGACAACGCCAACCGATAGGCTGCTTCTCCCACCCGTTCAAGAACTTCAAAAGGCCCCAAAAACCTTGGACTCAACTTCTTGAGTCGGTGAATCCGTGAGACGCCTTTGAACGGTTTGATCTTCAAATAGACCCAATCACCTACCGCAAACTCCAACTTCCGGTGACGAGCATTAAAGTATTTAACTTGACGGTCCTGCGCCACTTTCATACGTTCTTGGATGGTCCGTACCAACTCACAAGCGTCAACTACCACATCCTTTCCCAAAAGTTTGGTGTCTCCCGCCTCTGCCCAAGACATTGGCGTTCGACTCCGCCTCCCATACAAAGCTTCGTATGGCGCCATCTTTATACTAGCTTGAAAACTGTTATTGTACGCGAATTCTACCATGAAGAGGTGATCCTCCCACTTCTTGCCGAAATCAAGAACGCACATTCTCAACATAACCTCCATAGTACGGTTCGTTCTTTCAGTTTTCCCATCAGTTTGAGGATGGAACGCTGTACTGAACTTTAGCTTCGTGCCCAAGCTCTTCTGAACCCATCTCCAGTCCTTGGACGTAAACCGTCCATCGCGATCACTGACTATGCTTTTAGGGATTCCGTGCAGTCGCACGATGTTGCGAACATACAACTCCACCAGCTTCTCTACGCTGTCCTCTTTCCGATTTGGGATGAAGTGAGCCACCTTGGTTAGGCGATCCACGATCACCCAAATAGCATCATTACCATACTGTGATTTAGGCAAACCATGCACAAAGTCCATGGAGATGTCCTCAAATTTCCACTCAGGAATTGGAAGGGGCTTCAGGAACCCGCCCGGTTTCTGACATTCGGCCTTCACCAAGGCACATGTTTGGCAACGATTCACATACAAAGCTACATCTCGCTTCAACCCCGGCCACCAAAAGGATTTCTTCATATCCAAGTACATATTTGTACTGCTCGGGTGAATGGAGTACTTTGAGAAGTGAGCCTCAAACATCAACTCCTCACGGAGATTGCCAAACTGCGGTACACAAACCCTTCCATCCTTTCTCAAGATTCCACCAATCATCTCTCAGGCGCTGCTCTCGCCCTTTTGAGCCTCCAACACAAAAGGTTGAAACTCCACATCCAATCGAGTCGCTTCCCGAATACGATCGGACAAGTCGTTTTGCACTTCAATCCAGCTCAACCGAGCCTCGCTGGACTCGCCTCTTGCAACACATTCCAAACCAAGGGACTCCCATTCCCGTACCAACGGCTCATCATGGGCTTGGATCCAATTCCCTTGCCCCGAGTACTTCCTACTCAAGGCATCCGCCACCATATTGGCTTTACCTGGCGTATACTGAATCGTCACCTCGTAGTCTCCAAGAAACTCAACCCATCTGCGTTGCCGCATGTTCAAGTCCTTTTGGTCCAGAAGGTACTTCAGTCTTTTGTGATCCGTGAAGATCTCCACCCTTGCGCCATACACATAGTGTCGCCATATTTTCAACGCGAAGATTACCGCCGCCAACTCCAAGTCATGGACGGGGTAATTCCTCTCATGAGGTTTCAGCTGTCTAGACCCAAAAGCTATCACCTTCCCATGTTGCACCAAAACGCAACCCAAACCGCATCCCGATGCGTCACTGAAGATCTAAAATCCCTTGGACCCTTGCGGTAGACTCAAGATTGGAGCCGTCATAAGCCTCTCCTTCAGTGCCTCGAATGCTTGACTGCACTCTTGGGTCCACACAAACTTATGGTCTTTACGAATGAGAGAGGTGAGGGGTAGATCTATCTTCGAGAAATTCTCCACGAATCTCCTATAATACCCGGCTAGTCCAAGAAAACTTCGGACTTCCGCCATGGTCCTCAACACCGGCCAATCTCTGATGGCCTCCACTTTCGCTGGATCCACTGCCACCCCATCACCACTAATCACGTGGCCCAAAAATGCCACCTTGGCTAACCAGAACTCGCACTTTGAGAACTTTGCAAACAATTGGTTCTCCCTCAACACTTGCAGGACCACTCTCAAGTGGGTCTCATGCTCCACTTCAGACTTGGAGTACACCAAGATGTCATCAATGAAGACAACCACAAACGAATCCAAGTAATCCCGAAATACTCGATTCATCAGGTCCATGAATACCGATGGTGCGTTCGTCAACCCGAACGACATCACCGTAAACTCAAAGTGTCCATACCTTGTACCAAAGGCAGTTTTGGGTATGTCCTCATCTCGAATTCGCAGTTGATAGTAGACTGACTTCAAGTCCAGTTTCGAATACCACTGACCCCACCAATTGGTCGAACAAATCGTCTATCCAAGGGATCAGATACTTATTCTTGACGGTCAATTTATTCAGCTCTCGGTAGTCTATGCATAGGCGCATGCTACCGTCTTTCTTCTTTACAAACAACACCGGTGCGCTCCACGGTGAAGAACTGGGTCTAATATACCCTTGCTCCAACAGTTCCTGTAAGTGTACCTTAAGTTCCGCCAACTCCTTTGGTGCCATCCTAAATGGAGGACGCGACACCGGTCTAGCCTCCGGCACTAACTCGATCGAGAAGTCGATCTCCCGCCGAGGAGGCGCTCCAGGGAGTTCATCCGGAAACACATCCTTGAACTCTGCCACAACGGGCACTTCCTCAATAGATAGTTGGGAGAGACGAACCTCCAACAACGCTACCAGCGCCACAACACCCTAGTTAACCGCCCGCATTATTTGCATGGTCGTAATTAGGGAATGGGCTACTCCACAAAGGCCCACAAATTTGACTTCCGCTTGCCCCTTACTCTTTAGGGTCACTAACTTGGATAAACAATCAATGCTGGCGCGCTGCTCTGCAAGCCAGTCCATGCCCAAAATGACATCGAACTCTACTAATGGTAACACTGCTGCCTCCAAACCGAAGACAACTCCGTCTAGCTCCCAACAAATGCGCCCTTTAGCCCCGGTGGTCATAGATGACCCATTGGGCATGCGCACTTTCAGCTCTGCTCCCGACGAGAAACACCCAACTCCTATTTTTCGGACGAAGCTCTCCGCAAGAAAGGAGTGCGATGCTCCCGTATCGAATAATACCCTAGCGGGGTATCCGGAAACTACCACGAAGCCTACAACAAGACATCTCAAAAAGAAAGGGGGGGTCTAAAAGTATGAAGCACAAATGCAAACTTAAATTTTCTTCATAACTGTCACCACATCGGTTTGACGGATCGCTTCTTGCTGTCCAAGGTTGTAAGCCCTTGGTTGCACCGGTTGGAACCGAGAAGCGCTCGACTCCGCCATCTTTCCTTTCTCTGCAGCACTGGGGCCCGAGCGCACAGACTGCTCCTGCTTTGTCTCTTGCCCCGCTCCCCCTTGCTGACAAGCACGGGCTATGTGCCCAACCTTCCCTCAGTTGTAGCACGTCGGTGGTCCCCTAGAGTGAGAACCTCCTGGCGCCCACTTGCTCTTTTCACCGGACCCGGAAAAGTGAGGCTTCTTCCTCCACCTACTCCCATCAGACTTTACATGAGATTGGGAAGGCTTCCCTTCCCCTTGCTTGGGAGTAAAACCCTTTCGACGCTGGGTTCGCTCCAGATCATTCTCCAAACTCCTGGCGGCTTCAACTAGATCATTAAATCCCGCCCTCTTCATGGAGATGAGGGGTTGTCTCAGATTTTCCCTCAACCCTTGGTAGAAGAGGTTATCCCTCTTTACATCATCCGCCATTGTCGTCCCCGCATAACGACCCAAACGGGTGAACTCTTGCACGTATTCGTCCACCGTCTTGTCTCGCTGCATTAGATGCAGAAACTGCCTCTGCAGGGCCAACCGCGTAGAAACTGGAATATATCTCTTTAGAAAAGCGTCCCCAAATTCCTCCACCGACGGGGTGCGTCCAGGGAACTGGCGGCCACTAAGGCTCACCCACCACAACTTGGCGTCTCCTTCCAACATGAACGCCGCATACTCAGCTTTCTTTTCCTCTGGCGTCTCTGCCGCCCTTAGCAGTTCTTGAATACGAACCCACCAATCCTCCGCATCCGTTGGCGTTCCAACACCCTTGAAAGACGGGGGATGGAAACTCAGGAAATACTTTATGTGTCGGTCTCCATGTCCTACCACCACCCTTTCCGCCAAAGGCTCCACTCGCCTGGCTTCTCCACCTGGCACGGCCGTCGCCGTGTCCGGTGTAGCAGGGGTTGCTACCTGGGCTGCAGCCGCCGCTTGGGCTGCCACCATCGCTTCTGCAAGCATACGACAGAAGTCGGCCGGGTTTACACCCGTGCCCAAAAGGCCTGGAGCAGTAGCACTGCTCGCCGAGAGATCATCCCTTGCTCTTGAAGTGCCCGCCTCGTTGCTTGCACTCTTCAGGAAAACAAGAAATAAGGGATTAGTCTCCAATCTCAAGACTAAAGCATAAGGACACTCACGGTCCCGCGTTACTCTTATGTGGATAACTTCTCTACGCACTAACCTTGAATAAAACCTCCCTCTGATACCAAATTGTAACACCTCCCCTGTAATGAACGTATAATATGGGTCCGGCCGGGGCCACACAACATACGGACGCCACAGCTTTAGTATTATAAGTTGATATAACTACCCAAACTCAAAACACTTGCACAACACAGCGGAAACAAAACAGGACTAGAAGTTATCCACAACTAAAGAGTAAAACAAATGGCCTTAAGGCCTTACATCAAGTGTCCAAAAACAAATAGTACATCAAACATGAATATGCTCAGCACTCCTAGTCTACCTCTGCATGCAAGCCGGACAAAATAGTCTCAAACAAACATCATCATAACTGTAGTGCTACAAAAGACGGAAAACACTTCATGGGGATTAGGCCTTTCTGGCCGGCGTGCTAGCTTCTGCATGCGATCCTTTCCCTGTAAAAATTATTAGTAACGTGGGTCAGCAAAGGCTGACCTCAAACTGTGTAACAACACATCTCCTCCCAGCCGCCCCTAACGGACCCCGGGGAACCCTCCAACCTGCAAGTCAGCACTTCGTATGCAATATAAACATCTATAAATAGAAAAGCATTTAAACAGGCTTGGATGTCTCAATCATCAAACACGTTCTCTACTGGTTGAGCATGTAATAAAAGGGGCCTACTATGCAACATGTATGCAACACTCGGGCTTCTCCCAAGGCACCCTACTGCGTATGCATCTAGCACAACATCACATCATTTGGGTACTCACATTTCCCATTGACATAAAGCTGCAAACAATGAGGGAGACACAACTCCCTCAAACGGCGCACAGGCCGCCACATGGAATTCTTGCCAAGGCCCCCACCCGCTCGTGGGCTTAGCCCCAGGATTGCCTGTAAGCTCTGACGTCTCGTGTCAGGACTCCAACAACCACAGACTGACCGATTCTAAGAAGCCTTGTTGGACCCCACCCACTCATGGCCTCATTGCCCCGGGCTTGCCCCAAGCTTGGCATTCTCGTCAGTCTCACAGAAGGGGACTAGTCTCGCCGGGACACTCTCCACACATGACGCACATGTCACGGGATAGCCAGCCGACCACGAAGACATAGCCACGCCTTGGCACATCACAATCCAAGACTAAAATCACCATAATCCCTCATTTGTACTGCAGCGTTCCCGCGCACCAAGGAAACCATCTCCAACTCGTGCGGAGCTAACCTTGTCCACCAAGGAAACCATCTCCAACTCATACAGAGCTAACCTTGTCCCTCAAGGAAACCATCTACCGCCACGAGGAGCTAACCGTGTCCGGTTCCGACTACACGTACTCTTTCAAACAAAAGGGAAACACCACCACATTACAAACAGCGTCTTGCCGCAACGGAATCTCTACGAATCCCTAAGTTCGTATGCAACATCACCGAGTCGGACTAACGGTCGCGACTACGGCTTCACCCACCATGCCTAATCCACTAGCAAAGCGGATCTCTAATGCAAAATATGCCGGGGACGGACTCAATCGACCCGGAGGTTCCTCTTGAACCTTGGCAACCAAAACACCTCTCATTCGAGTGGTTGGTGCCCAAAATCTAGAAGAAAACGTTGCTAAAAACGTGCATCCTAAAGACCGAGAGGAGAGATGTCGTTACCTTCCGACTCCTCTTCCTTGCCATGGCAAAATGGCCGGATGGAAATCTTCGCAACGATCTAAGCTTCACGGATCCGGACTCGGCTCGCGATTTGGAGCACCGAAACCCTTCCTACAGCCCAAGACCTTCTTCTTCTTCCTCCTTCCTCTAGCTTCTCTCAAGAACTTAGAAAGAGAAGACATGGAAAACAATGAGGGTTTCCAACCCTAAAATCGGTCTTAACTTCCCAAGAGATGGCCTGAACCGTTAGATCCCAAAACCAGAAAAGAATGGCCACGAATCGCCTAGAAAATAGAAAAACTGGGCCGAACACGGCCTGGCACACGCCCGTGTCCAGGGCCGTGTGCCTCATTCGCCGTCTCAAATCGACGCGCCTGGAACCGCACACGGGCATCCGACACGCCCGTGTTCAACCCGACACGCCCGTGTCCCCAGTGACACGGCCGTGTGGCCTGCCGTGTGCCTCCAACGACACGGCCCCGAAACCAACCCGAGAGGTGACACGGCCTGGGACACGCCCGTGTCCCACGCCGTGTGCCAAGTCTCGACACCCGTCGACAGGCTTTGTGTCGACACCGCGGAAAACGTCGAGCGAAGATCGTCGACCACGCAGGACACGCCCTGTGACACGCCCGTGTCACAGGCCGTGTACCCCAGTCTCGTCACTCGACAAGCGAAAGTGTCGACACTTGGGCCGAGTGTCGACACGGCCTCGACACGCCCTGCGACACGCCCGTGTCGCAGGCCGTGTGCCTCCCTCTCGACACTTCGTCGAGCGAAAGTGTCGACACTTGGGCCGAGTGTCGACACGGCCTCGACACGCCCTGCGACACGCCCGTGTCGCAGGCCGTGTGCCTCACTCTCGACACTTTGTCGAGCGAAAGTGTCGACACTTGGGCCGAGTGTCGACACAACCTCGACACGCCCTGCGACAGGCTCGTGTCGCAGGCCGTGTGCCTCCTGCCAGAAACCCAAAATTTTTCCAGAACCGCACATTGACTCTCTTGCAAAACTGGGGTGTTAAACATATGGAGGCCTAGGTGAAGTAGTGTGGATACCCGCCTAGTAGTAGAGATGCCCGCTCTACTGTCACCGCCTGGCCACGGCAGCTGATGCCTGAGAGGTTAGCTACCTGCTCAAAAAGTGAGAACTAATGGTCTATGTCGACATAGCGGTTGCATGGGTGTGCATGGGTGAGTCATTGGATAGCATACATACCATTTCATATCACTGCACAACAAGATTCTCATCGTATAAGTTGGTATGGGCACTCTTATACGATGAGTTACTTTATGCAAATCGACCCTTAACTTATAAGCTTGTATGGGCATCCTTATAAGTTAAGTTACTTACCTGCTGTAGTTTTCTTATACTTGATGTTATACTAGCCCTTGTAGAATTGTTAGTTTATACATTGATAGCTCTTGTAGAACTGCTAGTTTATACATTTATACTCATGTACCTTGCCACCTGCTTGTACCTTTTATACTTATTATATATTGTACTCTTGTTCCTTTTTCCCGCCCGATGCCGCGGAGTCGCCGGGGGAGTGGATGTGAAACCACTTAGTCATTTCTACTAACGGTTGCTACGTTTTCCTTTTTAGGAGGCCACCCCGCAAGTAGAGCAGCAGCAGGCGTTGCAGCAGGACAGCCAGGCCAGGACGACAGGGCCTGAGGGGACGGTACCGTCGCTACCGTCGGTTACTAATGTTAGTATTTTGAAACTCTGATGTCGCCCGTTTGGACAATGTTTAGCAGTACTCTAATCTATTATAGAAGCATGTTTTAGCTTCTCCTTTATTGATGTATTTGGACTATATGCTTAGTGTGGATTTGACTTCTCTTACTTATATTTTGGTTGGGTTGGCATGTTATATTGATATTGTTGTAGCTGGCGGAATAGATGTCTTGTGGTACAGGTTAGCCCGTGTGCTAATGCTACCGCAAGGCGGCTGTTCCGGGCATAAGACTCCCTCTTCGTGCCGTGTTTTGGGATCCGAGAGGGGGGGGGGGGGGGGTATTACACCGAGAATGACTCAACTCCAATCCTCCGGATGAAGCTTTCCGCAAGGAAAGAGTGCGACGCTCCCATATCAAACAATAACATAGCTGGGTATCCAGAAACCAACACAAAGCCTAAAACATAGACATCAAACATAACGGTCTAGAAGTATGAAGTACACGATTAAACTTAAACTTCCTCATACCTGTCACCACATCAGACTGGCGGATCGCTTCCTGCTGTCCAAGTTTGTAGGCACTTGGTTGCACTGGTTGGAACCGAGAAGCGCTAGACTCCACCATCTTCCCTTTCTTTGCGATACTGGGGCCGTAGCGCATAGACTGCTCCTGCCTGGGCTCCTGCTACGCACCTCCTTGATTACAAAGACGAGCAATGTGCCCCACCTTACCACAATTGAAGCACGATGGTGGCCCCTTAGAGTGAGACCCTCCGGACATCCACTTGCTTTTCTCACCGGACTTGTATGGGTGAGGCTTCTTTCTCCAACTATTCCCTTCAGACTTTCCTTGGGATTGAGAAGGCTTCCCTTCCCCTTGCTTGGGCGCAAAGCCCTTACGGAGTTAGCTTCGCTCCAGATCACTCTCCAACGTTCTGGCCGCCTCAACCAACATATTGAAACCAGCTCTCTTCATGCCGATGAGGGATTGCCTTAGATTCTCCCTCAGCCCTGGTAGAAGTGGTTATCCCTCTCCTCATCGTCCGCCATGGTCATTCCCGCGTAACGACCCAAACGAGTGAAATCCTGCACATACTCATCCACCGTCTTATCCCACTACACCAAGTGCAGAAACTGTCTTTGAAGGGACAACCTCGTCGAAACGGGAATGTACTTCTTTAGGAAAGCATCCCCAAATTCTTCCATGGATGGGGTGCGTCCAGGAAATTGGCGGCCGCTATGGCTCACCCACCATAACTTTGCGTATCCCTCCAACATGATAGCCGCAAAATCAGATTTCTTCTCCTCTGACATCTCTACTGCTCTCATGAGCTCTTGAATGCCGTGCCCACCAATCCTCCGCATCAGTCGGTGTACCAACTCCCTTGAACGTGGGAGGATGGAACCTCAGAAAATACTTCATCTGTCGGTCTCCATGTCCGACCACCACTCTTTCGACCAACGGCTCTACTCGCCTGGCTTCTCTGCCAGGCACGGCCATTGTCGTATCCGGTGTAGTATGGGTCGCTACCTGAGCTGTCGCTGCAGCTTGAGCTGCCACCATTACTTCTGCAAGCATGCGACAGAAGTCGGCCGGGTTTACACCCATGCCCAAAGGACCCTGAGCAGTGGCACTGCTCCCCGGAAGCTCTTCTCTTGGTCTTGACGTACCCGCCTCGTTGCTTGCACTCTTAAGAAAAGCAAGGAAACAAGGAATCTGTCTCTAATCGCAAGAATCAAACATAAGGACACTCATGGTCCCGCATTACTCCTATGTGGATAACTTCTATATGCACTGAATTTGAATCTAACCTCGCTTTTATACCAAATTGTAACACCTCCCTTATAATGACCGTATAATATGGGTCCGGCCGGGGCACCACAACATACAGACGCCACAGCTTTAGTATTATAAGATGATATAACTACCCAATCTCAAAACTCATAATAAAACCACATCGGAAACAAAAAACCAGACTAGAAGTATCCACATACACAAGAATATCGAAACGGCCTTATGGCCTTACAACACAACAGAGTCCAAACTCTATTAATACATATCAATAACAATATGCATAAACACTCCTAGGCTACCTCAGCATGCAAGCTGGAAAACAAGCGCATCAAGCATACAAGGCCATCAAAACAAACAGAGCTAGTATAATACTGGAAACACTTCATGAGGCTTAGGCCCTTCTGGCTGGCGAGCTAGCTCCTGCTTGCAATCCTTGCCCTGTAAAAATTTGGTTGTAACGTGGGTCAGCAAAGGCTGACCTCAAACTGTGTAACAAACACATCTCCTCCCGGACACCCCTAATGGACACCGGGGTACCACTCCAACCTGCAAGTCAGCACTTCGTATACAAAATACATAAACAAGTAAATTATTAATGAACAGGTATGGATGTCTCAAACAACATGCACATTCCCTACTGTTGAGCATATAAAGAAAAGGGTCCTGCTATGCAACATGTATGCAAAACCCGGGCTTCACCCAAGGCACGCTATCGCGTATGCATCTAACATGTCATCACATCATCTGGGTACTCATCATTTCCCCATTGACATTAAGCCGCAAACAAAGGGTACTGCATTTCCACCAAACGTCATACAAGCCGCCACACGAAACTCTTGCCAAGCCCCCACTCGCTCATGGTCTTAGACTCGGGCTTGCCTGCAAGCTCTGACTTCTCATGTCAGGATTCCGTCTAACACACTGAGCGATTCTAAGAACCCTTGTAGGACCCCACCCGCTCATGGCCTCATTGCCCGGGCTTGCCCCATGCTTGGCATTCTCTTCAGTCTCACAGAAGGGGACCAGTCTCGCCGGGATACTCTCCACACATGACTTGCATGTCATGGGATAGCCAGCCGAACACAGAGACAAAACCACGCATTAGCATATTACAATCCAAAATCATTCCCACCCTAATCCCTCATTTGTACTGCAACGTCCCCGTGCTCCAAGGAAACCATCTACCGCCAATACGGAGCTAACCTTGTCCACCAAGGAAACCATCTACCGCCATTGCGGAACTAACCTTGTCCGGTTACGGCTACACGTACTCACTCGAGAAATGGGGGAAAACACAAACATCACAAACGGCTTCATGCCACAACAGATTTCTACAAAATCCTTAAAGCTCGTGTGCAACATCACCGAGTCGGACTAACGGTCACGACTATGGATTCACCCACAATGCCTAATCTCCTAACGGAGCAGATCTCTAATGCAAAAACATGCCGGGGATGGACTCAATTGACCCGGAGGTTCCTCTTGAACCGTGGCGACCCAAACCCCTCTCATGTGAGGGATTTGATGCCCAAAAGCATGAAGGAAAATATACTAAACACGCATCCTAAAACCAAGAGGAGAAGTGTCGTTACGTTACGACCCCTCTTCCTAGCCATGAAAACTTAGCAGGATGAAATCCTTCGCAACGTTCTTTCCTCCACGGATCCGGACTCGGCTCACGATTTGGAGCACCGAAGCTTCTCCAGCTGCCGGATGTCTCCTTCACCTCCTTCCTTGCTCTCCCTTCTCTTTAGAACTTAGAAAGAGAGTGTTAGATGAAGAATGAGGGTTTCCAAACCCTATTCCCGGACATAACTCAGCAGGGAAAGCCCCGGACCATCAGATCTCACTAGAAGGAAAGGAACGGCCACGATCCGAACTTAAAACCAAAACACTTGTGTCGAACATGGCTTGCGAAATGCCCGTGTCCAAGGCCGTATGCCTCAATCGATGCCGAAACCATCGCACCCAGAAAAGGAAACGGGGTCTGAACACGCTCGTGTCACATCTGACATGCCCGTGTCACGCAGTACACGCCTGTGTCCCTGGGCATGTTCCTCCATCGACACAGGACCAAACACAACCCGAGGAGAACACGGGTATGCGACACGCCCGTGTCACATTTTGACATGCCCGTGTCCAACACGAACACGCCTGGGCTCCAGGCTGTGTCTATCCTCTCACACGGCCCGACCAACAACCCGAGCAGGACACGGCCTGGGACACGCCTGTGTCTTCGGTCGTGTTCGAAGTCTCGACGATCGTCAACTTCCTTTTTGTCGACTTCGCGAAAAATTCGTCGAACACGCGTACGATACGGCCTTGGACACGCCCGTGTCCCAGGCCGTATTCCCTATCTCGACACATCATCGAGCGAAAATCGTCGACTTCTCGGGCTCTCGACGAACCCGGGCACGACACGGCCATGGACACGCTCGTGTGCTAGGCCGTGTTCAATGTCTCGACACTTCTTCGAGACCAAAACATCTACCACATGAGTTCTTTGTCGAACCCGAGCAGGACAAGGCCAGGAACATGCCCGTGTCCTAGGCCGTGTGACCCTCACCAAGACCCAAACTTGGCTCTAAACGCTGTCCGTCCCTCTTTCAAATTTTGGGGAGTTACACACGCCCTCTGACATGCCCGTGTCGTAGCGTGTGTTCCATCTCGAGAACTTCTCGAGTGCATTTCGTCGAGCACTCAACAAGCTGCTCAACCCGAGCAGGACATGCCCGTGTCCCAGGCCGTGTCGCCGAACCTGAACCCAAATTGATATTTGGGGTGTTACAACAGTCCCCTCCTTACAAGAAATTTCGTCCCGAAATTTAGCTCCACCGGAAACACCAACAGAACCACATATTTGTTGCACCTCGCTAAAACGATCCGGGTTAGAGCTCAGAGGCCGCAACTTGTCTCACCCCACGGCATCGCACAAAACAAGTCATACATTCAAAACACAATACATACATACACCAGCAGAACCATTCCTTTATTACACCTTGATCAACTAATCACCTGGATAACATAAGGTGTACACAAACATCTCATTGTTCATTCCTATATACAACATCTATTTACATCACCAAAGTAACACAATTCACTTTTTAGTTTACTTTCGCTCATCCGCATTTCTCATAAGCCGTTTTATAGCCTCTTGTACTTCCAAACTAAACACTCGAGGCTATTATACTTCACCAATTGAGATTTTTGGTTCCTGTAAGTCAATATTATATACTCGCGGTTGCGTCCGGGATGTAGATGACTCTGCCACTGCCTTACCCTTTTCCTCATACGACGCACCTGTCTTTTTCTCACCCCTTGGAGAGTCACTCCAACAATTGTTGGCTAAATGTCCTTGCTTTCCACATTTAAAACATATATGTGTCTCAACACGTCGTTGCCCATTTGTTTCTTCCGACGCAACATTTGAAGAAGTTTTTTCTGCAGGCCTGAATCTCTTCTTATCTCGTTTCCTAAACTCCGATTGTTCCGACTGCGGAACTTTGAAATCTGGCTTTTCCATTGCCAAGTGTATCTCACCCTGCACCCTTTTCAAATCCTTCTCCAGCGCACGGGCTTTATCTACTAACGCTTGGAAACCTTGGTTCACCGAGCTTGGGAGTGCCAACATCAACTCATCACGAAGTCCCTCATAGAACCTATTCGTCTTCCGCTCCTCTTCCACGAAAGTAGACACCGCATAGTGCCACATTCTGGTAAACTCATGCAGGTAAGTATTAATATTACTCTCACCCTACACCAGACGTTGGAACTCATTTCCATAGCAATCCACTACGACACTGGCAAATACTTGGATAAAAATAATCTTGAATTCTTCGATCGATATCTCTTCCAATCCTCGACCTGCCAAGTGATGCAGTTCCACTTCATCCCACCAAACCCTCGCATCTCCTTCTAGCAAAAAAGTGGATAAAGAAAATTTCTGCACCTCCGCAGTCCTGATTGCTGTCAGGAACTCTTTACTCTTGCAAGCCAATCTTCCGCCTGCATTGGGGAACCCGTCCCGCCAAACGTAGGTGGATGAAACTCCATAAACCGCTTCAGTTGCTCATCAACTGCTTGCTGCTCACCCAGAGCTTCAACACGCTCTTGCCTTGCACCAAGCCGTACTGGCAACCTGAAGGACTTGCCTGCCCAATAGACTATGCATGTAATACTGCGAGCACCATCTCAGTAACCACATGTATGGTCTCTACCGAGGGAGGTGTAGGCGCCTCAGCTGGTGACGCACTCTCATCAGACTACTGGGGCTCAGACTGTCCAGCACCACTCGTCGTCACCTACCAATATACAAAACACCAGTTACTTCCAGTCCATAAAGACAGACATACTTTGACTACACACTCAAGCTCCTCACGTATAGGTATTACATTTCTAGTGGAAATTCTTGAGTTCATTTATGTTCTCCCTCCCAAAAATCTCAAACCAGGTTCTGATACCACTTTGTAATGCCTCCATTCGTCACATGGAATATAACGGTGGGTTCTACTAGGGCACCATTCCATATTTTACAGACAAACGACGGAATTACGTATGAATATCAAAATCACATTCAAATCGCATCCTAACTCAGAGCATTCCAGCGAAAGCATTTTAAGTTGTAAGAACTCATCACATGGAATGTCCACTAAATATATAAACCATACATTTATATATTACCAGCAATGTATACAACTACACACGCTCATGGCCTTAAGGCCTTACAAGTTACTCTTTACAAATATACAGCTTCATACATTGGCACGCAGGCCAGCCACACATGAAATCCAAGAATTCTTTGCACGGCCTTCAAGGGCCTTTTAGCAGCAATGGCTTCATTCCGCTCAATTCGATTCTACACATCAGCACCTGCAATTAGACATCCACCCCAATAGCGGTAAATAAAGCAACGATCAGCATTAGCTGACTAATTATAATGACCTTACCCCTTACCCTGGGCAGTGCCTCCTTCCCTGTATGCATTGCTACAACATCTAGCTATCACAACAAGTATCACAACAGTATCACAAATGTCGGCCTCCACCAGATGCTCAGCGTACTAAGGGCACATTACGGTGGTCCGGAATCCTTGGCACCACCACCGAGCAGAGGTTTTTAACATGTTGGTTGGCTAGTCCTAGTCCACCAACACACAAGCTGACGACATTCCGCCCATCCCACTCAGATGTGCTAACCTCACGACAAACTTGAGCATTGAGATCGACCTACCATTGTGGTGCAGTAAGCCGGGTCTTCCTCGCGTCCTACCAAGCCTTGCCACCAATCGATCTCCCAAAACAACCAGGGGTAGGTCAGCCTTTTACCCGTTGCTCAAGCCGTCAGTACAGTGCACCACATGACGCAGGTCTGCTTTCCCTCCTGATTAGCAGCAGCTTTCTGCTCTCTTAGAGCAAATAATGCTCACAGTGCTCACACCACAAGGAGTTTATGCAAATTATCCAAGATGAGCAAACAGCTCACGCAGAGCTCACAACAAAAGGATCTTAAATTCACAATTCACACACATTCAAACAATACACAGAGTCTTCTCCAGTTCACACATAACCATCACCAATCCAGACTAACCATCCGGATGGGCTTCATACAGCATGCCTATGCCGTACTACATACTTCCGGCTCTAGATACAGATTCAAACTGGAATCACTTACGCTTTCCACCGCTTGGTGGAGGATTCCATGCATATGCACAAAGAAAGGACTTCGCTTGTCCAAGAAGGATATCTTTACCCTTGACGATCGATTTGGAGACATAAGCTAGCCGGATGGAAATCACCGCCACGACCTTGCCTCCACAGATCTGAACTCAGATCTCGGTTCAGAACGTTAATGATCCTCCAACAGCCAGATTCCTTCTTAACTTCCTTCTTTTCCCTTCTCTCCACTTCTTGTAGAAAGAGATTGGCCAAAGACGAATAAAGGTTATCTTCTCATTTCATATCCTTTAAACCAGCAAAGAGAGAAGCCTGGGCCATTAGATCCCAGGTGAAGGAAATGAACGACCATGATTTGCCAGAAATATCCATTTTTAGACTGACATTCCCTGTGACACGCCCGTGTCACATGCCATGTCCCTTAAGCAGTAAATGAACTGCCTTATCCAAAATAGGGTATGACCATGCGACACACCCGTGTCATATGGCTGACACGCCCGTGTCACACAGTACATGCCTGTGTGGCAGAGTGTGTTCCTCAGGCAGCACACCACCAACTCAACCCGAGCGGGACACGGCCATGGGACACGCCCGTGTCCCAGGCTGTGTAGCCCAAGACACACCCATGTCTACCAACACACACATCCCTGGCTGACCCAGAGAAGGACACGACCATGTAACATGGGCCGTGTACTCAACTTGACTTATCACTTGACGATCGCCAAGCGCAATTCGTCGACTAGAGGAGGACACTCCCTCTGACATGCCCGTGTCGCAGGGCGTGTTACCTCTCGAGAACTTCTCGAGTTCATTTCGTCGAGCACTTGACAAGCTGCTCAACCAAAAAAATAAGAAAAAAGAGTAAAAAAGATACATAGAGACACAAAAGTTTTTTTGACACAGGCAGACAGACTAGAAAGAAATTCAGTCTACATATTCACTGTCTTCATCATCTGCAACTATTCAGATCTTTCAAGAGACAACAAAATACAATCAGTCTGAAAGCTTCTAGAGATCATCATTGAAGGCCTACACCCTACAAATCTTCCAACCATTCCTGAACAATCATCATCTCAGGGGGAGCTTTGACAACATTAAGAAATCCACTAGTCTTCTCAGTTGCTTTTAAGAAAGAGAAGACAACATCAACTTTCTTATTCCCACTGTACATAGTATTTTAACTCCCTTCAAGCGTTAAACACTTGGTTCTTAAGTCTATTTATCAAAAGAATTAGCTTAGTTTTTGGGCAACTCATCAAAAGCCTAAAGGGTTGTGAGATCTCCCTTCAAATAGATCTTGTGGTGACAGGGTACCTGAGCAAAAACCTATTGGTGGCAGGGCACCTGATCAAAAACCAATAGTGGATTCCTACCAGGGTGGTAGAAGAGTGGATGTACCAAAGTTTTGTGGAACCTATAACGCTTCGAAACTCAAAAGAGTGATGGGAGGCGTTTTGAGCCAAGTTTGGAACTTGGTACGGGTCACACGGCCTGGGACACGGGCGTGTCCCAGGGGCGTGTCATGCTTGGGTCGATGATCTGGCTAAGAGGTCGACGAATGTGGAGTTGACGATCGTCGAGCAATCAACACGGCCTGAGACATGGGCGTGTCCCTGGCCGTGTCCTTCTCGGGTGGTTGGCCGAGCTGTGTTGGGGGAGAAACACAGCCTGAATCCCAGGCGTGTTCAGGTTTAACACGGGCGTGTCAAATTGGACACGGGCGTGTCCAATATCCATGTCCTTCACGGGTTGGTGTTGGTCCTGTGTCGATGGAGGAACACGACCCGCTATACGGCTATGTACTAGATGATACGGGTGTGTCAAGTCTGACACGGGCGTGTCGAGAGCCCGTGTACTTTTCGGGATACGTCAGTATCGACGACGAATGGGGAACACGGCCTTGGACACGGGCATGTCACAAGCCGTGTTCGGACTAGGTTTTGGATTTCAAGCCCGAATCGTGGCCGTCTGTTTCTTTATTTTGGGTTCTAATGGCTTGGGGCTATTCAGGCTGGGTTATACCAGGGAATAGGCCTTTGAAACCCTCATTATATTGGGTTATTCTCTTTCTAAATATCAAGAGAGAGGGGAGAGTAAGGAAGGAGAAGGGAGATAGATCCGGCCACCGGCGGAACTCCGGAGCCCCAAATCACAAGCCGACTTCGGATCTACGGAGTCGAGGACATTGTGTTGCTTTTCATCCGCATAGATTTCAATGGCGCCAAAGATGAATGCTAGGGTAACGATTCTCATCCTTGGACATGTGAAGTCCTCTTTTCTTTACATAGGAAGCCCGCTCTCGAGAGTTTGCGGTGATTTTGAGACGTTCCTTCGGGTAAACATGAATAATACTCATTATTTAGCATGTAGAGTCCGTAATCGAGAAACATACATAGGCATGGTGTGTGAAGCCTAACCGGACAAGTTGATCTGGATCGGTGATGTTGCATTGCATGAACGGCCGGAGAAGACTCCATGCAATTGTTTGTTTTTCGAGTTTTATACGTGGTAGATTGCAACAGGGAGCCTTGGGGGCTAACTCCAAGATGCACCCGAAAAACTGGGCAGATGCGTGATTCTGCCAATTTGGTGTCCTGGGAGCCAACTTATATATAACTGGGTTATGTAAATTATGTGATCGATTTGGGACGCGGGGAAGATTGACCAGCGTAGATGACTTAAGTTGACGTTGTGGTATGAGCAACGGGTTAGGCGGAACCGTACCTGCTCTATGTGGTTCGGTTAGAGAGACCTAAGGTACGTGGTACTCGCCGTTGGCATAGATGGAGGGTCTTAGGCAGTGGCCAGAAAGACCAAATGCTCACAAGATATTGCCGCTCAGGGGGTGGTGGTGAGACCGCGGACTTTGACCCGGTTCACCGAGAATGTACCTAGAGAGTACGGAGTGTGTGACCATGCGAGCCTACGCCTGTGATGATGTGTAATTTCTCTATATTATGGCAGTGATTATAAAGTGCAGGGAAGGAGCATCGCCGCCCCCGAATTTGGGGGCGGGGTCGTTATAATTTGGTCAGTATAGCTGACCGTTGCTTTTGTTTGCCACCGTTGTGGTGGATTGTTGCTTGCAGGTGCTGCGGAGGCAAGTGGTAAATAGCGGGCAAAAGCCCTCGTTGCTGAGTTGGCCCTCGAAGTCCTAATTTGATTGTTTACATATAATATTCATGTGTGACTGGCCTGCGTGCCGAGGTTTGGAAAACACTTTAATTTGAGTAAACTATTGTAAGGCCATAAGGCCGTGTACTTTTGTATTGTACGTCATTCATGTTGCATTTATTGTAGTGGACATTCATACTTTTGGCTGGGTTCTTAATTTACAACTGTTAATTTGCTTCTGCTAGAATGTACTCTGTGTAGGACGTTGATTCTTAGTTGGATGGTTTCCATTGAGTAAACTTCCGGTCTGTCTATAGTATATGGCGCGTTGCCCCGGCCAGACCTACTGCTATTTGTTATGCGACAGATAGGGGGCATTATAATTTGATATCAGACTACTGGTTTCGGTCATCTTAAATGATTTCGTGGATAAATTCTTTTAAGGGTTGGTCAGCACACGTGTGTGCGTCATCATTATATCATCAAAAGAACCCATGAATGTCCACTTAGGAATAAAAATACATGTGTTTGAGGAACATGCGTGTTCCTATAATTGCTTTTTGTAATTTTGTTTGGTCGCTTAGAGGTGTTTTGTACAACTATAGGTGACCAGAAGTGTTGCAGGGCCGTCAGAACGGCCGCTTTCTGAGGCTAGTAGTGCACCGAAAGATGCGCCTACAACACCTCCCTCGGCTGAAACCATACGATTGGTAGCCGAAGCAGTGTTTTCTATGATCAACGCGCAGTCTGCAAGGCAAATGCAGCAGCCCGCTCCTACGATGGAGCAGATACCGCTCCAAAGGGATGAACCGAGATGAGTGGAGCAGGTGGTGGTGGAGCCTTTGGTGCCTAGGAGAGCGACTGAAAGGCAACTCAAACATGTTATGGGCTTCAATCCTCCGGTGTTCTCGGGTACGAGAACCCCATACCAAGCAGAGGATTGGCTCTCCAGAGTGAAGAGAGTACTGACAGCTACTGAAACGGAAGAGTAGAAGATGACCACTATAGCTACATTCCTGTTATATAGAGATGCTAGGCTGTGGTGGGAAGGTTTGGAGCTACATCACTTGATGGGAAGGCAACTTACGGACGTCTTGATAGAGGAGTTTTCGAGGTTATTCTTGGCGAGGTACCTTCCCGTGACTCAGAGGATATCATTGGAGAATGAGTTCTAGAAGCTGACACAAGGAGAGAGTAGCGTGGATGAGTATCTCCACGAATTTACTCAGTTGGGTCGGTATGCTAGCTCTACGTTCGCGGACGAGGAGCGTAAGATAAACAGATTCTATGAAGGTTTGAGAGATGAATTAAGGCTACTGCTTTCGGGGCCTATGACGTAGGGCTTCTTGACCCTGGTCAATACGACTCGGTCATTGGAAAAGGATTTGAAGAATGTGCAAGCGAAGAAAAACTCTGGTGATTAGAGGACAGAGTTTAAAGTGCCGGCAAATGCGAAGGCTAGTTATCGCAATTACAATAAGAAGCCTGGGACTTCGGGTCCAACCCCTTCTTCCGGTGCTTCGGGGGCAACTAAAAGCGGAACCTCGGGCGCATGCTACAATTATGGGATGCCAGGACACTTTGCCCGGGACTGCTGGAGCAGACACCCCAAGTACAAGAGGAAGCCGGGAGCAACATATGAGGAAAAGGGCAAGGCGTTGGAGTCAACCGTATCCCATTTTGCTCCGGCTCAACCTAGAGTCTACAATCTTGGCCAGCATGAGGCCATTAAGCAAGCAGATATGGTGACAAGTACAGTTTAAATTTATAGCAAGTTAATTTTTAAATACTTGTTATGCGCATGTTACCTTACCACTGCTTGTATATGATTTGTTTTTATTTGTGAGAATCCGGCGAGAGCACTCTTTGATACGGGAGATTCACACTCCTTTTTGTCCGAAGGATTCATATCGTGCATCGGAGTACCTTCTTCGATGGCGAAGGACAAACTGGATGTCTTGTTGTCGAATGGGTGTTCGATGTGCGCGAATAGAATCTGTGGCGTTAAGATTCGTATTGGGAGTTAAGAGTTCGATTTGCAAGCGTCGTTACTACCGCTGGTGTAGTTCAACGTGATATTTGGCATGGACTGGCTCTCGGAGCAGCAAGCTTATATTGATTGCAGTCGCAAGGAGGTCAAGTTGGGAACATGTCGTGAGATGACTTTTACGGGCTTGAAAGGGTTGAGCAAGATTTTGATGTCCGCTCTTCAGGTGGTGAAGGCAGTTCATGCTAGAGCAGAGCTGTTCTTCACGCTAGTGGAGGTTGCAAAGCCTAAGCCTACATTGGATAGTATTTCAGTGGTATCCGAGTACCCTGATGTGTTCCCTGGCGATCTTCCTAGAGCCCCACCTCAACGGGAGATAGATTTCACAATCGAGCTAGTGTCAGGTGCGAAACCTGTGTCACGCTGTCCGTATCAGCTAGCGCCTAAGGAAATGGCAGAGTTGAAGGTACAACTTTAAGAGTTGTTGGAGTAGGGGTATGTTCATCCAAGTTCGTCAACTTGAAGCGCACCAGTCCTTTTTGTTAAGAAGAAGGACAGAAACTTCAGACTTTTTATCGATTACCGAGAACTGAACAAGTTGACGGAGAAGAACAAGTACCCGATCGCAAGGATTGATGATCTCTTTGATCAGTTAATCGGGTCATCGGTGTACTCGAAATTGGATCTCAAGTACGGTTTTTATCAACTGCGGATAAGGGAGAGTGATATCCCCAAGACAGCTTTTAGTACAAGATACAGGCATTACGAGTTTACAGTCATGCCGTTTGGGCTGACGAATGCGTCGTTAGTGTTCATGGATCTGATGAACAGGACTTTCAGGGAGTACCTAGACCACTTTGTGACCATCTTTATCGACGACATATTGGTGTACTCGTAGAGTGAGGTGGATCACTTCAAGCATCTGCATTTGGTGTTGGAGACGCTGAGGAGGAATCAATTATACGCCAAGTTCTCCAAATGCGAGTTTTGGTTGTCCTCAGTAGCGTTCCTTGGTCACATAGTCAGTGGAGAGGGAATTACGGTGGATCCGGTGAAGATTCTTGCGATATAAGAGTGGCCTGTTCTGTCAACAGTAGCGGAAGTCCGGAGTTTTCTAGGGCTTGCCGGCTATTACATGCGTATCATGGAGAACTTCTCGCGGATAGCATTACCCCTCACGACTCTGACGAGAAAATAGTAGAAGTTTGTTTGGATGCCGGACTGCGCATGAGCGTTCGAAGAGCTGAAGAGTCGATTGACCACGGTGCCTGTGCTATGTTCGCCGAGTGGGACCGAAGGCTTTGAAATCTACAACGATGCTTCAGGCAATGGATTGGGTTATGTGCTACTGCAGCATGGAAGCGTGATAGCATTTGGCTCGGGAAAGCTGAAAGTGCATGAGAGAAATTATCCGGTCCATGACTTGGAGTTAGCGGTCGTGATTTTTGCCTTGAAGCTGTGGAGGCACTAATTGTACGTGGTGAATGTCGATATCTATACCGACCACAAGAGCCTGAAATACTTGTTGGATCAGAAAGATCTAAACATGCGACAACAGAGATGGATGGAGTTCCTGGGGAACTACACATTCAAAATTCATTATGTTCCTGGGAAAGGCAATGCAGTTACGGATGCATTGAGTCGTAGGGCCCCAGCTCAAGCCAATTAGCTGTCGATCCATGACGAACGGTTGGTTCAGGAGTTGGAGGCATTAGAGATCTCTTACGTAGACAAGCAGACAAGTGCCGAAGCGCTATTGAACTGGACCGAAGTTCAGTGTGACTTGGCTGATCGTGTTCGGCCTGCTATGGATATGGATGGCCGCATGAAGAAAATCATTGTTGATGCTTTGGATGGGTCAAATTCCAAATTTGTTGTTGAGGATGGATTGCTATGGAAAGATGGTTGTCTGTGCGTCCCAAACGTGGGCAATCTGCGAGTGGATTTGCTGTACGAGGCTCATCATACCAAGTACTCGATCCACCCTTGTAGCATGAAGATGTACCACGATGTGAAGAAATTGTTTTGGTGGCCAGTACTTAAGAAGTATGTTGCACTGTACGTGGCGAAGTGTCAAACATGTGCCTTGGTGAAGGCGAAATGCCAAAATTCGGGAGGATTATTGAAGTCCTTGCCTGTTCTGGAGTGGATGTTCGACGACATTACTATGGACTTTGTGCATGGTTTGCCAAGGTCGCAAAACGGAAACGACGCAATCTGGTTGGTCGTGGATCGTTTGACAAATGTGTCGCACTTCATTCCGCATAGGAAGGATGACTATGTCGAGAAATTGACAAAGTTATACGTGGATAACATGGTATGGCTTCATGGTATGCCACGCAACATCGTGAGTGACCGGGATGGGTGGTTCACGTCCAATGATTGGAGGCTGGTGCAGCAGATGTTGGGAACAAAGCTGAGTTTCACCATAGACTTTTATCCGCAGACTGATGGGCAGACCGAGAGAGTCAATAGGACGATGGAAGACATGCTTCGCATGTGCGTCCTGGAATTCTCTTACAACAATAGCTACCAGGCGAGCATACAAATTGCGCCCTTCGAGGCCCTTTATGGCAGAAGATGTCGCACACTGTTGTCTTTGTTGGAAACGGGTGAGTCAAAGTTGTACAAGAGCCAAGAGGTGGAAGATGCAACATCGTTGGTTCGAACGATTCGAGAGAGATTGTTGATCGCTCAGGACCACCAAGCTAAGTACTATAATGCCAATAATAGGAATATGGAGTTCGCTGTCAGCGATTGGGTGTACTTGAAGATCAAGCCATTCAAGGGTGTCACGCGGGTGCGGCTCTTGAAGAAGCTAAGACCGAGATACCTTGGACTGTTTGAGGTTCGGGAGCGGATTGGCGAAGCAGCTTATCGATTGAGGCTTTCACTGGAGCTAAGTTGTCTACACGATGTGTTCCATATATCAGTGCTGCGGAAGGCGGTGCAAGAGCCTTCGTAAGTGATTGCGGTCGACCAAGTGCCGATCGATAATGGGTTGACCACGAAGGTCAAGCCTGTCCGCATTAAGGATTCAGCAGTCAAGTGGCTACGCAACAAAGAGATCAGAATGGTCAAAGTCCGTTGGGACAATTGCGGTCGGGAGGAGCTCTCCTGGGAGCGAGAGTAGACCATGCTTGAGGAGTACCCAGAGTTATTCCACTCAGGTACCGTTTAAGTTTTATTTTATCTTTTCATTATAATTTCGGTACGAAATTCTTTTAAAAAGGAGAGAGTTGTAACGCCCTGAAACTCAAAAGAGCGACGAGAGGCATTTTGAGCCAAGTTTGGAACTTGGTAGGGGTCACACGGCCTGCGACACAGGCATGTCCCAAGGGCGTGTCGTACTTGGGTCGATGATCTAGCTGAGATGTCGATGAATTTGGATTCGACGATCGTCGAGCAGCGAACACGGCCTGAGACATGGGCGTGTCCCAGGATGTGTCCTTCTCGGGTGGTTGGCCGAGTTGTGTTGGGGGAGAAACACAGCCTAGAGGCCACCCATGTTTGGGTTTGACACGGGCATGTCAAATTGGACACGGGAGTGTCTAATACCCGTGTCCTTTACGGGTTGGTGTTGGTCCTATGTCGATGGAGGAATACGGCCCGCTACACGGCCGTGTACTAGATGACATGGGCGTGTCAAGTCTGACAAGGTCGCGTCAAGAGCCCGTGTACTTTTCAGGATGCGTCTGTTTCGACGGCGAATGGAGAACACGGCCTTGGACACGGGAGTGTCACAAGCCGTGTTTGGCCCAGGTTTTGGATTTCAAGCCCGAATCGTGGCCATCTGTTTCCTTATTTTGGGATCTAACGGCTTGGGGTTGTTCACGCTGGGTTATAACCGGGAATAGACCTTTGAAAACCTCATTCTTTTGGGTTATGCTCTTTCTAAATTTCTAGAGAGAGGGGAGAGCAAGGAAGGAGAAGGGAGATAGATCCGGCCGTTGGCGGAGCTCCGGAGCCCCAAATCGCAAGCCGACTTCGAATCTACGGAGGCAAGGACATTGCGGTGCTTTTCATCCATATAGATTTCCATGGAGCCAAAGAGGAATTCTAGGGTAACGATTCTCATCCTAGGACATGTGAAGTCCTCTTTTCTTTGCATAGGAAGCCCGCTCTCGTGAGTTTGCGGTGAGTTTGAGGCGTTCCTTCGGGTAGACATGAATAGTCCCCGTTGTTTAGCATTTAGAGTCCATAATTGAGAAACAGACATATGCATGGTGTGTGAAGCCTACCCGGGCAAGTTGGTCTGGATCGTTGATGTTTTATTGCCTGAATGGCTGGAGAAGACTCCGTGTAATTGTTTGTTTTTCGTGTTTTCTACGTGGAAGATTACAACAGGGAGCCTTGGGGGCTAACTCCAAGGTGCACATGAAAAACTGGGCAGATGCATGATTCTGCCAACCTGTTGGCATGGGGGCCAACTTGTACATAACTGGGTTATTTAAAGTGTGTGATCGATTTGGGACTCGGGGAATCTTGACCCGTGTAGACGGCTTAAGCTGATGTTGCGGTGTGAGCAACAGGTTAGGCGGAACCGTACCCGCTCTATGTGGTTCAGTTGAGAGACGTAAGGTACGTGGTACTCGCTGTTGGCATAGATGGAGGGTCTTAGGCAGTGTCCATAAAGACCAAATACTCACGATATATTGCCGCCCAGGGGTGGTGGTGACACCGCGGACTTTGACCGGGTTCACCGAGAATGTGCTCTGAGAGCATGGGGTGTGTGGCCGTGTGAGCCTACGCCTGTGATGATGTGTAATTTCTCTATATTATGGCAATGCTAATAAAGTGCAGGGAAGGAGCAACGCCGCCCCTAATTTGGGGGAGGGGTCGTGATAATTTGGTCAGCATAGCTGACCTTTGCTTTTGTTTGCCACCGTTGCGGTGGATTGTTGCTTGTAGATGCTGCGGAGCCAAGTGGTAAATAGCGGGCAAAAGCCCTTGTTGCTGAGCTGGCCCTCAACGGCCTAATTTGACTCTTTACTTGTATAATTCATGTGTGACCGGCCTGCGTGCCGAGGTTTTGAAAACACTTTAATTTGAGTAAACTATTGTAAGGCCATAAAGCCATGTACTTGTGTATTGTACGTCATTCATGTTGGGTTTATTGTAGTGGACATTCATGCTTTTTGGCTGGGTT
The DNA here is from genome assembly GCA_039583875.1 of Platanthera guangdongensis. NCBI lineage: Eukaryota > Viridiplantae > Streptophyta > Magnoliopsida > Asparagales > Orchidaceae > Platanthera > Platanthera guangdongensis. The sequence continues at coordinate 209,182,002 of CM077151.1, forward strand.
ATTAATTTACAACTGTTAATTTACTTCCGCTAGAATGTACTCTGTGTTGGATGTTGATTCTTAGTTTGATGGTTTCCATTGAGTAACCTTATGGTCTGTCTGTGGTATATGGCGTCGAGCCCCGGCCAGACCTACTACTATATGCTATGCGACGGATATGAAGCTTTACCGAACCACTATAAATTTCTTGTGTCGTCTGATTTGCTTTCTGTTTTCTTATTGATGTGTGCTGTGATAGCTAGTTTTTTCTTTCCTGCTCTGTCTTAAGATATATTTATCACTATTTTAATTCCGCTATAAAAACCAATTAAGTTTTTAAAATACTCTATTCACACCCTCTAGAGTTAAACAGATCTATCCTCTCAGGTGTTAAAGCTCTTACCATCCTTCAATTGTTATCTGAGGGTTAAGGTTGCTTTGGTTTCACAGACTTACATCTGAACCAAGATCCTTGATAGATCTTTTTCTCTCTAGCTTCTTGTTTATAGCTTCGCATAGAATAAGGAAAATTCTAGCACAAGACTTCGTGTGTGCAATTTGAATAAATTTGCACTCTAGAAGGCAAGAATCAAGGTTTATATGAACTCTATTGATGAGGACATTTTCAATTCTATTTCGACAGGTCCCCCTCAACCTACAACTACTACTACATCTACAAGTTCTTTAGTAGTTCCCCCACCTAAGTGTACTGATGCTCAAATGAAAGCCAAGATGGAGGATGCCAAAGCAATGAATATTCTAGCACAGATAATGTCAAATGATATCTTTCAGAAGGTGGCTGAGTGCACCTCTACAAAGACTATTTGGGACTCACTGAACCAAATAGTTGCTGGTTCATCTGATGAAAGAAAAGACAGGAGATCCCACCTCATATTACAGTATGGGAATTTCAAAAAGGAGGAATCAGAGACTATTGCTGATATGTATAACAAACTCAGAGTCATCATAAATAAACTCAGAACCCTGGACAAGGACATCTCATTAACTGAGATAAATAATAAAATTCTAATGTGCTTCCCAAGTACTTGGGATTCCAGGATATGGCCAATTAAGGAGGCCAGAAGTATAAATGAGATTTCAATAGAATCTCTCCTTGACAAGCTCAAGTCTTATGGGCAATTGATCAAGACAAGGGTGGCTGTTGAACAGAAGGCCTCTACATCTTCAAGGAAGGAGCACAACATTTCTTTTAAAGCAACAGAAGAAATAGAAGATCTTCCAGCTAATGAAGAGTTATTGAGCTTATTGGCTAAAATATTTTATAAAATGACCAAGAAAGACTTCAGAAGAAGGTCATCCAAGAATGATGACAAGTCAAGATATGACAAGACTCCTACCAAGGAGATTATGTACTTTGGATGCAGAAAACCTGGGCGCATTCTACCTAAATGCCCAGATCCACATAGGACAGACAGAACAAAAGAAAAGGAAAATAAAATGCATTCAAGCAAGCACTACAGCAAGCACTCCTCCTGCAAGCTCAAAAGAAAGGAGAAAGGTTTCATTGCTGAGACCTGGAGTGACACAGATGAAGAATCCTCATCTTCTAGCTCTAGTGAAGATGAAGAGGAGGCAAAGGAAAGGGAAGTTTGCCTTATGGCTACCAATGCCTCCTGCAACAAATCTAATGCTGAGGAACAAGCAGAAGAATCAGAAGAAGAGTCAGAATCTGAAGAAGATCGGGTAATCCCTTCATTTGATTTCAATTTAGAAGATTTCAAAATTGAATTTAAATCCTTGTGTAATGATTTAATTAAGTCAGAAAAGAAAAGGAAATAAAGTTCTTAGAGATAGACAAGTTGAATTTGATAATCTATTTGCTGAGAACATCAAATTGAAAAATGATTTACACATAGCCAATGAACAAATCATCTCACTAAAAAATGAATTATGTGAGGCAAAGAAACTTGAGGAATCTCTTAATGGGAGAAGACTTTAACTGATGGACAGCACAAGCACAGTCAATGTCAGATTAAATGGCAAGCTGGGCTTAGGTGCTTCATCAAGCTTACCCCCCATATTAAAGAAAAATATACTTTCAACACCAATTAAATTTATATCTTAAAAAGGCAAAGAAAAAGTCGGAGAAACTACGCAGCCAAATATCTCTCAGAAATCTGTAAATAAAAAGAACAAGAATAAGAATCTAAATAAAAACAATGTTCAACAGATTTCGTCGAACTCAGATCGACGAAATATGCATAGTTCGTCAAACCCAGATCGACGATCTATGAACGCAAATTATAGCTATAATAATTTGTCTTACTGCGATCGATGAGCTATATATGGTTTGTCGAGCAGCGATCGATGAACTTGGGGCATAAAAATTGACTATGTTCATTCTCTGAGAAGAGTTCGACGAACTCAACCCTATTTGTTGAAAGCAGATTGGTGAACTTATAATAATTCGTTGAACCCAGTCAGGTTTTATAAAAACTTTAACTCTGTTAAATACTTCAAACAATTCAAAGAATTTATTAATCCTTTTACTCAATTGGAAATACCACCTGGGAGATATCATCCCTTAGGATATAAAAATCAATCAGATTTCTCTGTTATTTCTAGTTTCTCTTATCAAAAGAAACAAGGATCCAAGGTAACCTTGGTCAAGAACACCTAATCCCTTTTTATGCAGGTGAAGGACTGTCCACTATTTAATCAACAATAGTTTCTGGACAGTAGATGCTCAAAGCAAATGACTGGCTGTAAGGACAATCTTACAAACTACAAATCCAAGCTAGGTCCAAAGGTGTTCTTTGGTGACTCCAACTGTGGCCAAACCAAAGGCTATGGAGATGTTAAAGTTAGAGCAGTCACCTTTAGGAAAGTTGCATATGTGAGTGGATTAAAGCATAACCTAATATCCATAAGTCAATTATGTCATGAAGGTTATCAGGTATCTTTTAACTCATCTTCTTATATTATTTCTTGTAAAGAAAACAAACCTTCTTTAACTGAACTTAGACGAGGCAATATATATGTAGTAAATTTTCGGTCAGCTAGTTCAGAACTTTGTTTATTTAATCAGGTTAGCAATCAAAATGAACTTTGCCATAAGAAATTTGGACATGTAAATCTTAAAAACATTGTTAAGTTATCTAGGGACAACCTTATTAGAGGATTGCCTTCTGGCCCCAACAAGAAGGAAGACCTCTACATGGCTTGTTAGTTAGGCAAGTAAACTAAAAAAAACTTTAAGCCTGTAAATAAAAGTGACTCACCTAGGATATTGTACTTGCTACATATGGACCTTTTGGCCATATTGCTATACAAAGTCTAGGAGGGAAATCTTATACTTTAGTGATTATAGATTGAGTACTCTACTCTAGTTGCATTGATCAGAAGTGATCATGATAATGAGTTTGAGTGTCTTCTTATGCAAGAGTTATGTGAGAAAGAAGGTATCAGGCACTGCTTCTCTGCTCCTAGAACTCCTCAACAAAATAAGGTTGCTGAAAGAAAAAATATAACCCTAATTGAATCTGCAGGCACATTTCTTGCAGATGCTTACATGCCCCTATCTTTTTGGGTAGAGGCTGTGAGCACAACAAACTATATACTGAACAAAAGTTTGATACACAAGCTTAAGAATAAGACTCCTTATGAGCTACTTAAAGGGAAGAAACCTAAAATCACACATTTTAAAGTATTTGGATGCATATGTTATATTCACAATAATGACAAGAAATACACTAGAAAGTTTGAAGCAAAAGCTGCAGAAGGAATTTTTTTAGGATATTCCCAAGTCAGCAAAGCTTATAGGGTGTTTAATAAATCTACTATAAAAATTGGGGAATCTGTTCATGTTACTTTTGATAAGACTAAAATGTTTTATAAGGAGAAAGATGTTTCTACCAATAAAATTATGCAGGTACCTCACTTGTGTGAGAGATTGGATGATCTAAACCTTACGCAAGAGGTTCCATCACATCCTTCACCACAAGTTGAAGAAGAAAGTGAAGAAGAAAGTTTGGAAGTGGCTGAACTACCTCCAACAACTAATATAATTCCACAAGAGGAATTAATTCCACAAGCTGTTGCTCAACCATCTCCTACCACTGATCATGTCACACTTAGAGATCACCCTATATCTCAAGTGATTGGAGACATTTCAGTTGGTGTGCAAACAAGACATCAACTCAACAATGATGTGATGTATGCTTGTTTCATTTCTCAACTTGAGCTCCATTCCATCAAAGATGCAGAGCAAGATCCCCACTGGATCATTGCAATGCAAGAGGAGCTCAATCATTTTGAGAGGTACAGAGTTTGTGATTTGGTTCTTAGAGCCAAAAACTATCCAGCCATTTGAACCAAATGGGTCTTCAGAAACAAACTGGATGCTGAAAGAACTATTATAAGGAACAAAGCAAGGCTAGTAGCATATGGCTATTCACAGGAGGAAGAAATAGACTATGATCTGACCTTTGCTCTAGTGGCAAGGCTTGAGACTATAAGGATTTTCTTAAACTTTGCAGCCTATAAAAGATTCAAAGTCTACCAGATGGATATAAAGAGTGCTTTCTTAAATGGAGATTTAAAAGAAGAAGTATATGTGGAGCAACCACCAGGTTTTATCTCTCCAACTCATCCTTCTTATGTCTTTAGATTGCATAAAACTCTTTATGGTTTAAAGCAAGCTCCAAGAGCTTGGTTTTAGACCTTAGCTAGCTTTCTTTTAAAGCACAAGTTTTTTAGGGGCATAGTAGATAGGACTCTTTTTATCAGGCATCATTAAAATAAAATTTTATTAGTTCAAATATATGCAGATGACATTATTGTTGGCTCTACTGATCCCAAACTATGCAAAAGATTTTCTGATCTAATGCATTCAAAGTTTGAGATGAGTAGCATGGGTGAACTTTCATACTTCCTTGATCTCCAAGTGAAGCAATCACCTGATGGTATCTTCATCTACCAATCCAAGTATGCAATGGAGCTTATTAAAAGGTTTGGGATGTGTGATGTCTCAGCAATGAAAACACCTATGACTGCTAATGCAGTGATTGATTCTGATGAACATGGCAAGCCTATTGATCAGAAAACTTATAGGGCTATTATTGGGTCTCTATTATATCTCACAGCAAGTAGGCCTGACATAATGTTTGCCACATGTATTTGTACTAGGTTCCAAGTAAACGCTAAAGAATCTCACTATATTTTATTAAAATGGATTTTGAGATATATAAAGGGTTGTCCAAATCTAGGACTCCTATATCCATCAAAGTCAGAATTTGATTTAACTGGATTTTCTGATGCTGACTATGCTGGATGTAGAGTGGACAGGAAGAGCACATAAGGAACTTGCCAGTTTCTTGGCGATAGGCTTGCATCCTGGTTTTGTAAGAAGCAAACCAATGTGTCCACATCAACTGCTGAAGCTGAATACATTACAGCTGACAGCTATTGTTCACAGATTTTATGGATACAAACTCAATTACTGGATTATGCTATCAACTTAAATAATTCAACTATATTTTGTGATAGTACTAGTGCAATATCTATTGCACAAAATCCAGTACATCATAGTAGGACCAAGCATATAGAAATTAGACATCATTTTATTAGAGATTGTGTCGACAAAAAGAAAATTAATCTTGTTTTTATCTCTCCTGATTTACAAAGAGCAGACATCTACACCAAGCCATTGGATGAGAAGAAACATCTGTTATTCTTAAATCAGCTAGGTATGATAAATGGGATAGATTCAACTTAATTTTTGTCTATGGTCGAAGATTTGGCACAGTTCTTGGAACGGAGATCGACGATTTTTGAACTCTTCATGAATATTTCATCGAACGGAGATCGACGAACACTTCTTAGTGAAGTTATTTTCGTCGCGCGAAGATCGATGATTTTGCATCAGAAAAATTTCGTCGTCCTGAGAACGACGAAAGCTTTTCCCCTCTTCTTACTAAGATTGACAATATTATCTCTTCATGAAATTTTTCATCGACTTGAGGTCGAAGAATGTTTATTTTTCACAGGATAGAGCCCAACGCTTCATATTCTGAAAAACCTTATATCTAGGTTTTCATCGTGCTCCATCCCACGCTTTCTGTTCTCTTGCTCTTGCTCTCTCTTTTGCATTTGCAGGAAAACTATGGTGATTCTGGCGCTCTCACTTTCAAGAATGAAGTTCAACACAGGATTTGACATTGATTTTGACTCCCTCTCCCACACAGATCAAATCTTCATAGATATTCTCAAATTGTGTGAAGAACAAAATCTGAAGAAGTTTATGGCAACAAAGATCAAAATTCCAGCAAATGAAATCCAAGAATGGGTCTTTACCTCAACATCTCCAGATGCAAATACCATGATTGGCACCATCAGCGGCTACAAGGTCATTCTAACACCTGAAGTTTTATCTGAAATTTTTGATTTGGCTTCTAAAGAAGATGATGTTGAATTGGATAATGATGAGTATGAGAATATGCTGAGCTGAATGGGTCACTCTGAAGGAAACCTAAATAAACTCCTGAAAAAGAACTTATCTGTCATATACAAGTTTTTGGCAGATATAGTTGGCAAGATTTTGCTGGATGAGCACACTGTCCATGATTATATCACCAGGCACCAGTTTCTGGTGATGAGTGCTCTGGTTGATACGAAATCAGTTAAATGGGGCAAGATTTTGTTTGAAATGATAAAAAAGAAAAATACCAAGAAAGATGTATGTTTTGGGAGGATTCTTGGAATCTTCCTCCAAAAAAAGGCAACAGAACTATTGGTTTCCAAACCAATATTCATCAATGCCTCAAAGAGGATCACCTCTGCACTATTTGGCACTTTGGAGAGGACAATTCCAAAGCCCTCCATGGACTCCTCTTCCCCTGGGACTTCTGAGAGCACTAGGGCAGTTATAGCCTCTCCTCCATCTCTAGAAGATATCCCTCCATCCACATGAATTCCTTCTCCTCCTCAACAACAATAACAACATCAACAACCATCTTCACCTCTGTTTCAACCATCACCTACACATTCTCCATCCATCATTCATAAGGAAATTCCCTCTCCACCTACTCAATCACCCCCTGAAACTCATATCTCTAACATACCATCTACCTCCTCACAACCTAATTTCAATCTACTGTCTCCTCTACCATCTCCACATCACTCTCCAATTCAGGGACCCACCTCACCACCCACAACCACAGTTCCCCCTTCTACCACTGAAATTCCTTCAATTGATATCCCTCTAGTCACCACCACTGACATTCCATCAATTCCCCCTTCTACATTTCCAGAATACACCCACATAGACTTCTCTAATGCTTTCTCTGTGTGTTCAAATTGTTGACATCACACTCCTTACTCCTCCTCTACTCCTGAACCCCTCTACCTCAACTTCTCTGATATAGCAAAAGATCTTCTGGCTTTTATCTCACCAACTCTTGAGCAACTTATAGCAAATGATATTGATCCTCTCTCTACTTCCATCATCTCTCTCTCCAACAGTATTGCTCTCTCTCTTCTGTATCTTCTTCTAGAGGACTGGCTTTAGGACCCACTGAACCCAGGCAGGGGGAGATGTTTTGTGAAGAAGCTCCAGTTCTTCCTCTTCCAGTAGCAATAGCAACAGCAGATTCTGATATGTCAGATGATTCAGCACAACCGGCCCCTCCATCTGAAATAAAAAATTTAATTGAGTGTGATACATACATGGATGATGCAATAGCAAAAATAAACACTGTTGGTGATTACATTTTAAATCCCACAGTCAATTTAGACTCTTTATTGCATTCTTTTGATTTAGTGTACAGAAATATTATACCCAATTTTTTTGTATAGTACTCCAAAGATATTGTAGCTTATACTGCTCCTATAAGTCCTGAGGTTGTGGATCAACTAAAGGCACATTTTGTAGTATCTAAAATTTCAGATAGTTTTGTTGTTAGTGAACCAATTCCTATGCAAAAGTCATTCTCTCCACCAACCTTTGGCTGGTGTGAGTATCCTATGCCAGATCTGGATGACATGATGTTTGCTGACATGGAAGAAGAAGCAGGACATATTCATGCTGCTATAGACATCTCTATAGAGCCTACAAGCATTGCACAACCACAAATTCCTGGAATCTCAGCTGACTTGCTAAAGCAGCTAGATGATCTTTATGACAATCCTGATCATTCTTCTCCAGATGATGATGATGATAATGAGTCAGATGACTCAAATAATAAAAGCTCAAAGACGAGAAAGACTACTACAAAATCTACTCCTCCAAAGACTGTTCCCAAGCCAAACCCCTCTGCTGATATCTCATACTACATCCTGCACAACATAACACTCACTCCAGATGCTCCAAACTGGATGAGGTATTCCAAAAATGAACAAAAATCTAGGAAGAAGAGTAGGAGATACTCTCCCCCTTCAAAATTCAGGAGAGGTCCTCCTCCTCCTCCTCCTGCAGCAGGATCCACTGGAAGCATTTCTCGGGCTCATAAAGCTACATCTTCTCATTAGCCAAGGTCTTCCAGCAGCAGACAGCAGCAGTATTCTTCAAGCAGCAACAGACAACAATAGTACTAGAGGCACAGTAGGCAATAGAAAGTATCTGAAGAAAATTAACCCGACAATGCATCTCCTGAAAGGCCTATTTCTCCTGCTTGTGATCCAGAAATGGACCCCAACTTCAGCATGGACAGATTTCAAGAACTGATAGCTCTTTCCTAGATCAGAAAAGCTAAAGAAGAAGGACAGGACACTTCAAAGTTTACCACTATGTCCTCCTACAGAAAGAAGGAGCTAGAAAACTATCAGGTACATAATCTCTTTAATGTAGATTCATATATGTCTTTACATCTAGAAGTTGTTGTTCCAAGAGCTGCATCAGTTACAATTCTTGGAGCCGGTGACATAAAGATGATCAAACAGGAAGCTGCTGATCCCAAAAGGGAAATTATCTTTTCCAGATCTACCTCAGAAGAGCAGAAGAAGGATTCCAAGGAAAGCTGAACCATTGTCTTTATATATTTTGATTAGAACTCATGTTTATTATTTGTTATTTCACAAGGCACCATGTTAATATCTGATGAACAATTATAATTTCTGCCAGATATCTTTATGCTTTGTGATTTTTCTCTTTTATGTTGTTCATAGTGACCTCACCCACATAGGGGGAGATTGTTGGATCCTTAGTTTGGATTTGGGCTTAGGTTCACTATTAGGTTATTGACCCTTCATGTATAGTCTTGGGTCATGTTGTTAGTCCTAAGGTGTAGGTAAGTCTGACTAGGATAGTTAATCTTTGATCCAGCCCTGAGAAGACATTAGAGATCCAGACTTAGAAGAATGACAGTTTTTAAGTGTTTAGAGAATCAGCTCGAAGTTCTTCAAACTCAGCTCGACGATCGTCGATCGCAGCTCGACAAACTCAGAGCCCCTCCTATGTGTTGAGCTTGACGAACTTAGAGCTTAGCTCGACGATCTTCTCTCAAGTTATCAGCTCGACGAACTTTAATCTCTGGTAGACAAACTTATAGCCCAGCTTTGACAGCTTATTCTTCCAGATCAAATTTCTCTTTTCTCAGCTTGACGAAGACGATTTCTTAGCTAGATGAACTTTTAGTTCAAGTTGACGAAATTTGTTCTGAGCTCGATGATTTCTGTCAGTTTTTTCTTTCACTTCTCTGCAATTAATTTCTGGATTGACCAAGGCTTATATATTATATTATTGCCTTTATTGCTCTGAGTAATTAGTTGCATATATTCTTATGAATATAGTCGTTCTTTGGCAGCATTGATTACTGGATTTCACAGAGTTAATATTCGACTTAATAACTGGACAGTTAAGGAATAAATTTATTGCCCTTCTAGCTGTTTGTCCAAGTTCAAAGATTTCAACAATTAATCATGGAGAAGAGTTCAAATTAAGAGGCAGGACTTCTACGGGAGATATAAAGGAGTTTTCAAAAAGATATTAAAAAAACAAGAAAGAAGAATAAAAAAGATTCACCGAGACACAAGAAGATTTTTTTAACACAGGCAGACAGACAAGAAACCAATTTAGTCTGCATATTCACAGTCATCATCATATACAACTCTTCAGATGTTTTAAGAGAAAACAAAATACAATCAGTTTGAAAGCTTCTAGAGATCATCATTGAAGGCCTACACCATGCAAAGATTCCAACCATTCCTGAGCAATCATCATCTCAGGGAGAGCTTTGACAACATCAAGCAATCCACTATTTTCTCTATTGCTTTTGAGAAAGAGAAGACAACACCAACATTCTTATTCCCACTGTTCACAGGGTTTTAACTCCCTTCAAAATTTAACCACTTGGTTTTTATGTCTCCTTATCAAAAGTCATAGCTTTGTTTTTGGGCACTTGATCAAAAGACTAAAAGGTTGTGAGATCTCCCTTCAAATAGATCTTATGGTGACAGGTCACCTGAGCAAAAACATGTTGGTGGTAGGGTACCTGATCAAAAACCTATAGTGAATTCCTACCATGGTGGTAGAAGAGTGGATTTACCCAAGTTTAAGGGAACCACTATAAAGTTCTTATGTCATTTGGTTTGCTTTCTGTTTTCTTATTGCTATGTGTTGTGTGCTGTGATAGCTAGTTTTTCTTTCCTGCTCTCTCTTAAGATATATTTGTCACTATTTTAATTCCACTATAAAATCCAATTAAGTTTTTAAAATACTCTATTCATCCCCCTCTAGAGTTAAACTGATCTATCCCCTCAGGTGGTAAAGCACTTACCATCCTTCATAAGGAGTCACCCAACACATATCCCAAACCCAGTTTAGCCCGTAAGTATTAATCAACAAACACAGCCTGGGCCGAAATTCTTCAAGTCAAATTTGTCTTATGCGTCGAGTATTACTCGATAAATTCGTCGAGTATCCTCTACTATATCCGATATATCTTAGGAATCCTCTGTGTTATCTTGATGAATTGGGTAAACATTTCGACGAATCCTTCAAAATTCCACTGGCCGAAACTTCAAAGTCAATATGTTGAGTATCACTCATCGTCGAATCCAGTCAACGTACTCGACGCTCTTCGAGAGGCGTCGTGAACACTCAATGTATCCCTCATCTTTGTGGCTCAGCTAGTCCACGAGAAAAAGCTAATTATGCAATGTAGAAAAATACTTTATTTACAAGATTAGACATCCTACATGAGCATAAACACCCCTAAAGAATAACTCATGGTATGCAAGACTCTATATTTATAGTTGCTACGAGAGTAGCTTTTACAATCGTTAAATATAGTGATTTAGATTTCAAATATGGCATGTATGAAGTAATAATAGTAATTTTTTTATACTTTAAAATATCTAACATGCAACCTAGCATAAGACCTTCCCAAAGATCAAGTACAACCAACCCCAAAAGGTAAACTAGCACCTAGCAAAGTATTTAATATTCCAAAAGAAATCTACCAGTGGGCATCAAAAACCTGACACGAACCCACTGAAAGTTTACAAGTTTGAACTAGAACTGAAAACGACAACTACCTCACAATGTTGAGGAAAGCTACTGCAGTCCAAAAGCTACCACCCAACACAGCCGCTCTACGGACTACAGCCCTGTACTTGAGGCATTCAAAAGAAGAACACCACAGCAAGAAAATACAAGTGGCAAAATGAATAAGCAGGTAATAAGTAAAGCGAAAGAACGTGTTTACCAAACCCAACTATATGAAATGCTGAAACCACAGCTAATTACCCAAATAAAAAAAGGTAAAGTAAGAGTTTGCAATAAAGGAAAAAAGAAACATTTGCAAGAAGTGAGAAACGAAGTCGTGCTTTGACAAAATCTGCAAGTACAAACATGAAATAGCATGGACCGATAAAAGAAGCAAACAGTGCACAAGACAGCTCAAAAAAGTGAAGCATTAACACTTGGTAATATCAACTAGGCCGGAGTCGGTGACCAAATTGTCCCATACTAGGCTCCCAGACCCAAACGTCTCACAAAAGGCACTACTGTAGTGGCCAGTTATCCAAACCTAATCCAACAAACCACAAAACAGAGACCAAACAACCACCAAGTGTTATGATCCACAAACTAGCATCCAGTTGGTGGTCCTTTATCCACTGCCAACCTTTATAGCCGAAGAAACATCATACCCAAACCAAAACCCTATCCTAAACCTAAAGAAAACCTTAAACATGTCCTAAAACCACATTAAGGACTATACAAGACAAATACTACATGAAAAGACAAAATATTCTGAGTCCTGGCCAAATTCGGCAAGTATTCTCGACAAAATACATGGATACTTGACAAATTATACAACGATACTCCGCAAAAGCTAACGATATTCGACGAATAGACTAACTATACTCGACGAATTTGACTTGCTGGCCCGTTCACTCAACGCTCCCTAAGCCTAAGCTAAACACGACGAATTCGCCGAATGCACTCAACGCCTAGACCGCTGATACTCGACGAACTTCATTGAAACTCGAAGAAAAACACTTAGACTAACGATCTACACTCGGCGAATCGTTACCTGACGAAACTGCCTTAACGAAATTCAGCGATACTTGTCGACCTTACCTAAACCGATACTAGACAAATTGCATTAATATCCTTAGACTAAATCCCTGAATACCAGACGAATTCTAACATCGATACTCGACGAATCCTACACACCTAAACTCGACAAACTCCACCTTACAATATACGCCGAATTTTACTTAAATCGCTAAACCTATTCTCCATGTCTTGGCCAAAAATTGTCATAATCTAGGAGTTCTTTCAAGGTTAACTTTCACTAATCTTACAATCTAAGGGAGGAGGAAAGAAAGGAAGAAAACAAGCAATAAATGAACATGCAAGGGGGAGGGGAATCCACTAGCCTGAAACTCCGGAAAAAACACCTTCCGCTCGGTCTGCGATAAGGACCGGCCGCCAAATAACCTTAGCAACGTTTCCTGAAACTTTTGGAGGAAGAAGGAGGCCAAATCACTAATCCTAACTCCTAGAAATTACGGAATCGGGAAGAACTTACCACGATCGCGTAGATCTCGGTGAGAGCTTTCCGAATCTCTACTTCGACGATGAAAACGGCCATAGGATCTCTCCCTATCGCGAGTCAAAATGCATGTGAAGTCCGCCGTCCACTTCTCTCGCGAAAAAGGCTGTTGCTCAGTTTTGGGGAGAAGGTGAATAGGAATAGGGTTTGACCCGACGGATTATCCTATTTATACTTATATTTATATATATAATATAATATTAAATATTTAAATAACGTCAAAACAACACGAAATCCATACCAATTCGGAATTTTACGAAATTCACATCGTAGCTAAATAACGAAGCTACGAATCTAATGGAGAAGTCGAAATCCCAATCCGACAAAGCAAACTCGAGTAAAACACCACCCGAAGATAAAACACCACCACATCCCTATAAAATACTCCACTGAGTCACCAAAATAGACCTGGCTCGCGAGGGAAGGGGCATAACCAAAACAAAACAAACCACACAGGAATACCCACTAAGCAAATCCCTGCTCCAACAAACGATACCCATTAACCACGCATCAACGTAATGCCTTGATGTCAAAAATATGTCACTACGGGAATTAAAATACACATCGAAAAGTCTGGGGCATTATAGCCGCCGCCCCTAAAAATAAGTTTCATCCCGAAACTTGACATATAAAGGATCAAATCCAAAACAGAAGAAAAGCAATCATAGGCTATCAAAAAAATCACTTAACAAAGCATCAGGAGAATAGATGAGGATGAGCCTCCCTCATAGCTGACTCCAACTCCCATGTCGCAATCTACACGTCTTGGTTCCTCCAAAAAACTTTAACCATGAGTATTGCCTTCCTCTGTAATACCCGACCATAAGTATCCAAAAAACGAACAGGCACTTCTGCATTGGAAAGGTTAGGCTCCAACTGGTGCACAACATTAAGAATCTTCCTGTCACTCAGCACACACATCCGCAATTGGCTCACGTGGAAAATATCGTGCACACCCGAAAAATTTGCAGGAAATTCCAGCCTATAAGTCGAGACACCAATCTGCTCAACAACTTTAAAAGGTCCAACATACCTAGGGTCCAACCTATGGTTTTTACCAAACCTCTTAACACCAGACATTGGGAAACCTTCAGAAAAACTATGTCTCCAACAACAAATTCTAACTTAGTACTTCAATGATTAGTGTTCTTTTCATAACGCTCCTACGCTATCCAAAGCTTCTCTTGAATATGCTTAATAGAAATGTCCATTTCTTCCAAGGCCTCTGGACCCAACAACGGTGTCTCACCAACCTCGACCCAAGATAAGCGAGTTTTGTAACGTCTTCAATACAAAGCCTCAAATGGGGCCATTTGCAAGCTCTCTTGATAACTGTTATTGTGCGCAAATTCCATCAACCTCAAACTCTCATCCTACGCTCCTCTGTGTTCCAAAACATAACATCTGATCATATCCTCCACGATCTGATTTACTCTCTCCGCTGACCATTTGTCTACGGATGATAGGCGGTGGAATACCTCAAATCGGTACCCAACCGCTCCTGTAAACTCTTCCAAAAGTGGGACGTAAACCTAGAGTCTTGATCTGATACTATACTAACAGGCACTCCATATAATCTGAGGACCTCATCCAAGTATAACTCAGCAATTTTCTTCATGGAGTAGTCGATCTTGAAAGGCATGAAGTGAGCACACTTAGTAAATTTGTCCACAAACCCATACTGAATCGTGTCCTCGGGAAGATCTCGGTAATCCTGTATTAAAATCCATCGAAATACTCTCCCACTTCCATCTTGGAATTTCTAACGGGGTCAACTTACCTTTTGCCCTTCAATGTTTGGCCTTAACTCGATTGTAAGTAAAACATTTTGAGACAAACTTAGCTATATCACCCTTCATACCATACCACCAATCATTCTGCTTCAAATCATTATACACTTTAGTAGAACCTGGGTGGTAGACAACACTATAACCATGCGCCTCTTTACAAAACGTAACTCGAATATCCTCAACTGCGGGAATACTAAAACTACCGTGGTACTTCAAGGTCCTTGCATCATCAATTGAAAAGTCCAGTAATTCCCGTTTTGTAGTTCTATTATAAAGGCACAACAAATCAGGATCGTCCCTTTGATGTAGCCTCATAATTGAAATCCAGGAATTCTCTATTACTCCCAAACTACTGGGCAAGTTGCTACTCCTCTCCGATATATCCATCAAGAGAAATTCCTTCACCAACAAATCCATAGAAAGGTTAAAAATTTTCACTGTCTTCCTACTCAGGGATTTAGCTACCACATTTTCTTTGCCCAGATGATATTGGATCTCAACATCATAATCTGCAACATACTCTAACCATCTCTGCTAGCGTAAGTTCAATTCCTCTTAAGTGAAGACGCACTTCAAGAGCTTATGATCAGTATAAATCTTGCATAGAGCTCCATATAACAGATGTCTCCATAACTTTAGGTCATAAATCATAACTGTGATTTATAAATCATGCATAGGGTAGTTCCTCTCATGTATCTTTAACTGTCTCGACCCATACACGATCACTTTTCCCTCTTGCATCAACATGCACCCAAGTCCCACGTGCGATGCATCCACATACACAACATAATCTATACCTTCAGTAGGCATGGCCAAAATCAGAGCAGTACACAATCTCCTTTTTAACTCCTGAAAAGCCTCTTCACACTTATCGCTCCAAACAAAAGTTGTGTTCTTCCGCGTAAGCTTAGTCAGCGGTGCAGACAACGAAGGGAAACAATGTACAAACCTCCTATAATATCTTGCCAACCCTAGGAATCTTCTTATCTCCTTGGGTGTGGTAGGTCTGTTCCAATCCATTACAGCAGTTATCTTCTCGGGGTCCACAAAAATTCCATCATTATTAACCACATGACCCAAAAAAGAAACCTAAGGAAGCCAAAACTCACACTTTCTTAGCTTGGCATACAGTATATGCTCCTTATGGTAGACAAAACTAAACTCAAGTGCTTTGCATGCTCTTCAACACTGCGGGAGTATATCAGAACATCATAAATGAACATGATCATAAAATTTTCCAGGAAATCCTTAAATACATTGTTCGTCATATCCATAAAGGCAGAGGGTGCATTGGTCAATCCAAAAGACATCACCAAAAACTCAAAATATCCATGCCGTGAATGAAAGGCAGTTCATGGAATATCTGGCTCAGGAATCCTCAACTGATGGTAGCCTGAACGAAGGTCAATCTTTGAAAACACAGTGCTACCACGCAATTAATCAAACAAGCGATCCATTTTTGGCAAGGTATGACTATTATTAATGGTTACCATATTCAGTTCTCTGTAATCAATGCACAGCCTCATCGAACCATCCATTTTCTTCACAAAAATCACAGGACCTCCCCACAGTGAAGAACTTGGTCTAATAAATCCATTCTTTAGTAACTCATCCAATTGGGTACGCAGATCCTCTAGCTCATACAGAGTCATGCGATATGGCGCCTTAGCAATATGAAAGGTACCAAGCTCCAAATATATGATGAATTCCATGTCTCTCTCAGAAGGAAGACCAGGAAGATTATCAGGAAACTCGTGTACTACAACAATCTCCCATACATACAACAAACTACCACCGGTCGCCAACAATGAAACCAAACAAGCAAAACATCCAGAATTTACAAGCTTCCGAGCACATACCGCAGAAATGATCAGAGAAACTTGGCGCGGAAAACCATAAACACGCATGGGTTTTCCTGCTCTCCATCTTGAAGTCCAAGCACTTGAACTTGCACTGGATAACTGCATCATACTTGGACAACCAGTCCATGTCCAAAATCACGTCAAACTATTCCAACTCTATCACCTTCAGAACCGCAACGGCTAGAAAATCACCTAACAGAATCAGATAACTCTGAATGCCTTGGTCCGACATCACTGAATCGCCAGAGGGAAACTTGACACAGATCGCATCGCCAACACAATCGAGGGTCAAATGGTGACGATCTACGAAGGTCTAAAACAAGAATGAGTGGGTAGCACTGGAATCGAAAAGAACGTGCCCCCAACGATTCTTAACCTTAAACATTCCTATATAGTCCTATACGTAAGTAAGGGAACAAATGTTGAAACTTCATCTACAAAGTAAAAACTAGAACTAGGTTAGGATCTAACCTGAAATTACTTGAGTAGACATCTGAGCTTCCTCCAAAGACAACACATTCAGCTTGCCTTTCCCCTTGTCCAATTGCTATGATGGTGGCAAGGCATGAAGTGGAACTGGTTGAAACAGGGGCTGAGCCTGCGGGCACTTCGACTTAACATACCCCTTCTGTCCACATTGGATGTAGGTCTTGTTCTTATGAAAACAATGGCCAGTGTCGTGTCCCCTCCGCTTACATGCAGAACAAACTAAATATCCTTTAGGAGCACTCTAGATTGCATGAACTTGGACCTGCTTCTGAGCTCCTATCCTCTTGTAACATCTTTCTAACGGATGGCCTTACCGGCCACAAAACATGCATATCTCTTTACTCCTTTTCCTCAAAGCAGCATCAGATTCTTGGGAACTCGCACCATCAACAGTCTTTCTCGTATCTTTCCTGATTTGTTGACCTCGGTTCTTGGCATTGTCGATCGCCTCGACCTTCAGAGCAGCCTCCAAGACATCAGCATAGATTTTGAATCCATATGCACTTGATAGCTGTTGGATGTCATTCCTAAGACCACCTAGAAAATGTTTAACTCGACTAGACTATGAAGACACCAAGTCAGGGGCAGAACAAAACAGTTTGGTGAACACCACCTCATACTCGCTAACAGTTAGCTACCTTTGCTTTAGATGCAGAAAATTATTCATCAAATGGTCCATCTCGAATGACGGCAGAAACTTTTTCAACAGCAATTCCTTGTATGATTCACATGAACACCCATCCTTAAGGTTTTCCTTCACTCCTAGCCACCAACTTTTGCATGACCCTTGAGCTGATACGCAGCGACCATCACACTCTGGTCCGCTGAAACTCTTGAATAAGTGAACAATTCCTCGATGGCTATAATCCAATCATCCAAAGCCATAAAATCTGCTCAACCATTATAGGTAGGGGGTCCTAGTCTCTAAAAATGCGTAATTAACATCATCTCCGGTGGAAACAAAACCGGGGGCAACAGAGGAGCAGGGGGAACGGAAATAGGAACAGTATGACCCATAGTTGGGTCCTGTAATCTAGGCGGCTGACTAGCAACAACCGACAATAACGCCTACATCTGCGATTGTATCTCCAACATTTGCCTCGACAGAGCCTCATTGCCCTGCCAAAATCCTTCTATCATGGCCTTACTCTGGGCACCAGACGATTCCCCCTCCGACTGGGGAGTCGACCTCATCACCGGATGCTAAGGAGGCATATAAACAAACAATGAATATCTAATCAAAACCCAGCTTAACTACTAGAACCAAACAAATTAGTTCAGACAATACATAATTAAATACTTGCTCATGCTGCTAACTTGCTTTTGGATTTTCATTTATGATGTCATGCCTAACTTAGGATGATATATCGTCATACCATTGACTAATGTTCCTAAACCATGAATGAATGAATTTCTTATTCTTTTTGACTCAAAAACATGTGTGTACATATGTCATCATATTAATATTTAGCTTGACATTTGTGCTAATGTAATGTTATGTCATGTACGTTGTGCTATGCAATCTAAAAAAAGCCTTAGTGCATGTTATGAGTGGCATACACATGAAATATTATGCATTCCATACTACATAATATCACATGCAATGAAAATCTAAATCTAATGTGCATTCATGCAATGATGTTATGCATCTCATACTACATAACAGTCAGTGTTGCCTCTATGAGGACTCATATACAAACACATATTATGCATCCCATACTACATAATATGCACCGTAAAATTCTTATCATGCTTATGAGTGTAGTGTTCATTTTTCATCCAAGACTTACTGATGACACATTGGTGTATGTATGAAATGAAACTAAACAACTAACACAACCCTGAGATAGTTGTTCCACCAATTGTTAAATAACCTATCCCTCTGATACCAACTGTCACAACCCACATTTTATCCGTATTTAATGATATATCAGAGTAAGGGAACATCTGTATCATGAAGCCACGTCAGCAGGGGATAATTGAAAATGCTCCGGCAAAACTCCGATTTGACACCTTTATGAAAGATTTATAAGTTTCTTAGAGAAAATCTAGTTTCAGTTAAGGGATAAGTCATATCCCTCGGTGCAGTGGCTCATTTAGTCTACGAGAAAAAGATATTTATGAACTATGGAAAATACTTTATTGACAAGATTAGACGTCCTACATGAGCATAAGCATCCTCTGAGGAGACCTCATGGTATGCAAGACTCTAGATTTATAATTGTTATGAGAGTAGCTTTTATGATCGTTAAATATAGTGATTTAGATTTCAAATTTGACATGTTTGAAGTAATAATAGTAATTTTTTTATACTTTAAAATATCTAACATGCACCCTAGCATAAGACCTTCCTAGAGAGAAAGTACAACCAACCCCAAAAGGTAAATAGCAGCTAGCAAAGTATTTAATATTAAAAAAGAAATCTACTAGTGGGCGTCAACAACCTGATGCGAACCCACTGAAAGTATGCAAGTCTGAACAAGAACTGAAAATGACAACTACCTCACGATTGTGAGGAAAACTACTACAACAACTGCATTCCAAAAGATACCACCCAACATAACCGCTCCACCGGCTACAGCCCTGAACCTGAGGCATTCAAAAGAAGAACACCTCAGCAAAAAAATACAAGTGGCAAAAGGAATAAGCAGGTAAAAAGTAAAAGGCAAGAAATGGTTTTCGAAACCCGACTATAAGAAATGCTGAAACCACAACTAATTAACCAAATAAAAACAGGTAATGAAAGAGTTTGCAATAAAGGAAAACGAAATATTTGCACCAAGTGCGGAATGAAGTCGTGCTTTGACAAAATCTGCAAGGACAAGCATGGAATAGCATGGACCGATTTAAGAAGCAAACATGGCATAAGATAGCTCGAAAATGTGAAGCATTAACACTTGGTAATATCAACCGAGCCGGAGTCGGTGACCAAATTATCCCATACCAGGCTCCCAGACCCAATCGTCTCACAAAAGGCACTGCGGTGGTGACCACTTGTCCGGACCCAGTCCAACAATCCACAAAATAGAGACCAAACAACCACCATGTGTAATGATCCACAAACCAGCATCTAGTTGGTGGTCCTTTATCCACTCCCAACCTTCATAGATGAAGAAACATCCTACCTAAACCAAAACCCAAAGAAAACACTAAACCAGCCATAAACCACCTTAGTGACCATACACAAAAAATCTTACACGAAACGACAAAATATTCTAAGTCATGGCCAAATTCAGCGAGTATACCCGATGAAATACATGGATACTCGACCAATTGTACAATGATACTCGGCGAAAGCTTACAATATTCGATGAATAGACTAACCATACTGGATGAATTTGACTTGGCGGCCCGGTCACTCAACGCTTCCTAAGTCTAAGCTAAACACGACGAATTCGTCGAATGCACTCAACGCCTAGACTCCTGATACTCGACGAACTTCATTGATGCTCGATGAAAAACACTAAGACTAACGATCTACACTCGGTGAATTGTTACCCTGAGGAAACCTCCTTAACAAAATTCAGCGATACTCACCGACTCTACCTAAACCGATACTTGACGAATTGCATTAATACTCACCAAATTATCCTTAGACAAAATCCCACAATACTCGACGAATTCTACTATCGATACTGGATGAATCTTATACACCTAAACTTGACGAACTACACCTTACGATATACGCCAAATTTTACTTAAATTCTTAAACCTATTCTCCATGTCTTGTCCAAAAATTGCCTTACTGTTGGAGTTTTTTCATGGTTAACATTCACTATTATTACTCTTTAAGGGAGGAGGAAAGAAAGGAACAAAACAAGCAAGAAATGAACATACAAGGCGGGAAAGTCAACTTGCCTGAAACTACGGAAAAAACGCCTCCCGCTCGCTCCGCGACAAGCATCTATTGATGCGCGAAAATGGAGGGAACAGGTTGTCGTGGTCACCAATAGCTAACACGGTATGTTTGGTCTCACGGGTAAGGTGATAGGGTGAAGAGGTTGATGGTTGCGGGGATGGAGAGGAGGAAGCTTCTAAGTGATCGAGAGTGGAGCAAGCGCTTGTTCAAGGGTTGCGGGGATAGAGGAGAGAAGGTAGTTGATTCGAGTGCGGAGATGGTTGGGAAGGATGATCAGGAGCTGTCAAGCAGATAGTTACTTTTATGGTCGTGCTTGTAGGTTGATGCTAAGAGAGTTGAGCTGAGATAAAGAGAGGGGCTTCTAGCAGCGGCAACAACAGACTTCGCCCACCGCAGCTTGAATGCCACTATTGCGACGGGCTTTCCTTTGATTAATATTGAGTTATTATAGCTTGTATTACACCTTTACAAGAAAGCAAATAAAGGGTATATTGGGGAATCTGGCGGCTAAGGAAAAGAGGTACCAGAGAGGAGGCCGCGCGGACTAAAGAGCCATGTCGGCAGGCCGCGTGACTAAGGGTAGAGAGGAGGCCACGCGGACTCGTAACTGAGGCCGGCAGGCAGCGCAGTCACAAGAGGAGGGGGCGCGGACTTAGAGAAGGAGTCCGCAAGAGGTGAAGAATTGAGCTTGTCATCGGGAGTCCTCATGCGTGAGAGTGATGAGACTATCCTCAAATGAGAGGCATAGTGGGCTATTTATAGACCCGAGTTGGTAACAACTTTCGGTGACATTACCCACGGTGAGACAGTAACTTGTGCGAGTAGAGGATGGAGTCCGCCCAGTCCGCAACAGGACGCAAAGACTGGAACTGCCTTCTGGAACTGGTTCTGCTAATGTCGGACGGGGAAGAGTCCGAGCCTACTGTGCTGAGCAACCCCGCACGAAGACTGTGCGGGCTGAGGGACCATGCCCACTGCTGGGAGGCGAGTGCTGGAGGATGAGTGGAGGACTGCGTAATGAGTCCGCCGCTGTTGATCTGAGCGAGCATGCACTAAGGGTGCGAGCTGAAGGATATCCGCCCGCTGCTGGGAAGAAGCGAGTGCTGGAGGCTGTGAGGCAGACTGTGTGAGGAATCCGCGGAGTCTGCGGTGTATAAACTGAGTCCGCCTCTGCTGCAAACGAAGTAGCTGGATGCTGAAGCTGGAGCTAGGGTTCATCAATGTAGGCGGACTAGAAGGTTTGACTGCACTTCGAGTCCGCCCAGCTCGCGGTGAATATGAGATGTCCGCTGATCTTTGCGGGTAGCTGGAGAGCTAGAGCATCCACGCTCCTCAGGCTGACTGAAGAAGCAGGTTGCCTATACTGTTGGAGTGCGCCACTTTGTTGAATGGAACTTGTCGTACCTGCTGGGCGGCTTGGGCTTGGAGACCTGGCAGGTCGCATATTCTGGCGAATTGGGCGGCCTGGAGGCAGGCTGCTTGACAGTGTGGCGGTATGGTCTACTTGAAGAGTGACCTGCAGGAGAGGGATGAAGTAGCGACTTGTTGTCGCCTGGGCGGATAGGTATCCGAGTCCGGCAAAGGTGGACCTGATGAGACAAAGTTGCGGTTAAGATGACCAGGCGCACGGCCTGCAGGGGCGGACTGAAGATGTAGTCTGCGGCCCCTGCCGACCAAGGGAACAATGCGCGGCCTGGGCGGTCAGACCGCTAAGACCGCCCAATCCATGCGGCCTGAGCGGACAGAAAATCTTGTCCGCCCATCCTAAGACGTCGCGACCTCCAGGAGGAACCTAGAGCAGGTCGTGACTAGCAAGATGGCTGCCTTGAGAAGGATCGCCGATTTCAGAGTTAACATAATCCCGACACTTTTTTAAGTTCAGAAGGGAACTTCGAAAAAGTTGGAGACCCACGAAAATTGTGATCCATCCCAAAGGAGGAGGAGACAAGGAGAGATAGAACCTGATGTCTCTCCTTAGGAGTTTGGTACTACCTGTCTTTTTCTTGTAAAGAAAAAGTTAATGTAGGCATGTATGGAAGGTACATCTTGTGTGTACCTGGGTTTGCCTTTGCAAAATGAAGAAGATGTGTCTTCCACTGAGTTTTGCAAAATGAAGGTGAGAGGAAAACTTGGAAGCATAATAACTTGCAAGTACCTGATTGAGTCCTGCAAGTACCTGCTGTCCTCTACAAAAAGAAGAGTAAGCAATATGATTGAAAGAAGAAACAAGTTGCAAGTACCTGAAGAGAACTTGCAATTGTTTGCTAGTTTCTGCAAAAGAGAAGTTAGAGGCAAATATGGGAGTAAAGAAAGCCGCAAATACCTGAATGCAACTTGTAGGTATCTGCTGATCTCTACAAAAAAAGTTTTAGAAGCAGACATGATATATGGAAATTGCAAGTACCTATGAAGAAACTTGCAAGCATCTGCTGATCTCTGCAAAATGAGAGTTTAGAAGCAGACATGATATACGAAAGTTGCAAGTACCTGTGAAGAAACTTGCAAGCATCTGCTGATCTCTAAAAAATGAGAGTTAGAAGTAGACATGGTATATGAAAGTAGGTTGCAATTACCTGTGAAGAAACTTGCAAGTATCTGCTGATCTCTGCAATAGTAGAGTTAGAAACAGATATGGTGTATGAAAATAGGCTTCAAGTACTTGAAAGGAAACTTGCAAGTATCTGTTGATCTCTACAAGAAGAGAGTTATAAGCAGCCATGGTGAAAAGACTAAGTTGTAAGTACCTGGATAAGGCTTGCAGGTGTAACGCCCCGAAACTCAAAAGAAGCGACAGGGGACGTTTTGGGCAAGATTTGGAATCTGGTAGTAGGCACAAGGCCCGGGACACGGGCGTGTCCCAGGGCATGTCGCAGGGCGTGTCGACCTGTGTCGACACTCATCCCGGGGAGTCGACGAATTTTGCTCGACGATGTGTCGAGACAAGGCACACGGCCTCAGACACGGGCGTGTCCAAGGCCTTGTCGTGAGGTCGACGAACTTCGCTCGACGAAGTATCGAGACCGGGTACACGGCCTGGAGCCCAAGTGTGTTGAGGTAGACACAGGCAAGGACACGGGCGTGTCCAAAACCCGTGTAGTTCTCGGGTTATTTTCGGGCTAAATCGATGGGGGCACATGGCCGACCACACGGCCGTGTCAGTTGGAACATGGGCGTGCCAGGTCAAACACGGGCGTTTTCGATGCCCGTGTGTTGTTCCAGGCGCGTCGATTTTGATAGCGAATGAGGGACACGGCCCTGGACACAGGCGTGTGTCAGGCCGTGTTCGGTCCAGATTGTACATTTCAGGCCTGAATCAAAGTCATTCGTTGCTTTAATTTGAGATCCAATGGCTGGGGGTTGTTCCTGATGGGATATACACGGGATTGGACCTTTGAAACCCTCACTTTTACTTGTGTGATTCTCTTTCTAAGTGAAGAGAGAGGTGAGAGCAAAGGAGGAAGAAGAAGCTAGATCCGACCATTGGAGGAGCTTCGAAGCTCCAAATCGCGAGCCGACTTCGGATCCACGGAGGCGAAAGAGAGTGCAGTGCTTTTCATCCACTTAATTTTCCATGGCGCCAAAGAAGAATGCTAGGGTAACGATTCTCTTCTTGAGCATGTGTAGCTCTCCTTCTTTGCATAGGAAGCCCGCTCTCGCGAGTTTGCGGTGAGTTGGAAGCGTTCCTTCGGGTAGATATGTAAAGTCCCCGTTGTGTAGAGTCCGTAAGCGAGAATGGACATAGGCATGATGTGTGAAGTCTACCCGGACACGTTGGTCTGCATCGGTGATGTTGCATTGCATAAATGCCGGAGAAGACTCCATGCGATTGGTTATTTTTCGGGTTTTCTACATGGTAGATTGCAACAGGGAACTTTGGGGATTAACCCTAATGTGCACCCGGAAAACTGGGCGGATACGTGATCTTGCCAACTTGGTGTCCTGGGAGCCAACTAGAACAAAACCGGGTTATGTGAAGTTTGTGTTGGTAATGGGACTCGGGAGAAGTTTGACCCGCGCATATGGCTTAAACTATCGTTGCGATGTGAGCACGGGTTAGATGGAACCGTACCCGTTCTATGTCGTTCGGTTAAAGAGACCTAAGGGTACGTGGCACTTGTCGTTGGCGTAGATGAGGGTGTTCGGCGGTCTATGACTTAAATTGTCGTGACCCAGGACAATAAGACAAAATGCTCATAGGTTTGGCCGTCAAAGTGGCGGTGGTGAGTCTGGAATGTCTATGGCTTCAATTGACGTGACATTGGCCGGTTCACCGAGAATGTGCCCTGAGTGCACGGGGCGTGTGGCCGTGCGAGCCTACACCTGTGATGTTGTGACAATACTATATTGCTCGCTTGTGCTAATGAAATGCAGGGAAGGAGCATCGCCGCCCCGAGTTGGGGGCGGGATCGTTATAATTTGGTCAGCATTACTGACCGTTGCCTTGTTTGCCACCGTGCAGTGGTTTTGTTGTTGCTTGCAGGTGCAACTAGACAAAGCGGTCAATAGCGGGCTAAATCCCAAATTGCGAAGCTGGCCCTCGAAGGCCTAATTGGAGTGTTTACTGCTTTATTCATGTATGACCGGCCTACCTGCCATGGTTTGTAACTCATGTAATATTAACTGAACAATTTTTGTGAGGCCTTAAGGCCCGTACTTGTGTATGTACAACATTCCTATTTGGTATTAGTGGACATTCTTGCTTTTGTGCTGGGTTCTTTATTGCAACTTATTAAACTGCTTCCGCTAGAATGCTCTGTGTAGGACGTTGGATTGGTTGGATGGTTTCCATGAGTAACCACCCGGTCTGTCTGTGGTATATGGCATCGGGCCTTGGCCAGACCTACTGCTATATGCTATGCGACGGATAGGGGGTGTTATAATTTGGTATCAGCCTACTGGTTTTGGTCGGGCTTAAAATGAATTCGTGGCCGAATTCTTTTTATGGGGTGGTGAGCACATGTGTGTGCGTTATCGTTATAACAGTAAAAGAACCCATGAATGTCCACTTAGGAATGAAAATACACGTGTTTGGGGAACCTGCATGTTCCTATAATTGCTGTTTGCAATTTTATTTGGTCGCTTAACGATGTTTTGTACCACTATAGGTGACCAGAAATGGTGCTGGGCCGTCGGAACGTCGAGTTTCTGAGGCTAGCAGTGCACCAAATGAACCTCCTGCAACACCTCTATCGCCGGAGACCATAAGATTGTTGGCCGAAGCAGTGTTGGCCATGATTAATGCGCAGCCTGCAAGGAAAGCGCAGCAGCCCGCTCCTGTGATGGAGTAGGTAGCACTGCAAGCGGCTGAGCAGAGGAGAGTGGAACAGGTGGTAGAGAAACCAGTGGTGCCAAGGAGGGCAACCGAGAGGCAACTTAAGCTTGTCATGAGCTTTAATCCTCCGGTATTTTCGGGGTTGGGAACCCCATCTCAAGCGGAAGACTGGCTCTCCAGGGTGAAGAGAGTCATGAAAGCAACGGAGACGGAGGAGTGGCAAATGACCACCATTACTACGTTCCTTCTAGATGGTACCTTCCTTCTACTCAGAGGATTTCGATGGAGAATGAGTTCCTGAAGTTTGTGCAAGGAGACAGTACCGTGGATGAATACCTCCACGGGTTTACTCGTCTGAGTCGATATGCTAGCTCCACTATTGCGGATGAGGAGCGCAAGACGAATCGATTCTACGAAGGGTTGAGAGATGAGTTGAGGCTGCTGCTCTCGGGGCCGATGATGCAGGGTTTCTTAAACTTGGTCAACACAGCCCAGTCCTTGGAGAAGGACATGAAGAACGTCCAAGCGAAGAAGAGCGTTGGTGACAAGAAATTTGAGTTCAAAGTGCCGACTACTTCAAAGTCCGGCTATCGAAGGTCCTTCAAGAAGCATAGGACTTCGGGTCCAGCTCCTTCTGGTGTTTCTGGGGCAACTACGGGTCGGACGCCGGGCGCATGTTTTACTTGCAGAAAGTCGGGGCACTTTGCTCGCGATTGTTGGAGCGGACGTCCCAAGTCCGAGAGAAGGTCGGGAGCAACCTATGAAGAGAAGGGCAAGGCGGTGGAGTCAACCGCATCCCACTATGCTCCGGCCCAACCAAGGGTGTATAATCTTGGCCAACAGGAGGCCATTAAACAGGCGGATGTGGTGACAGGTACGGTTTAATTGATAGTAAGTTAATTCCTTTAAATACTTGTTATGCACATGTTACCTTACCACTGCTTGTTTAGGATTTGTTTTGATTTGTGAAAATCCGGCAAGAGCACTTTTCGATACGGGAGCTTCACACTCCTTCTTGTCTGAAGGATTTATATCACGCATCGGAGTCCCTTCTTCGATGGCGAAGGATAAGTTGGACGTGTTGTTGCCCAATGTGTGTTCGATGCGAGCGGATAGGATCTGCGGTGTGAAAATTCGCATTGGGAATCAGGAGTTCGATCTGCAAGCGTCGTTACTTCCGTTGGTGGAGTTCGACATTATATTTGGCATGGTCTGGCTCTCGGAGCAGCAGGCCTATATTGACTGCGGTCGCAAGGAAGTGAAGTTGGGAGCAAGTCGTGGGACGACTTTTACGGGCTTAAATGGGTCGAGCAAGACATTGATGTCTGCTCTTCAGGTGGTGAAGGCGGTTCGTGCCGGTGCAGAACTGTTCTTTACACTAGTGGAGGTTGCAAAGCCGAAGCCCATGTTGGATAATATTTCAGTGGTATCGAAGTACCCTGATGTTTTCCCTAGAGATCTTCCTGGAGCCCCGCCTCAGCGGGTGATAAACTTCATGATTGAGCTAGTGCCAGGTGCAAAGCCTGTGTTACGATCTCCATATCGGCTAGCGCCTAAAGAAATGGCCGAGCTGAAGGTTCAACTGCAAGAGTTGTTGGAGCAAGGGTATGTGCGCCCAAGTTCTTCGCCTTGGAGCGCGCCGGTCCTCTTTGTTAAGAAGAAGGACAGAAGCTTGAGGCTATGTATTGATTATCGATAGCTCAATAAGTTGACGGAGAAGAACAAGTACCCGATCCGCCGGATCGATGATCTTTTTGATCAGTTGGTCTGGTCGACAGTGTACTCGAAGTTAGATCTCATGTCGGTACTATCAGCTGAGGATAAGGGAGAGTGATATCCCGAAGACAATGTTTAGTACGAGATACGGGCATTATGAGTTTATGGTCATGCCATTTGGGCTGACTAATGCACCGTCAGTGTTCATGGATTTGATGAATAGGACCTTCAGGGAGTACTTAGACCAATCCGTGATCGTCTTCATCGACGATATTTTGGTGTACTCGTAGAGTGAGGAAGATCACTTTAAGCATCTTCAATTGGTTTTGGAGACGCTAAGGAGGAATCAGTTGTATGCCATGTTCTCTAAGTGCGAGTTTTGGTTATCCTCAATAGAGTTTCTCGGTCATATAGTGAGTGGAGAGGGTATTACAGTGGATCCGGCGAAGATTGCTGCGATACGGGAGTGGCCTGAGCTTGCTACGGTAGCGGAAGTGCGGAGCTTTCTGGGGCTTGTCGGCTATTATAGGCGCTTCGTAGAGAACTTCTCGCGGATAGCTTTACCTCTCACTACTTTGACGAGGAAGGAGCAGAAGTTCGTTTGGTCTCCGGAGTGCGCGCGAGCTTTTGAGGAGTTGAAATGTCGGTTGACCACGGCGCCTGTGCTGAGATCGCCATGTGGGACTAAAGGCTATGAAATTTATAGCGACGCTTCGGGCAGCGGTTTGGGTTGCGTGCTACTGCAACACGGAAGTGTGATAGCTTATGGCTCGAGACAGCTAAAGGTGCGCGAGAGGAATTATCCGGTCCATGACTTGGAGTTAGCGGCCGTGATTTTTGCCTTGAAGCTGTGGAGGCATTATTTGTACGGTGTGAAGATTGATATCTACACCGATCACAAGAGCCTGAAGTATCTGATTGATCAGAACGATCTGAATATGCGACAGTGTAGATGGTTGGAGTTCTTGGGGGACTATACATTCAAGATCCACTATGTGCCTGGTAAGGGAAATGGAGTTGCGGACGCGTTGAGTCACCGAGCCCTACCTCAAGCCAATTGGCTATCGGTGCATGATGAGCGGTTGGTGCGGGAGTTGGAGGCGTTGGAGATTGTTTGTGTGGATAAGCAATCGAGTGCTGAAGCAGTATTGAATTGGACTGAAGTCCAATATGACCTGGATAATCGGATTCGGCAGGCTTTGGATATGGATGTCCATATGAAGCAGTTCATGGTGGAGGCTCTAGATGGGTCAAATTCCCAATTCGTTGTGGAGGACAGATTGCTTTGGAAAGACGGTCGTCTATGCATCCCAAGTGTGGGAAATTTGCGGGTGGAATTGTTGTACGAGGCACACCATACCAAGTACTCGATTCACCCGGGGAGCACAAAGATGTACCGCGATGTAAAGAAACTGTTTTGGTTGCCGGGTTTGAAGAAGGATGTGGCGCTCTACGTAGCGAAGTGCCAAACTTACGCCTTGGTGAAGGCGGAGTGCCAAAAGTCGGGAGGATTTCTGAAGTCCTTGCCTATTCCGGAGTGGAAATTCGACGACATCTCTATGGACTTTGTGCATGTTTTACCAAGGTCACAAAAGGGCAACGACGCCATTTGGGCGGTCGTGGATCAGTTAACGAAGGTGTCGCATTTCATCCAGCATAGGAAGGATGATCCGGTGGAGAAGTTGGCAAAACTGTATGTGGATAACATTGTACGGCTTCATGGTGTGCCCCGCAGCATCGTGAGTGACCGAGATGGCCGGTTCACGTCCAATGATTGGAGGCTTGTGCAACAAATGTTGGGAACAAGGTTAAAATTCAGCATTGCCTTCCATCTGCAAACAGATGGGCAGACCGAGAGGGTCAATAGAACTATGGAAGACATGCTTCGCATGTGTGTCTTGGATTTTGGAAAGCAATGGGAAGACCATCTTTATTTGGTGGAGTTCGCGTACAACAATAGCTACCAAGCAAGTATTCAAATGGCAACCTTCGAGGCCCTATATGGTAGAAGATGTCGCACGCCGTTGTCTTGGCTAGAAACGGGTGAGTCAAAGTTGTACAAGCGATTAGAAGTGGAGGATGCTACTTCGTTGGTGCGTAACATTCGGGAGAGGTTGCTTATTGCTCAGGACTGGCAAGTGAAGTATTATAATGCCAAGCACAGGAACGTGGAGTTCGCTGTGGGCGACTATGTGTACTTAAAAATCAAGCCATTCAAGGGTGTCTCGCGGGTGCAGTGATTGAAAAAGCTAAGCCCGAGGTACCTTGGGCCGTTTGAGGTTCTGGAACGAGTTGGTGAAGCAGCCTATCGGTTGAAGCTTTCAGCGGAGCTTGGTGGATTACATGATGTATTCCATATTTCGGTGCTTCGGAAGGCGGTTCAAGAGCCTTCGCAAGTGATTGCGGTTGATCAAGTGCTGGTAGATAGTGGGTTGACGACAAAGGTCAAGCCCGTGCGGATTGAGGACTCGGAGGTCAAGCGGCTACGCAATAAAGAGATCAGGATGGTCAAGGTCCGATGGGGCAATTGCAGTCGTGAGGAGCTCTCTTGAAAACAAGAGCAGACTATGCTTGACGAGTATCCGTAGTTGTTCCACTCAAGTACAAATTTTGGTTTTGTACATGTCTTTCCTTTATATAATTTAGTGGACGAAATTCTTTTAAGAGGGGGAGAGTTGTAACGCCCAAAAACTCAAAAGAGCGACGGGGGACATTTTTGGCCAGATTTGGAATCTGGTAGTAGACACACGGCCTGGGACACGGGTGTGTCCTAGGGCGTGTTGACCTGTGTCGACACTCGTCCCGGGGAGTTGACGAATTTTGCTCGACGATGTGTCGAGACAAGGCACACGGCCTCGGATACGGGCGTGTCCAAGGCCATGTCGTGACGTCGACGAACTTTGCTCGATGAAGTATCGAGACCGGGTACACGGCCTGAAGCCCAGGCGTGTTGAGGTAGACACGGGCAAGGACACGGGCGTGTCCAGTACCCGTGTAGTTCTCGGGTTGTTTTCGGGCTAAATCGATGGGGGCACATGGCCGACCACACAGCCGTGTCAGTTGGAACACGGGCGTGTCAGGTCGAACACGGGCGTGTTCGATGCCCGTGTGTTGTTCCAGGCGCGTCGATTTTGACGGCGAATGAGGGACACGGCCCTGGACACGGGCGTGTGCCAGGCCATGTTCGGTCCAAATTGTACATTTCAGGCCCGAATCAATGTCATTCGTTGCTTTAATTTGAGATCCAACTACTGGGGGTTGTTCCTGATGGGATATACCCGGGATTGGACCTTTGAAACCCTCACTTTTACTTGTGTGGTTCTCTTTCTAAGTGAAGAGAGAGGTGAGAGCAAAGGAGGAAGAAGAAGCTAGATCCGGCCATTGGAGGAGCTTCGAAGCTCCAAATCGCGAGCCGACTTCGGATCCATGGAGGCGAAGAGAGTGCGGTGCTTTTCATGCGCTTACTTTTCCATGTCGCCAAAGAAGAATGCTAGGGTAACGATTCTCTTCTTGAGTATGTGTAGCTCTCCTTCTTTGCATAGGAAGCCCGCTCTCGCGAGTTTGCGGTGAGTTGGAGGCGTTCCTTCAGGTAGATATGTAAACTACCCGTTGTGTAGAGTCCGTAAGAGAGAATGGACATAGGCATGATGTGTGAAGCCTACCCGGACATGTTGGTATGGATCAGTGATGTTGCATTGCATAAATGCCGGAGAAGACTCCGTGCGATTGGTTGTTTTTCGGGTTTTCTACGTGGTAGATTGCAACAGGGAACTTTGGGGATTAACCCTAATGTGCACCCAAAAAACTGGGTGGATACGTGATCTTGCCAACTTGGTGTCCTGGTAGCCAACTAGAACATAACCGGGTTATGTGATGTTTGTGTTGGTAATGGGACTCGGGAGAAGTTTGACTCGCGCATATGGCTTAAACTGTCGTTGCGATGTGAGCACGGGTTAGATGGAACCGTACCCATTCTATGTCGTTCGGTTAAAGAGACCTAAGGGTACGTGGCACTTGCCGTTGGCGTTGATGAGGGTCTTCGGCGGTCTATGGCTTAAATTATCGTGACCCAGGCCAAGAAGACAAAATGCTCATAGGTTTGGCCGTCAAAGTGGCAGTGGTGAGTCCGGAATGTCTATGGCTTCAATTGACGTGACATTGGCCGGTTCACCGAGAATGTGCCCTGAGTGCACGGGGCGTGTGGCCGTGCGAGCCTACGCCTGTGATGTTGTGACAATATTATATTGCTCGCTTATGCTAATGAAATACAGGGAAGGAGCATCGCCGCCCCGAGTTGGGGGCGGGATCGTTATAATTTGGTCAGCATTGCTGACCAGTGCCTTGTTTGCCACCGTGCGGTGGTTTTGTTGTTGCTTGCAGGTGCAACTGGACCAAGCGGTCAATACCGGGCTAAAGCCCAAATTGCGAAGCCGGCCCTCGAAGGCCTAATTGGAGTGTTTAATGCTTTATTCATGTATGACCGGCCTTCGTGTCGTGGTTTGTAACTCATGTAATATTAAGTGAACAATTTTTGTGAGGCCTTAAGGCCCGTACTTGTGTATGTAGAACATTCCTATTTGGTATTAGTGGACATTCATGCTTTTGTGTTGGGTTCTTTATTACAACTTATTAAACTGCTTCCGCTAGAATGCTCTGTGTAGTATGTTGGATTGGTTGGTTGGTTTCCATGAGTAACCACACGGTCTGTCTGTGGTATATGGCGTCGGGCTCCGGCCGGACCTACTGCTATATGCTATGCGACGGATAGGGGGTGTTACAACAGGCGCCTGCTAATCACTACAAAGAGAAGAGTGAGCAGCAGACTTAGAATAATGAGCTAAGCTGCAAGTACCTGAGCGGAACTTGCAAATGCTAACTGCTGTTGAGATAAGATGGATATGACCAAATAACCGAGGAAATGCATGATGAACTCTACCGATAATTGAATGAAGATAAAACCAAAGTAGTGATCTTCTTTCTATATTAAAGATGATGTCTTTAACATGAATTCCAGATCAATAAGTCGAATGTTGACTGTTGATATAATAGGATGAATATGATCAGATTAGCAGAGAAGAAGTTTGATGTATTCTACCAATCTGAATAAAGGTTAGACCGTAATGGTAATTGTAGTAAGACACTGAAATACTCTAGGGGGGGGGGGTGAATAGAGTATTCTTAAATCCTTAAACAAACTTCACAGCTTTTACAATAATTGAGAAAGTGCAAACAACTTAATAAAATATAAACACAACAATCATAAAAAGCAAAAACACAACAATAACAAAAAGAATGGGCAACTAGACAACACAAGAAATTTATAGTGGTTCCCTAACCTAGGTACATCCACTCTTCTACAACCATGGTAGGAATCCACTTAGAGTTTTGATCAGATGTCTGACACCAATGAGCTTTTGATCAGGTACTCAAAAACCAAACCTAAAGCCTTTTGATAAGGTGACTTGCAAACAGGAATAACTTTTGAAGGGAGTTATAACCCTTTATGCAGTGGGGGGTGAAAGATGATATTGTCTTCTCTTTCTCAATATACAACTGAGAAGACTTGTGGATATGATTTTAGAAAATGGCTCCCCGTGTGATGTAGATTGTTCTGGGAAATATGGAGCTTTGCTTCAAGGTGATAAGCCTTCAGTCTTTAAGCCTTGACCAGAAAGATCTTCAGGAACTTCTTGACAGATGGAATAGTTTTTGTCCTTTGAAGTGTCCTGGAGAGTTGAAGAATGAAAACTCTTGATTTTGATTGATTGTAATTCTTCTTTTGGTAGCAGATTGTTCTTCTGGTCTCGGGCTTCTTGAGTTGCTGTATCAGAATTCTGAGAGAGAGAGAGTAGAGAATTTTATGTTGCAGACTAATTGTGATTTTCTTGTCTGTGTGTCTCTGTTCTATTCCTCTCTATTGCACTCTTGTTAGAAAAAGTGAGAAAATCTCTTCTATATTTCCTGTCAAAATTGTATTTCGAAAATTGAATTCCTTTGCAATCAATGCTAACGACCTTAAGAATAAACTGCATTGATTTATTTCCTCAACTGTCCCATGGAAAAACGGGAGGCAATAATCTTGGAGAAGACCATAATTAATTCTTTGTCTAACGGTTATATTCAGAGAATATTGAAGCATTAATTACTCAGGAATCATTGCATTAGGAAAGTGATAGAATACTGGAAATGACTAAGTCTGGATTCATCGAACAGATGACAGAAATCGTCGAGCTGAGTCCACAGTTCGTCGATCTGAGAAGCTGTGTTCGTTGACCAGATGGCTTCTGCTCATCAAGCTGAGTTCCAAGATCGTCGAGCTAAAACAGAACTGCATTCTCTAGAAACTTTGCCATTTATGTGTATGGAGTTCGTCGAGCTGATAGCTAATTTCGTCGAGCTCATAACTTGTCGACAGAACTTCTGGGGAATGTGTCGACACAAGTCCTGGGTGTCGGCATAATTAGTTTTCTCAACATGGGTGTTGTGTTGATAGAAATATGGAGTGTGTTGACATAAATCCTGTGTGTCGACACAATTATTGTTGGTATCGACACAAGTCTTGCTTTTGGTGTCGAAACAAACTTCTTGTATGAAGTGTTGAAGTATCCAAAAATCGTCGACCTGAGAATCTATTTCATTGAGCTGAGGACCACTAATTGCTGCTGGATAACTTTAGCCAAAGTAGTCAAAGTTTGTCGAGCTGAGAATCTTGAATTCGTTGACTAAAGATGATTCTGGACTTAGAAAACTGAGAAACTTCAGGAATAATAAGTAGAGAATCCAAAAAACATCGACCAGAGAACTAAGTTCGTCGACCTGAGAACTAAGTTCGTTGACCTGAGTCTTGAGAACAAAGTCTGGACTTGGAATGTTGAAGGTATAGTCCAAAGATCGTCGACCTGAGAATCAAGTTCGTCGAGCTCAGCTCAGAGAATTTTCTCTGAGATCGTCGAGCTGAGCACGACAATCGTCGACCTGAGTTCGATGAACGTCGAACTCATTTTACTGAGTCTTTGGAAATTCTCTAAGTCTGGAGTCTCTAGCAGTCTGATAATGGCTGGTCCATGCACTGTTGATACTAAGTACTTGGCCTAGACTCTAGGTGTAACCCCCCGAAATTCAAAAGAGCGACGGGAGGTATTTTGAGCCAAGTTTTGAATTTGGCAGGGGGCACACGGCCTGGGATACGGGCGTGTTCCAGGGCGTGTCATATTTAGGCCGACGATCTGTCCGTGTGGTTGACGAATTTTTTGGTCGATGATCGTCGAGCAGGGAACACAGCCTAGCACACGGGCGTGTCCAAGGCCGTGTAGGGTGGTCAATGAACTGCCCTCGACGAATTGTTGAGACGGTGAACATGGCCTAGAGCCCAGGCATGTTCGAGTGTGACATGGGCGTGTAATATTGGAAACGGGCGTGTCCAAGACCCGTGTGAGTCTCGGGATGGTGTTGGTCCTGTGTTGATGAAGGAATACGCCCGGGAACACGGCCGTGTACTGGCTGACACGGGCATGTCAGGTCAAACACTGGCGTGTCGGGTGCCCGTGTGTTTTTCAAGACGTATCGAATTTGATGGTGAATGGGGGACACAACCCTGGACACGGGGGTGCCGCAGGCCGTGTGCGGCCCAGGTTTTGCAGTTCGGCTACAGATCGTGGCCGTTCGTTTCTTTAATTTGGGATCCGACGGCTGGGAGCTGCTAGTGCTTGGATATACCCGGGATTGGGCCTTTGAAACCCTTATTTTACTTGAGTGGTTCTCTTTCTAAGTATAGAGAGAGGGGAGAGCAAAGGAAGAAGAAGAAGCCTAGATCCGGTCATCGGCGGAGTTTCGGAGCTCCAAATCGCGAACCGACTTCGGATCTACGGAGGCAAGGAGAGTGCGGTGCTTTTCATCCTCGTACATTTTCTTGGCGTCAAGGAAAAATGCTCGGGTAATGATGCTCTACTTAAGCATGTGAAGCTCTTCTTTTCCCTTACATAGGAAACCCGCACTCGCGAGTTTGTGGTGAGTTGAGGCGTTCCTTCGGGTGGACATGAATAGTCCCCATTCTGTACATGTAGAGTCCGTAATCATGAACGGATATAGGCATGATGTGTGAAGACTACCCGGACAAGTTGGTCTGGATCGGTGATATTGCATTGCATAAGGGCCGGAGAAGACTCCGTGCGAATGGTTGTTTTTCGGGTTTTCTACGTGGTTGATTGCAACAGGGAGCCTTGGGGATTACCTCCAAGGTGCACCCGGAAAACTGGACAGATGCGTGATTCTGCCAACGTGGTGGACTGGGAGCCAACCTGAACATAACTGGGTTATGTGATATATGTAGGAGATACGGGACTCGAGGAAGCTTGACCCGCGTAGACGACTTAAAGGGACGTTGCGGTGTGAGCAACAGGTCAGGCGGAACCGTACCCGATCTATGTGGTTCGGTTAGAGAGACCTAAAGTACGTGGTACTCGTCGTTGGCATAGATGGAGGGTATTAGGCAGTGGACAGAAAGACCAGATGCTCATAAGATATTGTCGTCCTGGGGGCGGTGGTGAGTCAGTGGACTTGGATCGTGTTCACCAAGAATGTGCCCTGAGAGTACGGGGTGTGTGGCCATGTATGCCTATGCCTGTGTTGATGTGTGGTTACGCTATACTGCTGTTTATGCTAACAAAGTGCAGTGAAGGAGCATCATCGCCCCGAGTTTGGCGGCAGGATCGTTATAATTTGGTCAGCATAGTTGACCGTTGCTTTTGTTTGCCACCGTGTGGTGGATTGTTTCTTGCAGGTGCTGCGGAGCCGAGTGCTAAATAGCGGGCTAAAGCCCAAGTTGCTGAGCCGGCCCTCGAAGGCCTAATTTGAGTGTTTACTTGTTTTACTCATGTATGTCCGGACTGCGTGCTGAGGTTTGAAAAACATTTTATATTGGAGCAAAATATTGTAAGGCCATAAGGCCAGGACTTGTGTGTTTGTACCTTCATTCCTATTTGTTTTGGGTAGTGGACATTCATGCTTATTGCTGGGTTCTTAATCTTATAACCTTAAATTGCTTCCGCTAGAATGCTCTGTGTAGGACGTTGTTATTGGTTGGATGGTTTCCATTAAGTAACCACCAGGTCTGTCTGTGGTATATGGCGTCGGTCCCCGACCGGACCTACTGTTATATACTATATGACGGATAGGGGTGTTACAATTTGGTATCAGACTACTTGTTTTGGTCACGCTTAAATGAATTCGTGGGCGAATTCTTTTAAGGAGTGGTGAGCACATGTGCGTGCGTCATCGTTATAATAACAAAAGAACCCATGAATGTCCACATAGGAATGAAAATACATGTGTTTGAGGAACCTGCATGTTCCTATAATTGTGTTTTGCAATTTTGTTTGGTCACTTAACGGTCTTTTGTACAACTATAGGTGACCAGAAGCGGTACTGGGCCGCCAGAAATTCCGGTTTCTGAGGAGTATAGTGCACCCAGTGAGGTGTTTGAGACCCCTCCTTCGTCTGAAACCGTAAGAAGGATCGTTGAAGCGGTGTTCGCTGTGACTAATGCACAACATGGAAGAAATGTACAACCCTGTGCCCCTATTGTGACTTCAAAGCCTGGTGGCGTGATGGAGCATATGACATTTGGTAGACCATTGAGCCAGCAGCTAAACATGCGTTTAGTGCAGGGAGCGCACTCAATTGACGAATATTTGCAAGCATTTCTTATAATAAGCTGCTACCCATACTTTAAGTTGGAGAACGAGCAGGCTATAGTCGATAGATTTTATAATGGTTTGCGTGGCGAGCTGCGAATACTACTGCTAGGACCAAAATTATTGTGATTCCGAGCCTTGGTGCAGTTGGCTAGATATTTGGAAGTAGACTTGAGGAAGACTCACCCGATGCCAGCGACCATGGCATCGAACTATACAAGCCCCATAAGAGCTGCATCCAGCAGAATGCTGGAGAAGGGGGCTACACCATCGATTAGCAAAGCAACTTACACTTGTCATACTTGTGGAAGGAAAGGGCACTTTGCCCGAGAGTGTCAGAATGGTGCTCAGAAGACTAAGAAAGCTATGTCAGGAGCAGTTGAGGACTTTAGTGCAAAGGAAACGACGTTCAAAATGCCGAACGCCTCAAAGTCTGGATATCGTAGGTGGTATAAGAAGGCTAGTACTTTGGGTCTTGCCCCTCCTTTCGTTACTTCTGGGGCAACTACAGACCAAACCGCGGGCGCATGTTACAACTGCGGGGAGCCGGGGCATTATGCACGTGGGTGCCTAAAGTCCGAGAGGAAGCACTCCGTTGTGAGGATAGGTGTAACACCCCCTATCCGTCGCATAGCATATAGCAGTAGGTCCGGCCGGGGCCCGACGCCGTATGCCACAGACAGAACAGGTGGTTACTCATTGAAACCATCCAACCAATCTCAACATCCTACACAGAGAATTCTAGCGGAAGCAGTTTATAATAGTTGCAAATAAGAACCCAGCATTAAAGCATGAATGTCCACTAATACCAATTAGGAATGTATACAAAATACCAACATAAGCCTTAAGGCCTTACAAAATGTTTCACTTGATATTACATGATTTACAAACCACGGCACGCAGGCCGGTCATACATGAATAAAACAGTAAACACTTCCATTTGGGCCTTCGAGGGCCGGCTTCGCAAAAAGGGCTTTAGCCCGCTATTGACAGCTTGGTCCAGCAGCACCTGCAAGCAACAAACCACCGCACGGTGGCAAAACAAGGCAACGGTCAGCAATGCTGACCAAATTATAACGATCCCGCCCCCAACTCGGGGCGACGATGCTCCTTCCCTGCATTTCATTAGCATAAGCGAGCAATATGTATATATAGCCATTTCATCACAGACGTTGGCTCGCACGGCCACACGCCCCGTGCTCTCAGGGCACATTCTCGGTGAACCGGTCGATGTCACGTCAATTAAAGCCATAGACATTCCGGACTCACCACCGCCACTTCGACGGCCAAACCTATGAGCAATTTGTCTTCCTGTCCTGGGTCACGACAATTTAAGCCATTGACCGCCGAAGACACTAATCTATGCCAACGGCAAGTGTCACGTGCCTTTAGGTCTCTTTAACCGAACGACAGAGAGCGGGTACGGTTCCATCTAACCCGTGCTCACATCGCAACGACAATTTAAGCCATTTGCGCGGGTCAAACTTCCACCGAGTCCCATTTCCATTACAATTCACATAACCCGGTTATGTTCAAGTTGGCTCTCAGGCCACCAAGTTGGCAAGATCTCGTATCCGCCCAGTTTTCTGGGTGCACCTTTGGGTTAGTCCCCAAGGCTCCCTGATGCAATCTACCGCGTAGAAAACCCGAAAAACAACCAATAGCACGGAGTCTTCTCCGGCATTATGCAATGCAACATCACCGATCCAGACCAACATGTCCGGGTAGGCTTCACACATCATGCCTATGTCCATTCTCGCTTACGGACTCTAAACAACGGGGACTTCACATATCTACCCGAAGGAATGCCTCCAACTCTCCGCAAACTCGAGAGAGCGGGCTTCCTATGCAAAGAAAGAGAGCGACTCATGCTCAAGTTGAGGATCGTTACCCTAGCATTCCTCTTTGGCGCCATTGAAAAGTAAGCGGATGAAAAGCACCGCACTAGCTTTGCCTCCGTGGATCCGGAGTCGGCTCGCGATTCAGAGCTTCGAAGCTCCTCCAATGGCCGGATCTAGCTCCTTCTTCCTTCCTTGGCTCTCCTCTCTCTCTAAGGTTTTAGAAAGATAACAACTTAAGAAAAATGAGGGTTTCTAAGTCCAATCCCGGGTATATCCCTTCAGGAACAACCCCCAGCCGTTGGATCATCAATTAAAGAAATGAACGGCTTTTATTCGGGACTGAAATGCCCAATCTGGACCGCACACGGCCTGGAACACGCCCATGTCTAGGGCCGTGTTCCTCATTCGCTGTCAAAATCGGCTCGCCTGGAACCTCACACGGGTATCTAACACGCCCGTGTTCGACCTGACACGCCCGTGTTCTACCTGACACGGCCGTGTGGCCGGCCGTGTACCCCCATCATTTTTCCCCGAAAACAACCCGAGCACTACACGGGTTCTAGGATACGCCCGTGTACTTTCCCGTGTCACCTCAACACGCCTGGGCTCCAGGCCGTGTACACGGTCTCGACACTCGACGAAATTCGTCGACACCCTGGGCCGATCGTCGACACGGCCTTGACACGCCCTGCGACACGCCCGTGTCGCAGGCCGTGTTCTCCGCTCGGCGATCGTCGACTCCAAAATCATCTACCTCTCGACCAACGCGATGACACAAGCCTGACACACCATGGGACATGGCCGTGTCCCAGGCCGTGTGCCTCCTGCCAGAACCCAAACCTGGCCCAAAACGTCACCCGTCGCTCCTTTGAGTTTCGGGGCGTTACAACTCTCCCCCTCTTAAAAGAATTTCGTCCACGAAATTATATAAAGGAAAGATATGTACAAAACCAAAATTTGTACCTGAGCGGAACAACTCCGGATACTTGTCAAGCATGGTCTGCTCTCACTCCCAAGAGAGCTCCTCACGACCGCAATCGTCCCACCGGACCTTGACCATCCTGATCTCTTTATTGCGTAGCCGCTTGACTTCCGAGTCCTCAATCCGCACGGGCTTGACCTTTGTCGTCAACCCACTATCCACCGGCACTTGATCAACCGCGATCACTTGCGTAGGCTCTTGCACTGCCTTTCGAAGCACCGAAATATGGAATACATCATGTAAACCACTAAGCTCCACTGAAAGCTTCGACCGATAGGCCGCTTCACCAACTCGCTCCAAAACCTCAAACAGTCCAAGGTACCTCGGGCTTAGCTTTTTCAATCGCCGCACCCGCGAGACACCCTTGAACGGCTTGATCTTTAAGTACACATAGTCGCCCACAGCGAACTCCACGTTCCTGTGCTTGGCATTATAGTACTTCGCTTGCCGGTCCTGAGCGATAAGCAACCTCTCCCGAATGGTTCTCACCAAAGAAGTAGCATCCTCCACTTCCAATCGGTTATACAACTTTGACTCACCCGTTTCTAACCAAGACAACGGCGTGCGACATTTTCTACCATATAGGGCCTCGAATGGTGCCATCTGAATACTCGCTTGGTAGTTATTGTTGTATGCGAACTCCACCAAATAAAGGTGGTCTTCCCATTGCTTTCCGAAATCCAAGACACACATGCGAAGCATGTCTTCCATGGTTCTATTGACCCTCTCGGTCTGCCCATCCGTTTGCGGATGGAAGGCTGTGCTAAATTTCAACTTTGTTCCCATCATTTGTTGCACAAGCCTCCAATCATTGGACGTGAACCGCCCATCTCGGTCACTCACGATGCTGCGGGGCACACCATGAAGCCGCACTATGTTATCCACATAAAGCTTTGCCAACTTCTCCACCGGATCATCCTTCCTATGCGGAATGAAATGCGACACCTTCGTTAACCGATGCACGACCACCCAAATAGCGTCGTTCCCCTTTTGCGACCTTGGCAAACCGTGCACAAAGTCCATAGAGATGTCGTCAAATTTCCACTCCGGAATAGGCA
This sequence comes from Platanthera guangdongensis, assembly GCA_039583875.1. Classification (NCBI taxonomy): domain Eukaryota; kingdom Viridiplantae; phylum Streptophyta; class Magnoliopsida; order Asparagales; family Orchidaceae; genus Platanthera; species Platanthera guangdongensis. The sequence goes on from CM077151.1 coordinate 209,223,561, forward strand.
AGGACTTAAGAAATCCTCCCGGCTTTTGGCACTCCGCCTTCACCAAGGTGCAAGTTTGACACTTCTCTACGTATAGTGCCACATCCTTCTTCAAACCCGGCCACCAAAATAGTTTCTTCACATCACGGTACATCTTCGTGCTCCCCGGGTGAATTGAGTACTTGGTATGGTGTGCCTCGTACAATAACTCCACCCGCAAATTACCCACACTTGGGAAGCACAGATGACCGTCCTTCCAAAGTAATCTGTCATCCACGACGAATTGGGAATTTGACCCATCCAAAGCCTCCACCATGAACTGCTTCATATGAGCATCCATATCCAAAGCCTGCCGAATACGATCAGCCAGGTCATATTGGACTTCAGTCCAATTCAGAACTGCTTCAGCACTTGATTGTCTATCCACACAAACAATCTCCAACGCCTCCAACTCCCGCACCAATCGATCATCATGCACCGACAGCCAATTGGCTTGAGCTGGGGCTTGGCGAATCAACGCGTCCGCAACCGCATTCCCTTTACCAGGCACGTAGTGGATCTTGAACGTATTGTCCCCCAGGAACTCCATCCATCTACGCTGCCGCATATTCAGATCCTTCTGATCAATAAGATACTTCAGGCTCTTATGATCGGTGTAGATATCAATCTTCACACCGTACAAATAGTGTCTCCACAGCTTCAAGGCAAAAATCAAGGCCGCTAACTCCAAGTCATGGACCGGATAGTTCCTTTCATGCACTTTTAGCTGTCTCGAGCCATAAGCTATCACACTTCCGTGTTGCAGTAGCACGCAACCCAAACCGCTGCCCGAAGCATCACTATAAATCTCATAGCCTTCGGTCCCACATGGCGAACTCAGCACAGGCGTCGTGGTCAACCAACACTTCAACTCCTCAAAAGCTCGCGCGCACTCTGGCGTCCAAACGAACTTATGCTCCTTCCTCGTGAAAGTAGTGAGAGGCAAAGCTATCCGCGAGAAGTTCTCTACGAAGCGCCTATAATAGCCGGCAAGCCCCAAAAAATTCCGGACTTCCGCTACCGTAGCAAGCTCAGGCCACACCCGTATCGCAACGATCTTCGCCGGATCAACAACAATACCCTCTCCACTCACTATATGACCGAGGAACGCCACTGAGGATAGCCAGAACTCGCACTTCGAGAACTTGGCATACAACTGATTTCTCCTTAGCGTCTCCAACACCAAATGAAGATGCTTGAAGTGATCTTCCTCACTTTGCGAGTACACCAAAATATCGTCGATGAAGACGATCACGAAATGGTCCAAGTACTCCCTGAAAGTCCTGTTCATCAAATCCATGAACACTGACGGCGCATTAGTCAGCCCAAACGGCATGACCGTAAACTCATAATGCACGTATCTCGTACTAAACGCTGTTTTCGGGATATCACTCTCCCTTATTCGCAGCTGATAGTACCCAGCCTTGAGATCCAACTTCGAGTACACCGTCGACCCGACTAACTGATCAAAAAGATCATCAATCCGAGGGATCGGGTACTTGTTCTTCTCCGTCAGCTTGTTGAGCTCCCGATAATCAATACATAGCCTCAAGCTTCCGTCCTTCTTCTTAACAAAGGGGACCGGTGCGCTCCAAGGCGAAGAACTCGGGCGCACATACCCTTGCTCCAACAACTCTTGCAGTTGAACTTTCAGCTCCGCCATTTCCTTAGGCGCTAGCCGATAAGGAGATCGTGACACAGGCTTTGCACCTGACACTAGCTCAATCGTGAAATCTATCTCCCGCTGAGGTGGGGCTCTAGGAAGATCTGCGGGGAACACATCAGGGTATTCCGATACCACTAAACAACAATCCAACGTGGGCTTCGGCTTTGCAACCTCCACTAGTGTAAAGAACAGTTCTGCCCCGGCACGAACCGCCTTTACCACCTGAAGAGCAGACATCAACGTCTTGCTCGACCCCTTTAAGCCCGTAAAAGTCGTTTCACGACTTGCTCCCAGCTTGACTTCCTTCCGACCGCAATCGATATAGGCATGCTGCTCCGAGAGCCAGTCCATGTCAAATATGACGTCGAACTCCACCAACGGAAGTAAAGACGCCTGCAGGTCGAACCCCTGATTCCCAATAAGAATCTTAACATCGCAGATCCTATCCGCTCGTATCGAAAACCCATTAGGCAACAACACATCCAACTTATCCTTCGCCATCGAAGAAGGGACTCCGATGCGTGATATAAATCCTTCAGACAAGAAGGAGTGTGAAGCTCCCGTATCGAAGAGTGCTCGTGCCAGATTCTCACAAATCAATACAAATCCTAAACTAGCAGTGGTAAGGTAACATGTGCATAACAAGTATTTAAAGAAATTGACTTGCTATAAATTAAATCGTACCTGTCACCATATCAGCTTGTTTGATGGCCTCCTGTTGGCCAAGATTATAGACCCTCGGTTGGGCCGGAGCATAATGGGATGCGGTCGACTCCACCGCCTTGCCCTTCTCTTCATAAGTAGCTCCCGGCCTTCTCTCGGACTTAGGACGTCCGCTCCAACAGTCACGGGCAAAATGCCCCGTCTTTCCACAAGTAAAACACGCGCCCGGGGTCCGACTCGTAGTCGCCCCAGAAGCACCAGAAGGAACTGGACCCAAAGTCCTATGCTTCTTGAAAGACCTCCGATAGCCGGACTTTGAAGTAGTCGGCACTTTAAATTCAGATTTCCTATCACCCAAGCTTTTCTTTGCTTGCATATTCTTCATGTCCTTCTCCAAGGACCGGGCAGTGTTGACCAAGGTTAAGAAACCCTGCGTCATCGGCCCCGAAAGTAGTAATCTCAGCTCATCTCTCAAGCCTTCATAGAAGCGATTAGTCTTGCGCTCCTCATCCACGATGGTGGAGCTAGCATATCGACTCAAACGAGTGAACTCATGGAGATATTCATCCACGCTCTTCTCACCCTGAACCAACTTCAGAAACTCATTCTCCAACGCTATCCTCTGCGTCGAAGGGAGGTATCTAGCCAAGAACAATCTCGAGAACTCTTCCATCGAGACATCAGCAAGTTGCCTACCTCTCAACAAGTGCAGCTCCTATCCTTCCCACCACATTCTCGCTTCACCGTCCAGAAGGAACGTAGCGACGGTGGTCATTTGCCACTCCTTCGTCTCCGTTGCTGTCATGACTCTCTTCACACTGGAGAGCCAGTCTTCAGCTTGAGATGGGGTTCCCAACCCCGAGAATACCGGAGGGTTAAAGCTCATAACATGCTTAAGCTGCCTCTCGGTTGCCCTCCTTGGCACCACCGGTTTCACAACCACTTGCTCCACTCTCCTCGGCTCAGCCTCTTGAAGAGGTTCCTGCTCCATCACAGGAGCGGGCTGCTGCGTTTGCCTTGCAGGCTGCGCATTTATCACGGCCAACACAGCTTCAGCCACCAATCGTATGTTCTCAGCCGACAGAGGTGTTGCAGGAGGAACATCTGGTGTACTGCTAGCCTCAGAAACTCGGCATTCTGACGGCCCAACACCACTTCTGGTCACCTATAGTGGTACAAAACACCGTTATGCGACCAAATAAAATTGCACACAGCAATTATAGGAACACACAGGTTCCTCAAACACATGTATTTTCATTCCTAAGTGGACATTCATGGGTTATTTTACTGTTATAACGATGACGCACACAATGTACTCACCACCCCTTAAAAAGAATTCGCCCACGAATTCACTTTAAGCCCGACCAAAACCAGTAGTCTGATACCAAATTGTAACACCCCCTATCCGTCGCATAGCATATAGCAGTAGGTCCGGCCGGGGCCCGACACCGTATGCCACAGACAGACCAGGTGGTTACTCATGGAAACCATCCAACCAATCTCAACGTCCTAAACAGAGCATTCTAGCGGAAGCAGTTTATAACAGTTGCAAATAAGAACCCAGCATTAAAGCATGAATGTCCACTAATACCAAATAGGAATGTATACAAAATACCAACATAAGCCTTAAGGCCTTACAAAATGTTTCACTTGATATTACATGATTTACAAACCACGGCACGCAGGCCGGTCATACATGAATAAAACAGTAAACACTTTCATTTGGGCCTTCGAGGGCCGGCTTGGAAAAAAGGGCTTTAGCCCGCTATTGACCGCTTGGTCCAGCAGCACCTGCAAGCAACAAACCACCGCACGGTGGCAAAACAAGGCAACGGTCAGCAATGCTGACCAAATTATAACGACCCCGCCCCCAACTCGGGGCGGCGATGCTCCTTCCCTGCATTTCATTAGCATAAGCGAGCAATATGTATATATAGCCATTTCATCACAGACGTTGGCTCGCACGGCCACACGCCCCGTGCTCTCAGGGCACATTCTCGGTGAACCGGTCGATGTCACGTCAATTAAAGCCATAGACATTCCGGACTCACCACCGCCACTTTGACGGCCAAACCTATGAGCAATTTGTCTTCCTGGCCTGTGTCACGATAATTTAAGCCATTGACCGCCGAAGACCCTAATCTATGCCAACGACAAGTGCCACGTGCCTTTGGGTCTCTTTAACCGAACGACAGAGAGCGGGTACGGTTCCATCTAACCCGTGCTCACATCGCAATGACAATTTAAGCCATTTGCGTGGGTGAAACTTCCACCGAGTCCCATTTCCATCACAATTCACATAACCCGGTTATGTTCAAGTTGGCTCTCAGGCCACCAAGTTGGCAAGATCTCGTATCCGCCCAGTTTTCCGGGTGCACCTTTGGGTTAGTCCCCAAGGCTCCCTGCTGCAATCTACCGCGTATAAAACCCGAAAACAACCAACAGCACGGAGTCTTCTCCGGCATTATGCAATGCAACATCACCGATCCAGAACAACATGTCCGGGTAGGCTTCACACATCATGCCTATGTCCGTTCTCGCTTACGGACTCTAAACAACGGGGACTTCACATATCTACCCGAAGGAACGCCTCCAACTCTCCGCAAACTCGCGAGAGCGGGCTTCCTATGCAAAGAAAGAGAGCTACTCATGCTCAAGATGAGGATTGTTACCCTAGCGTTCCTCTTTGGCGCCATTGAAAAGTAAGCGGATGAAAAGCACCGCACTAGCTTTACCTCCGTGGATCCGGAGTCTGCTCGCGATTCGGAGTTTCGAAGCTCCTCCAATGGCCGGATCTAGCTCCTTCTTCCTTCCTTGGCTCTCCTCTCTCTCTAAGGTTTTAGAAAGATAACAACTTAAGAAAAATGAGGGTTTCTAAGTCCAATCCCGGGTATATCCCTTCAGGAACAACCCCCAGCCGTTGGATCATCAATTAAAGAAATGAACGGCTTTGATTCGGGACTGAAATGCCCAATCTGGACCGCACACGGCCTGGCACATGCCCGTGTCCAGGGCCGTATGCCTCATTCGCCGTCAAAATCGGCTCACCTGTAACCTCATACGGGTATCGAACACGCCCGTGTTCGACCTGACACGCCCGTGTTCTACCTGACACGGCCGTGTGGCCGGCCGTGTACCCCCATCATTTTTCCCCGAAAACAACCCGAGCACTGCACGGGTTCTAGGACACTCCCGTGTCCTTTCCCGTGTCACCTCAACACTCCTGGGCTCCAGGCCGTGTACACGGTCTCGACACTCGACGAAATTCATCGACACCCTGGGCCGATCGTCGACACGGCCTTGACACGCCCTGCGACACGCCCGTGTCGCAGGCCGTGTTCTCCGCTCGGCGATCGTCGACTCCAAAATCGTCGACCTCTCGACCAACTCGACGACACAAGACTGACACGCCCTGGGACACGCCCGTGTCCCAGGCCATGTGCCTCCTGGCAGAACCCAAACCTGACCCAAAACGTCACCCATCGCTCCTTTAAGTTTCGGGGCGTTACAATAGGTATGGTTTAAAGTTATAACAGTTTAGCCTTAAATACTTATCGCCCTTGTGCATGTTAGCTTAAAACTACTTGTGCTAAGATTTGTTCTGATTTTCATTTATCCAGTTAGAGCACCGTTCATTTAGGGAGCTTCACATTCCTTTATTTAAGAATTATATTTTGCATTGGAGTACCTCCTTCGATGGTAAGAGACAATTGGATGCGTTATGGTCAATGGTGCTCAATGCGCGCGGGTAGAATCTGTTGTGCTTAGGTATAGATTGGCAGTCAAGAGTTTGATTTACAAATGTCGTTATTATCACTAGTGGAGGTTGCAAAGCCTAAGAATATGTTGGATAGTATTTCAATGGTATGGGAGTACCCTGATGTGTCCCCTGGTGATCTTCCTGGATCCTCGCCTCAACGGGAGATAGATTTCACGATAGAGATAGTGCCAGGTGCGAAGCCTGTGTCATGATCTCCGTATCGGCTCGGCTAGCACCTAAGGAAATGGTGGAGCTGAAGGTTCAACTGCAAGAGTTGTTGGAGAAAGGGTATGTGCGTCCAAGTTCGTCGCCTTGGAGTGCACCGGTCCTCTTTGTTAAGAAGAAGGACGGGAGCTTGAGACCCTGTATTGATTATCATGAGCTAAACAAGCTAACAGAAGAGAACAAGTACCCGATCCCAAGGATTGATGATCTCTTCGATCAGTTAGTCGAGTCATTGGTGACTCTAATTTGGATCTCAAGTCCGGTTACTATTAGCTGAGTAAAAGGGAGAGTGATACCCCTAAGACAGCGTTCAGTACGAGATACGGGCATTACGAGTTTACGGTCATGCCGTTTGGGCTGACTAATGCGTCGTCAGTGTTCATGGATTTGATGAACAGGACATTCATGGAGTACTTGAACCATTCCATGATCGTCTTCATCAATGATATTTTGGTATACTCGCAGTGTGCGGAGGATCACTTCAAGCATCTACACTTGGTGTTAGAGACGCTGAGGAGGAATCGGTTGTACGCCAAGTTCTCTAAATGTGATTTTTGGTTGTCCTCACTGGCATTCCTCGGTCATATAGTGTGTGGAGAGGGTATTGCAGTGGATCCGACAAAGATTGTTGCGATACGAGAGTGGCATGGGCTTTCTACGGTAGCAGAAGTTCGGAGCTTTTTGGGGCTTGTCGGCTATTATAGGCACTTCGTGGAGAACTTCTCGCGGATAGCGTTACCTCTCACTACTTTAATGAGGAAAGAGCCGAAATTCATTTGGACGCCGGAGTGCGCGTGAGCTTTTGAGGAGTTGAAGTGTCGGTTGACCATGGCGCCAGTTCTTAGTTTGCCGTGTGGGACCGAAGGCTTTGAAATTTATAGCGATGCTTCAGACAGTAGTTTAGGTTGTGTGCTACTACAATACAGAAGCGTGATAGCATATGGCTCGAGACAGCTGAAGGTGCACGAGAGGAACTATCCGGTCCATGACTTGGAGTTAGCGGCCGTGATTTTTGCATTGAAGCTGTGGAGACATTATTTACACTGTGTGAAGATTGATATCTACACCGATCACAAGAGCCTGAAATATTTGCTGGATCAGAAAGATCTGAACATGCGGCAGCGTAGGTTGATGGAGTTCCTGGGGGACTATACATTCAAGATCCACTACGTGCCTGGTAAAGGCAATGCGGTTGCGGACGCGTTGAGTTGCTGGGCCCTAGCTCAAGCCAATTGGCTGTCAGTTCATGATAAGCGGTTGGTTTGAGAGTTGGAGGCGTTGGAGTTTTCTTGCGTGGACAAGCAGTCAAGTGTTGAAGCATTATTGAACTGGACAGAAGCTCAGTATAACCTGGCTGATCGGATTCGACATGCTTTGGATGTGGATAGCAGCATGAACCAACTCATGATAGAGGATTTGGATGGGTCAAATTCCCAATATGAGTTTGTGGATGGATTGCTTTGGAAATACGGTCGTCTATTCATCCAGAATGTGGGCACTTTGCGAGTGGATTTGTTGTATGAGGCGCGTCATACCAAGTACATGATTCACCCGGGGAGCACGAAGATGTACCGCGATGTTAAGAAATTATTCTAGTGGCCAGGATTGAAGAAGGATGTGGCACTGTACGTGGCGAAGTGTCAGACGTGCACCTTAGTGAAGGCGGAATGCCAGAAGCCAGGAGGATTCTTGAAGTCCTTGCCTTTTTCTGAAGATGGGGACCTACCCTGATGTCTTTGATAAGTTTGAAATTGGGTAGTCCTTTGAGAAGATTTGCCTGATGCACCAGCAGCTGGAGGAGGAGGGTCCCTTCTGTATTTCTGAGTTGGAGGAGGGGAGTATCTTCTGCTTCTCTTCCTTTCTTTTTGTTAATTTTTAGATAACCACATCCAAGCTGACATCCCTTTATATGGAGTTATCTTCTGAAGAATATAGTAGGGAGTGTCATTGGTTGGATTTGGTTTAGGAGCAGGAGGAGGAGGTGCTTTCCTCTTCTTAGACACTTTCTTCTTCTTTGGATCCTCATCAGAATCCTCATCCTCATCCTCATCCTCATCATCATCAGATCCTTGAGGATTATCATAGATATCATTTAAAGCCTTCAGGACCTCAACAGAAATAATAGGCTTCTATGATTTAGATGGAGCTAGAGGAGAAACTGCAATAGGAGCTGGAGAAGAAACTTCAACAGGAACTGGAGAACTAACTCTGATAGTGCTTTCAGCAACTGCCATATTCTCTTCTTCAATGTCAGCAAAGATCAAGGCATCAAGATTTGGCATTGGAGAGTTATCCATAACAAAACTGGGGGCATAAATAATTTCTGGAGAGGATGGGATGACTACAGGTTCTGGAATAACAAAACTGTCTCTTAATTGCTTGGCAACTTTAGGACTGATAGTGGAAGAATATGGAACAACAGCCAAAGATGGCTTAGTATGATCTGCTAGAGAGAAGCTCAAAAATACAGTATCAAAAATTTTCAACAAATATTCTAAATCTACTGTGGGATTAATGATGAAATCACCAACAGTAATTAACTCTTCTGGAGCTGACTCTTCTATATCCATGTCAGTCTCAATAAAATTAAGAAAATTAATAAAATCTATATCTTCTGCTGTTGCTGCCTCTTCTGCAACTGCTGGAGCTGGAGCTATTGAAATTGAAATTGCTGCATCTGCTGGAGCTGCTGAAGCTTCTTCATCAAGCATCTCCCCCTGCCTGGTTTCAATAATAATTAGAGCCAGACCCCTAAATGAAGATGGGGCAGCAGTGAGGGCAACATTAGGGTAGATATGGAAGTAGCAAGAGGTGTAATGGCCTCTGTTATGATTGTTTTGAGGAGGGGTGTGATGAGGGTAATGACAGATGAGATGGTGGAGGGATCCAGTGGTGGAGTTGCAGTTGGTGTTGCAGATGGTGGTTGGGTGGAAACATTTGGAGGGATGGTAGATGTTGGTGAGGATGGAGGAGGAGCATCTTGCAGTTGGACATCATGGAGGGATTCAGTTGGAGGAGGAGTTGTGGGAGGAGATGATAGTAGATTGAAGGATGGTATAGAGGACAAGTGGGGTGGAAGAGTAGATGATGGTGGTGATGGAGCTGGTGAAGCATGAGGAGATTGAGGAGGTGTTCCATGGGGAGATAGAAAAGGTGTAGGAAGATGAGTATGTGTTGGAGAGATATCAATGGGGGAAGATGGAGGTGTGGGAGTATGAATGATGGTGGGGGCTGTGGAGGGAAGGTGTGGTTGTGATTGTTGTTGGGGTTGTTGTTGAGTCTGAGGTTGAGATGGGAGGACTATGGTGTGTGATAGGTGAGTTTGGAGAGCTGGAAGAGATGGTATGGATGGAAAGATCTCTTCAGCAGGGTGGGGAGTGGCTCTAACAGCCCTTGTGCTCTCAAAAGCTGTGGTGGAAGAGGTTGAAGCCTTAGAGGGCTTGGAGATTGTCCTCTCCCACCTGCCAAACAAGGTACAGGTTAGCCTTTTGCTGGCATTTATGAATATGCTCGGGGAGACCAGTGATTCAGCAGCCTTTTACTTTAAAAAGATCCCTAGGATCCTTCCAAAACAAACTTCCTTTTTATTGTTCTTTTTCTTGATTAGATCATAGATGATCTGAGCCCAAGCCACTTGCTTCTTATTAACCACTGCACACATAACTAGAAACTGATGCCTAGTTAGATAATCATGTGCAGTGTGCTTGCCTAGCAAGACTTTCCCAACAATATCTGGCAAGAACTTATATTCTGCAGATAAATGCTTCTTCAATAATTTATTATGGTTATCTCCAACATAACCCATCATGCTTAACATCAGATCATATTCCTCATTCTCAATGTCTAGTTCATCTTCTCCATTACTCAATCCAAATATTTCAGTCAAATCGGCGGGAGATAGAGAAATGACGTTACCCGCAATTGTTCCAATCATGGTATTCTCCTCTGTAGTTGAAGATGTGTAGACCCATTCTCTAATCTCAGTTCCAGATATTTTAATCCTTGTTGTCATCAGATTCTTCAGTTGCTGCTCTTCCAGAAGTTCCAGAATATGCAAAAATATCGGGTCCGAATGCTGAAAAGAATCAAAGTCGACATCAAAGCCGGTGTCGAACTTCATCATAGCCAATGTTCCCGCTGGAATCGCCATGAAATCACCTGCAAGAAAAAAAACGGCGATCAAGTGCAAGGGAACAGAAAGCGTGGGATGGAGGTCGAAGAAAACCTAGATATAAGGTTTTCTAGAATATGAATCGACAAACTCCGTTCCAATAAAATTAAAACATTCTTCGATCTCAGTTTGAAGATTTGAAGACGTTTCGCCGAGCTCCGTTCGACGAAAGTTTTCTGAAGTAGGTTCGTCGATCTTTGTTCGATGAAAACAACTTCACTCACATAGAGTTCGTCGACCTCTGTTCGACGAATATCTCCCGAACTTTCCCGAGTTCATCGAGCTCTGTTCGACGAACTCTGGAAAATTTGTCGAGTGTAGACAGAAACAAACTAAGTATTCTCCATTGATCATTCCAAACTTATTTATAAAGAACAGATGGTTTCTTTCATCCAGAGGTTTGGTGAAAATATCAGCTCTTTGTAAATCAGTGTAGATATAGACAAGTTTAATTTTGTTTTTGTCTACACACACTCTTATGAAATGATTCCTAATGTCTATATGCTTGGTCCTACTGTGATGAACTAGATTCTGTGCTATGGCAATAGCACTGTGTTATCACATAGTAGAGTTGAATTATTTAAGTTGAGACCATAGTCTAGTAATTGATTTTGAATCCACAGCATCTGAGAACAATAGTTGCCAGCTGCAATATATTCTGCCTCAGCAGTTGAGGTAGACACAGATGACTGTTTCTTACAAAACCAGGACACTAATCTTATACCTGAGAACTGGAAGGTTCCAGAAGTACTTTTCCTATCCACCCTGCATCCAGAAAAATCAGCGTCTCATCCAGCTAACTCAAATTCTGATTCAGTGGGATACCATAGGCCTAGACTTGGACAACTCTTTATATATCTCAAAATTCGTTTTAGGAAAATTAGATGAGATTGTTTAGGGTTCACTTAGAACCTAGCACAAAGGCATGTGACAAACATGATATCAGGTCTGCTAGCTGTAAGATATGATAGGGACCCAACAATGCCCCTATATAATTTCTGGTCAACAAGTTTCCCATATGGATCAGAGTCTATTACAGCATTTCTAGCCATAGGTGTTTTCTTTGCTGGGCATCAGCAATTCCAAACTTTTTGATAAGCTCTTTTATATATTTAGCTTGGGAGATGAAGATGGCATCAGGGAGCTGCTTCACTTGGAGACCAAGGAAGTAGGAGAGCTCACCCATGCTACTCATTTCAAATTTAGAATGCATGAGTTCAGAGAACCTCTTGCACAATTTGGAATCAGTAGATCCAAATATGATGTCATCCACATATATTTGTACTAACAATATTTGATCTTTATGATGTCTAGTGAAAAGTGTCTTATCTACTATACCTCTAATGAACTTATGCTCTATCAAAAAGCTAGCTAAAGTCTCATACCAAGCTCTTGGAGCTTGCTTTAGACCATAAAGAGCTTTATGCAATTTAAAAACATAAGAGGGGTGAGTTGGAGGACAAAACCTGAAGGTTGTTCAACATAAACATCTTCTTTTAATACTCCATTCAGAAAAGCACTCTTCACATCCATCTGGTAGACCTTTAATTTCTTGAAGGTTGCATAAGCAAGGAATATTCTGATTGCCTCTAACCTTGCCACAGGTGCAAAGGTTTGGTCATAATCTATTCCTTCCTCTTACCAATATTCTTAAGCAACAAGCCTAGACTTGTTTCTCACAATCACTCCTTGGGCATTCAGCTTATTTCTGTAAACCCATTTGGTTCCAATTACTGGGTAGTTTTGGGGTCTTGGAACCAAATCCTAAACTCTACATCTCTCAAATTAGTTTAATTCCTCCTGCATTGCAATGATGCATTAGGGATCTTTCTCTGCATCATGGATAGATAGAGGTTCAACCTGAGAGAGAAAATAATCATGCATCAAATCTTGGTTTAGTTGATGCCTTGTCTGTACACCTGCTGATATGTCTCTAATCACTTGAGATCTAGGGTGATCCCTTAGTGTGACAAGATCAGTGGGTGTAGTTTGTTCTGCAATAGCATTAGGAACTAATTCCTGTTGTGGAATTATGTTTGCTGTTAGGGAAGATCAATTCCTTCAATGCCTTTATCTTCAATTTCTTCAATGACTTGTGGAGAAGGATATGTTGGAACCTCTTGGGTGAGGTTTAGTCCATCCAAACTCTCACAAAAGTGAGGTACCTACAAAGTGCTTTTGGTAGAAATCACTTTCTCCTTGCAAGACATGTTAGCTTCATCAAATGTAACATGAATAGATTCTTCAATTTTTAGTGATGATTTATTAAAAACCATATAGGGTTTGCTTACTTGGGAATATCCTAGAAAGATTCCCTTTTCAGCCTTAGCCTCAAACTTTCTAATGTATCTTTTATTATTGTTGTGAATATAACATACACATCCAAATACTTTAAAATAGTTGATTTTAGGTTGCTTCCATTTAAGTAATTCATAGAGAGTCATATTCTTTAGTTTATGTATCAGGCTTCTGTTCAGGACATAATTTGTAGTGTTTACATCCTCTGCCCAAAAGGTTAGTGGCATGTAGGCATCTGCAAGCAATGTACCTGCAGCTTCAATTAGTGTCCTATTTTTCCTTTCAGCTACCCCATTGTGTTGGGGAGTTCTAGGAGCTGAGAAGCAATGTCTGATACCTTCCTTCTCACAAAACTCATGCATAAGAAGAGACTCAAACTCTGTGCCATGATCACTTTTGATCAATGCAACATGAGTAGAGAACTCAATCTATATGGTCCTAAGAAAATCTGTAAAAACCTTAAAGGTATCTGACTTAGATCTCAGAAAGGACACCCAAGTGAACTTTGAGAAGTCATCCACTATAACTAAGGTGTAGGATTTCTCTCGTAGGCTTTGTACAGCAATGGGTCCAAAGAGATCCATGTGTAGTAAATACAAAATCCTAGGTGAATCACTTTTATTAACAGATTTAAAACTAAATTTAGTTTGCTTGCCTAGTTGACAAGCTCTGTAGAGACCTTCCTTCTTGTAGGGACTAGAAGGTAGACCTCTCACAAGATAGTCTTTTGATAGCCTAGCAATGTTTTTCAAGTTTACATGACCTAGCCTTTTATGCCATAAATAATTCTGATTACTAGCTATATTAAGTAAGCAGATATCAGAATTGGCAGAAAAAAAAATCAACTAAGTATATGTTACCTTGTCTATTCCCAATTAAAACAATTTGTTTTTATTTATTAGCAATAGTGCAAGAGGATGAGTTAAAGTGTTCCTGATAACCTTCATCACATAACTGGCTTATAGAGATGAGGTTATGCTTGAGTCCTCTGACATAAGTCACTTTCTTAAAAGTGACTGCTCCAATCTTCACTTCTCCAAAACCTTCAGACTGGCCACATTTTGAATCACCAAAGATAACCTTTGGTCCTAGCTTGGACTTATAGTTGGTTAAGATGTCCTTGCTGCCAGTCATATGTTTGGAGCAACCACTGTCCAGATACTATGTTTGATAATTTACTGGATAGCTCTTCACCTGCAATGAGAAACAATTAATTATTCTTTACCCGGGTTACCTTGCGTCCTTTGTATTGTTGATATGGAAAGCTAGATATAACAGAGAATTCTGGTTGAGATTTATATCCTAGAGGGTGATATCTTCTAGGTGGTATTACCCAATCAGCTATAGAATTAAATGGTTTTCTAGAATTATTAGAGTTACTGTTAGAATTAACATTCCCGTTAAGTCTTTCTGTGTTCGACGAATTTCTGTGAGTTCGTCGACCAGAGTTCGACGAATTGGGTTGAGATCGTCGATCTCTGCCCAGAGAATGAACATATTCATTTTCTGTGCCCCACGTTCGTCGACCTCAGCTCGACGAACCATATAGAGTTCGTCGATCGCATTTAGACAAATAATTATAGCTATAGTTTGCGTTCAGCATTCGTCGAGTGGGGTTCGACGAACTGGCAACATTTTGTCGATCTGAGTTCGACGAATTCTGCTGAACCTTATTTTTACTTGTTGTTTTCTGATTTTTGTTGTTTTGACCTATTGATTTTGTAATATGTTCTTTGGATTGTTTATATTTTATTATTTCTTTCCCTTTTGTAGAAACAAATTTAATGGGGGTAGTCAAAATATTTTTCTTGAGAATGGGGGGCAAACTTGATGAAGCACTCAAGCCCAGCTTGCCATTAAGCCTGACATTTACAGTGCTTGTGATGTCCATCAACTTGAGGATTCTCCCATTGAGAGTTTCTTCAAGTTGTTTAGCCTCACATAACTCAGTTTTTTATAATATGATTTGTTCATTAGCTAGGGCTAATTCATCCTTTAACTTATTGTTTTTAGAATTAACATTTTTTAGGTTTCCTAATTTTTCCCTAAGATTCTTGATTTCTTTTTCTAAGTTAATTAAATCTATGCACATGGTTTTGAATTCAGATTTAAATGAATCAGAACTATCATCAAAAGAAGGTAATAACTTGTCAGCTTTAGACTATGAAGCTTCTTCATTTTCTGAATCTTTTTCTTCTGAATGTCTTCTGGAGGCATCAATGGCCATGAGGCAAACCTCTTTGCCCCTTGCCTCTTATTCATCTTCACTGGAGCTAGAAGATGTTGATTCATCCTCAGTCTCACTCCAGGATTCAGCCACAAAGCCTTTCTCCCTTTTCTTGTATTTGCTGGAGGAAGGGCTGTTGTTGTGCTGTCTTCTTGTGTCCTTCTCTCTTCTCTTCTCCTTCTTCTGATTCTCTAGACACTCAGAGATCAAGTGTCCAGGTTTCCTGCAACTAAAACACACCACTTTTTTAGTTGGTGTTTTGTAATACCTTGGTTTGTCATCCTGCCTTGATGACTTTCCCCTGAAATCTTTTCTTGCCATTTTGTAGAATATTTTGGCAAAAAGACTCATCAGCTCTTCATTTGTGGTTGAAGTCTCTGACTCCTCAGCAGCCTTGAATGCAATGCTTTGTTCTTTTCTTACTGGAGGAGGTGTTCTTTGCTCAGCTGCCTCTCTAGATTTGATCAGCTGTTCATAGGACTTAAGCTTTCCTAAAAGAGATTCAGTGGAAATCTCATTTAGGCCTCTGGCCTCCTTGATGGGCCAGATCCTTGAATCCCATGAACTTGGGAAGCACATAAGGATCTTATCATTCACCTCAGTGAGGGTGATGTCCTTGCCCAAGGTTTTTAGCTCATTGATGATTGAGCTTAACCTATTGTACATATCAGCTACTGACTCAGCTTCTTCTTTCTTGAAATTCTCATATAAGGATATGAGATTGGATCTTCTGTCCTTCCTTTCATCTGCTGATCCAGCCACCATTTGATTTATGGAGTCCCAAATGGCTTTGGTTTTTAATAGATATCATCTGATATTGTTTGTGCCAGTATGTTCATTGCCTTGGCATCAACAATTTTAGCCTTCTTCTGGGCTTCATTCCACTCAGGTGGTGGAACTGCACTTGTGCTTGAAGCTGTTGTAGATGTGGAGGCAGTGTCTTGAGGAGGACCTGTCAAAATAGAATTAAAGATATCCTCATCAATAGAGTTCATGTACAATTTGATTCTTGCCTTCCAGATGACAAACTTATTCAGATTGTATACTGGAGGTCTGGTGCTTGCATAGTCCTTATTCTGTGCCATGCTGTGTGACTATAAATCTACTGGAAAATGAAACGACAGATCTAACTCAGGATCTTTGGTTCAAGGGTTAGCTTGTACTACTAAGGGAATCCTGCTCTGATACCAATTAAAAGTGATGTGTTAGATCTGAAATACTCTAGGGGGGGTGAATAGAGTTTTCGTTAAACAAACTTTATAGCTTTTGCTGTAATTTAGAAATTGCAAACAACTTAATAAAATATAAACACAACAATCATACGAAGCACAAAAAAAGCAAGAACAAAAAGAAGGGGCAACCAGACAACACAAGAAATTTATAGTGGTTCCCCAACCTATGTACATCCACTCATCTCCCACCCTGGTAGGAATACACTCAAATTTTTGATCAAGTGCCTGACACCAATGAGCTTTTGATCAGGTGCTCAAAAACCAAAACCGCAAGTCTTTTGATCAGGTGACTTGCAAGCAAGAATAACTTTTGATGGGAGTTATAACCCTTTATACAGTGGGGGTTGAGAGATGATATTGTCTTCTCTTTCTCAATATACAACTGAGAAGACTTGTGGATATGATTTTAGCAAATGGCTCCCCCTGTGATGTAGTATGTTCAGGGAAATCTGGAGCTTTGCTTCAGGGTGATAGGCATTCAGTCTTTAAGCCTTGGCCAGAAAGATATTCAGGAACTTCTTGACAGATGGAATAGTTATTGTCCTTTGAAGTGTCCTGGAGAGTTGAAGAATGAAGACTCTTGATTTTGATTGATTGTTCTTCTTCTTCTGGTAGCAGATTGTTCTTCTGGACTAGGGCTTCTTGAGTTGCTGTATCAGAATTCTAAGAGAGAGAGCAGAGAATTTCTAGTTGCAGACTAATTGTGATTTTCTTGTCTGAGTGTCTCTGTTCTATTCTTCTCTATTGCACTCTTGTTAGGAAAAGAGAGAAAATCTCTTTTAGATTTCCTGTCAAAATTATCATTCGACATTTGAATTCCTCTACAATCAATGCTGACAGCCTCGAGAATAAACTGCATTGATTTATTTCCTCAACTGTCCCTTGGAAAAATGGCAGGCAATAATCCTGGAGACGACCATAATTAATGCTTTGCCCAACTGTTATATTCAGAGAATATTGAAGCATTAATTACTCAGGAATCATTGCATTAGGAAAGGGACAGAAGACTGAAAATGACTAAGTCTGGATTCGTCAGATAGATGACAGAAATCGTCGAGCTAAGTCCACAGTTCGTCGAGCTAAGAAGCTGTGTTCGTCGACCAGATGGCTTCTGTTCGTCGAGCTGAGTTCCCAGATCGTCGTGCTAAAACAGAACTGCATTCTCTAGAAACTTTGCCTTTTTTGTGTATGGAGTTCGTCGAGTTGATAGCTGATTTTGTCGAGCTGATAACTTGTCAACAGAACTTCTGGGGAATGTGTCGACACAAGTCCTGGGTGTCAACATAATTACTTCTTGTCTCGACATGGATGTTGTGTTAACAGAAATCTGGAGTGTGTTGACATAAATTATGTGTGTCGACACAATTACTGTTGGTGTCGACACAAGTCTTGCTTCTGGTTCCGACAAAAACTTCTGGTGTGAAGTGTTGAAGTATCCAAAAATCGTCGACCTGAGAATATGTTTTGTCGAGCTGAGGACCACTAACTAATGTTGGATAACTTTATCCAAAGTGGTCAAAGTTCGTCGAGCTGTGAATCTTGAATTTGTCGACTGAAGATGATTCTGGACTTAGAAAACTGAGAAACTTCGGGAATAATAAGTTGAAGTAGAGAATCCAGAAAACGTCGACCAGAGAACTAAGTTCGTCGACCTGAGAACTAAGTTTGTCGACCTGAGTCTAGAGAACAAAGTCTGGACTTGAAATGCTGAAGGTAGAGTACAAAGATCGTCGACCTGAGAATCAAGTTCGTCGAGCTCAGCTTAGAGAATTTTCTCTGTGATCGTCGAGCTGAGCACGACAATCATCGATCTGAGTTCGACGAACGTCGAACTCATTTTACTGAGTCTTTGGAAAATCTCTAAGTCTGGAGTCTCTGGCAGTCTGATGATGGCTGGTCCATGCAGTGTTGATACTAAGGGCTTGACCTAGACTCTAGGACACAACTATGACCCTGGCTATACATGATGGGTCACAAGATCCTAACTTAGTGAACCTAGCCCAAATCAAACTAGGGATCCCACATCTTCAATATGAAGTGCAGATCAATAAGAAGAGATTATCTTAATTAGACTCCGCTTGCATGGCTTGTTAATCAAGGAAAACCAGATACTTTGATCAATGATTGATGTCATTAGCATTTAATAAGAGTAATGAAGAGCTTTGTAGATCATCATATGATAGAGCTTTGAGCAATCAATGCATATAAGATGAGAATAAGCAGAAAATGATTGTTTCAAATCCTTTTGGTAGGTCGGATTTAACCTATTCACCTGTGAAAGAGGCAGTTGATAAAAAAGAGGTCTATACTCAGAGATGACCAAAAAAAATCATCACCGGTATAGTCCTACTTAGTGCGGACAAGCTATACTCCCTTAACATAACACAAAAAGGAGACATGCACAAAATCCTAAGAAGGAAATGACAGATGCACTACTCTCTTGCCTTGGGTACAACATCACTGATCAATGAGACTAGTTGAGCCAAGTGGCCTATAGAATTGCTTGTCTGTGGAAAGATCAGCGGAGTTGTGGATCCCGCAAAGGCACAGATTGAGAGTACCATAGAGTGTTCGACCATCACAGTTGTGAGATGATCGAAGAGACAAGGCTACGCTTAGTCGCTATTGCTTGTCAAGCAAAGATCACTGTAACTGTAATGTATCCTTAATGAAGCAAAGCAGAGCTAAAACATCGAGACTCCCTGGCGCACACTTTGTGTTAGATGCTGGCTAGGATCCGAAGTCTGAATCCCACCATAGTAGATTAAACGGCTCCCACTTCGCATACGTGAACACTCCCCTCAGTATGTGGTCATAGCGGTCGTGCCAGAGAACAATCTACGGAGGGAACAACCAGACTTGGCGATATTTTAGTGGTTCAGCGATATCTTTGGCAAAATGAAAATAGAGGAAGAAGAATTACGAAAAGGGAACTGTGTCAGTACGGGATCCCTGATGAAATCTTTATTGAAAAGCACGAAGGAACACTTAGAAGTGTTTCGAGATGAAAATGATCAAAGAGTAAGAGTAGAGATAACCCGTCATGGTTGTGAAAAAACTTTGAAGAACTGTGAAGTCCTTTGTCGGCTTATAATAGTCTTCCAAGCACACCCTCGTCATCGGCATCGAAGCATTCAACAGTATTGTTAACAACAAGGAGAGGGTGTTCTTCGACTAGGCTCACTCCTCTTGAGCAACAAGGAATATCTGCAACTTCTTTGCCCTTTGAGGAAGTTGGATCAGGGCGATCATCTTTGGGAAGCAGGTCATGTATTTTACCATGCCAGAGCATCCTTTGCACCAGTTGGCGGAGTGCTCGGCAGTTCTCAGTCAAGTGGCTTGGCTCTTTGTGGAACTCGCAGTATGGATCTGAGTCTTTTGATCTTTGATCAGCTGGTCGATAAGGCGTTTTGTAGTTTGCTCTATCTTTCATGACTTGGCTTACTTCTAGCATGGCTTCATCTAGTTTAAACTCATGCAAGTCACCGTCTTGCTGTAGATGGACTGCAGATGTTTGTGAAGATGGAGGTGGTGGTAGTAGTGACTGATCTTGAGCACGATCACAGCTTGGGAAGGGGTATCGATGGCGTTGAAATCTTCTTTCCCTCCTTGAGTGAGTTGGGAAATCTTTGCGAGGTGATATCGGAGGCTGCTTGTAAGAAGGATCTTTCTCTGATATAAGCCTGGAGACGAAGCATGGGTTGCTCTTTTCACCTTGGATCTATGAGTTGGCTAAGACAATCAACTCTTGGTACGTTCTTGGTGCTCGGACATTGGATTCAATCTTGTGCGACCCTTCACGAAGACCGTGGATAAGAGCCACTCGGTATATTTATTGACCAACAATCTAGATGTCCAAGATTTCTCTCTAGAATAGATCAACAAACTAAGACCAAGTCTCGCTCTCACGCTGCTTGATCTCAAAGAGGGCTCCTGGACCTCCCTTTCTCTTAGTTGAAGTTGAAAATCTGAGCAAGAACTCCCTTCGCAAATCAGCAAAGGAATTGATGGACTGAGGGTGAAGACCATAGAACCAATCCCTCACTCGTCCATCAAAGGTTGTTACAAGGAGCTTGCATTTGGTTGCATCTGAAAGAGTTTTGAGAGCAACAGCTGATTCAAAAGCTTGAAGATGTTTCACTGGATCATTCTCCCCAGTGTAGATTGGTAACCGGGACTCTCTGAAATTAGCAGGAGTAGGTTCATGACTAACATTCTCTATAAATGGTTAAGGCTCTTCCTGCTCTCCTACAACATAAGGATAAAAGGGAGCATAAGTTGCAACTGCAAAAGGAGGAGGAGGATAGAAAGGAAAAGCTGTTGCAGGAGGAGCAAAGGCAGGAGCTGATGAGTAAGGATGACTTCCCTGAAGGTTGAGAAATCTTGCAGGACTTCCACGGGCTGCTTCCTGGAAGAAGTTTTGATGAGCTGCAAACTATTCATCTTGAGGTCGCAAATGGGCTACAGGCCCTTGCGGAAAGGTTGGTGTGTAAGGAGGATAAACTGGCAGGCATGCTGGAGGATAGTACTATTGATTCTCCAATGTTGGGGATGGATTGCCTGGAGCAACTGGAGCAACTGGAGCTGCTGCAGGTTGAGTATCTAATTGCTGCGTGATCGCAGCAAGCATTTGGTTGATTACTTGAAATTGATGAGCATTTTCACGACGTGATTGCTCGAAGGCCTCCCAGAGAGGATCATCTCTGGGACTTGATTGAGCAAGGTTCTCGGCTGAACGATGATCTGACATGGTTAACTGTCGATTTTCACCGTCTGTTCGGATCTGAAGGCCGCGTGTCAACTGTTGATGCGCGAAAATGGAGGGAACAGGTTGTCGCGGGCACCAGCAGCAAACAAGGTGTGTTCAGTCTCACGGGCAAGGTGATAGGGTGAAGAGGTTGATGGTTGCGGGGATGGAGAGGAGGAAGCTTCTGAGTGCTCAAGAGTGGAGCAAGCGCTTGCTCAAGGGTTGCGGGGATAGTGGAGAGAAGGGACTTGATCCGAGTGCGGAGATGGTTGGGAAGGTTGATTAGGAGCTGTCAAGCATACAATACCTTTACGATCATGCTTGCAGGTTGATGCCAAGAGAGTTGAGCTGAGCTAAAGAGAGGTGCCGCTAGCAGCGACAACAACAGACTTCGCCCGCCGCGGCTTGAATGCCACTCTTGCGACGTGCTTTCCTTTGATTTATATTGAGTTATTACTGCTTGTATTACACCTTTACAAGAAAGCAAATAAAGGGTACACTATGGAAGCTGGCGACTAAGGGAAAGAGGTGCCAGAGAGGAGGCCGCGCGGACTAAAGAACAAGGTCGGCAGGCTGCGCAACAGAGGGTAGAGAGGAGGCCGCGTAGATTGGGAATTGAGGCCGGCAGGCCACGCGGTTACAAGTGGAGGGGGTGCGGCCTGAGAGAAGGAGTCCACAGGAGGTGAAGAATTGAGCTTGTCATCGGGAGTACTCGAGCGCGAGAGTGATGAGACTGTCCTCAAATGAGAGGCATGGGGGTCTATTTATAGGCCCGATGAGGTAATGGATTTCAGTGACATTACCCCCGGTGAGACGGTAACTGGTGCGAGTAGAGGATTGAGTCCGCCGAGTCCACAACAGGCCGCGCGGACTGGAAATGCCTTTTGGAACTGGTTCTGCTGATGGCGGAATGGGAAGAGTCCGCTCCTGCTGTGCTGAGCGAGCCCGTGCCAAGACTATGCGGGCTGAGGGACCACACCCGCTGTTGGGAGTCGGGTGCTAGAGGCTGAGTGGCGGATTGCGCAATGAGTCCGCCGCTGCTGAGCTGAGCGAGCACGCGCTAAGGGTGCGAGCTGAAGGATATCCGCCCTCTGCTGGGAAGAAGCGAGTGCTGGAGGCTGTGAGGCGGACTTCGAGAGGAATCCGCGTAGTCCGCGGTTGATAAACTGAGTCCGCCTCTGCTTCGAACGAAGCAGCTGGCTGCTGTAGCTGGAGCTAGGGTTGATCAACATAGTCGGACTGGAAGGTTTGACTGCACTTCGAGTCCGCCCAGCTCGCGGTGAACGGGACATGTACGATGAACTTTCTGGGTAGCCGGAGACCTGTAGCGTCCGCGCTCCTCAGGAGGACTGAAGAAGCAGGTTGCCCATGCTACTAGAGTTGCCCACTTTATTGAATGGAACATGTCGCGCCTGCTGGGCGGCCTGGGCTTGGCGACCTGGCAGGTCGCGCATTCTGGCGAGGTGGGCGGCCTTAAGGCAGGCCGCTTGACAGTGTGGCAGTCTGGTCTACTTGTAAAGTTACTCGCAGGAGCGGGCTGAAGTAGCTGCTTGTTGACGGCCTGGGCGGATAGGTATCCAAGTCCGGCCAAGGCAGTCCTGTTGAGATAAAGTTGCCGTTAAGCTGACCAGGCGCGCGGCCTATAGGGGTGGACTGAAGAAGCAGTCCACGGCCCCTGCCGACCAAGGGAACAATGCGTGGCCTGGGTGGACAGACCGCTGAGACCTCCCAAGCCATGCGGCCTGGACAGAAAAGCCTGTCCGCCCATCCTAAGACGTCGCGACCTCTAGGAGGAACCTGGAGCAGGCAGCAACTAGCAAGTTGGCTGCCTTGGTAAGGATCGCCGATTTTTGGGTTAACAACATCGACCGCCAAACAACCTTAGGAATGTTTCCTGAAACTTTTGGAGGAAGAAGGAGGTCAAAATCACTAACCCTAATGCCTAGAATTCGAGGAATCGTGAAAAACTTACCATGATCGCGTAGATCTCCCCAAGAGCTTTCTGAATCTCTACTCCGCAACGAAAACGGCCACCGGATCTCTCCATATCGCCGACCAAATCACAAACAAAGTCCGTCGTCTACTTTTCGCACGAAAAAGGCCACCGCTCGTGTTTGATAAGAAGACGAATAGCAGTAGGGTTTGACGCGACTGATTTTCCAATTTATACTTATATTTATATATAATATAATATTAATTATTTAAATAATGTCAAAACAACCCGAAATCCAAACAAATTGGGAATCTTACGAAATTCGCACCGTAGCTAAATACCGACTCTACGAATCTAACGGGTAAGTGGAAATCCCAATCCGACAAACCAAACTCAGGTAAAACACCACCCGAAGATAAAACGGGACCACATCCCTATAAAAAGCTACACTGAGTCACCAAAATAGACCCGTCTTGTGAGGGAAGGCACATAACCAAAACAAAACCAACCACACATGAATACAACTGAGCAAACCCATGCTCCAACAAAGTACACCCATTAAACACACGTCAATGTAACGCCCTGACATCAAAAATATGTCACTACGTGAATTAAAATACCGACCGAAAAAATCGGTGGTGTTACAGTCGTGAAAACTCGATGCCTGACCACCAATCGATGCACTCGACGCTCGTTGAGAAGCATCATGAACACTCGACGCCTGCCCACCAGTAGACACACTCGACCCTCGTTGAGAGGCGTTGTGAACACTCGACGCCTGTCGACCACTGCAACCCAAGCCTGAGTCAACTCTCTTGACTCAAAAACTCATGTGAGGGGTCTAGCATGAATCAGGACGTTACATAAGACACAACTGAGGAGAATTTTATGCCTAGAACTACCACCTTGTGGTAACATCATCACACTGGCTAATCTGTACCACAAGATTCCTATTATGTTGGATAATCCGATATCACAAATGCCAATCCAACCAAAAGAAGAACACAGAAGTCATAATCCATAATAAGTAAATTTCCAAAATAGTACATGAATAATAAGTTGCTACATCAGCTCCTTTAATATTAAAGTGCACAAAACTTCCGGAAGGCTACATCATAATGCTCACAACTCATCAGTTACAGAAGGAAGAGAGGGTATCGTCATATCAAGCCCTGTCTCCCTGGCTTGACTGTCCTCCTGCGCAAGGCACTGTTGTTTCTCCAACTGCGGGTATCCTCCTAAAATGGTAGACATAACGACCGTTATTTATAAAGACTATGTGGCAATCACATCCTCTCACCCCAACAAATCTTAGGCACCAGGCAGTGGAAAAAAGGAGGAGCACAATATAACATTAATATATATACTTAATCAAATGACATGAGGGCATTATGTATCCAACAGTACATGCATAAGTAGCACGACAATAGTAAGTAGGTAACAACATCAGTAATCAATATATTAAAGGTACATCTAGTCTAATACCATATCAATCATAAGTACAGAATTTAACTTAACTTATAAAAATGTCCATACAAATTTATAAGTTAAGGGTCGAGTACATTAAAGTAACTCATCGTACAAAAGTGCCCATACAAATTTAAATAATGAGGATCTTATGTGGTGCATTGCAATGATGTGAAATGAATGCAGTATGATGACTCATGTATGCACACACACATACTTGTTACGTCGACATAGACCTTTAGTTCCCACTTTTGAGTAGGTTGCTAACCTCTCAAACATCAACCATTGTGGCCAAATGGTGATAGTACAACGGGGGTCTCCACTACTACGCATGCATAGACACTACCATGCCTAGGCCTCCAAATACCTCAATGCTAATAACATAACAGCGGAGCCCCTGCAAACTTTGACTCAGAAGGGGTCTTTGGTAGATGTATACCAAGAGCCCAACCCAATTGCCCTGTAACTGGCACGGTAGGAGTCTTCAGGAGTGAAGCATTGAAGAACCAAGCCCAGCAACCCACTGGTACAAAAGGAGCCTTTGGGAGTAAACACCAAAGTACCAAGCCTAACCATCCAATGTCTAACAACTAGCTCCTATCGGTGTGACGACTGGTGAGCCTACAAATCTGCCACCAAATCCTCAACGCAAGAGCACATACCGTGTGTCAACAAACACCCAACCCATAAAATTCACATTTACCATGCCATCATGCATTCAATGTCTCCAACTGAGTCCCTTTATATCATAGAAAACACCATGCTCCAAACACCATGCTCCAAAGCACACAAGGGTCCACATTTAACACAGGATGGAAATCCATCCTAATTGCTACACCAATAACTCATTGCTACCCGTAGTGAGTTATCATACTTTAAGTAGTGAATTATACCATTCATTCCTCCACTACTTGAGATCAAGGTTAAGCTCATCATATGGCCAAGGGGGTATACCTCATCCAATCCTTTCTAGCATTTATCACATGCATATGCATCATAATTATTCAATCATTGCTACCGAATTTCGTTTCACAAACCTCCAAGTACTCGCAACAAGTACTCTTTCCAAAACTTATTAATCAAAAAAGGGGTGATCATACTATCATAAACTATCTACCAACCGATCTCCCGAGTAATCAATTTAGAGAATAAGGAAATCATCAAAATATTATACATCATGGCTATGCGCCATATTTTACCAAAACTATCATTTGGGAAGATACACTCGACCAAACATTACGAGCAAACCCAAATTAGAAATGTATTTTCAAGGGGCTATAACTTCCATGTTGAGCTTGGGGTCCAAATCAAAGTCCATCATGCCTGAAATTGGGTTTTAGAATAGTCGTATAAACATAGATAGAACAAACCTGCACTTAAATTATTACAGTGTTGCAACTTCGACTGCACTTTCACGGAGCTATAGAACTTCCCCAAAACGTTGTAACCATTGGTTAGAAAGTTCTTTCCTATGGCTACATCTTTTATGTTGAGCTCGAGACCTGAATTAGAACAGATTGTACCTGAAATTGGCCTTGCAGTTTGCTGCGCACAAAAAAATGGATTTTTGTAAAGCACTTTTGCACTCATTGTAAAGATGTACGAATGGTATTGGTTCATCTCCTTTCTTCAGCCATCACACAAAACACATCCAACTTATCTATTCACTTTCTCCCTCATTAGACCATGGTTCACGAGATCAAGTCCACCATCTTCATAATGTAGAGAGGAGATGATAGAATATAATCATGCGGCTATCGGCGCCATAGAACGAAAGTTCTAGCATGGTTCCTTCCTAAGAGATCTCCATTAAAATCCCAAATCAAGCTATCTTGAGCAGATGTCTCTCCTATATATTGGATATAAAGATCTAGCACCAAGGGAGAGGGTAAGAAGCTCACCTGATTTCCAGCCATGGATCGTGTCCTTCTTTGCGGCATGTCATGTTCGGATTTTTTGGCGGTATTGCGCTCGAACCGTTGTTCTACAAAAAGAGGGAAAATTTGCATATCCAAGAAGCTTTTAGTGTTCTGGTTTATAAAGGAGTGGCTGGTGATTTAGGTTTGAAGATTATCTTGACATGTTTTACTCTCTCATTGGATGGCACTTAATATATCATAAAATAAGTTTTTGAAAAGATAAAACATTATACTGTACAAATCCGAAAGTACCGTAAATGTCTTGGCCATGTACAGAGTCAACATAGAAAGATACTAAGTCCATTCCTTGAATATACTCAATGAATCATCAGAATCACTCGACGAATCGTTGAATGCATTGAGTCTGATACACGATTCATCTCGACGAATACACAAGTCCACTTGATGAATCTCTCATCTTATTTCACAAGTCCACTTGAGTTCACTCGACGAATACGTCCAGTCCTCTTGACGAATTCTCGAGTCCTTTCGACGAATCCTTTCGACAGATTTCACAAGTCCACTAGAAGTCACTCGATGAATTCATCAAATCCTCTCAACAAATTTTGAGTCCTCTTGAGGAATCATCTCGATGGATTTCATAAGTCCATCCGAGCTCACTCGATGAATTTGTCGAGTCCTCTCGTCAAATTCACATTTCTTCTTGACTATTTGTCAAGTCAACGAATACACTCCAAGCATGTTCTAACTTCCATATCGAGTCACCATAGTGACATCACGTTACGCATGAGGGGTCTAGCTCGAAATAGGATGTTCCATTCAGTCAATCTTTGTTTTTTATTACTCTGTAAGATCTTAGAAGGATCTAATTGTATAAGATTCTTGAGTGAATCTGAGTGTAGGATCTGTTTTCAGATATGAGTTTTGTAGGGCTTGAAAAAAGCATGAGTTTGTAGGTCTTGGGTTGAAAGCTCGAGGTGTAATATAAGTTTGGAGATTTGAGGTGTAGGAACTATGTGTAAGTGTCTAAGGAAGGGAACTTGTGTTCCTGAGATTGTAAGATCTAATGCTCTGAGAAGAGAATTTGGAGAAGTTTGTCCTAAGCTAGCTCTCTGCTAGATAGGTGTAGAGGGAAGTGGATTTACCTATTATTGGGGAACCACTATAAATTATTGTGTGCAAAGTGGTGTGCTATGTTTTATTGCAATGATCTGCTTACTCATTGTGATCTCTAATTATGCCTCAAGAAATTTCAAAATAAGTAAATCACTTATTAACCCCCCTCTAGGTGAGTAGCAACCCTAAAATTTCAAGTGGTATTAGAGCTAGGTTGTTTATAAAGGCTTAACAACTGAAAACGTTCCTAAGGGTTATAAGATCTACAACATAATGGTTTCTGAAGAAAGTTACAAAGATCTTTGCTCCATGAAACTTCCTATCTGTAGGAAGAAGCATTTTAGGATTTAGAAGTAGAGAGTTAAACTCTTCATAGAAGCATTTGATCCCAAAATATTTGTCACTCTAGAAGAGTGACCCTATGTCCTAATGAATATCTCTCACTTGGATGCAAATCTAAAGGTTCCCAATAAACTTTCAGAGATGTCCAAAGTTGAAGTCATCCTGACTACAATAGACAAATGAGCGAAGAACATCATCGTTAGTGCAATTGATAATTCTACATTGCAGAACCCCATCCTCTACAAAACTACCAAAGAGATGTGAGATAATTTGATTGTCTACATAGAAGGGACTTAATAGGTCAGGGAAGATAGAAAATCCCTTCTAAATCAGGAGTATGAAGCTTTCAGATAGGGGAAGAAAGACAGTATTGCTGACTGTTATGAAATGTTCTTCAGAATTGTGAATGGACTGAGAAATTTTAGGAGGTCTTTCACTAATTAAAAACTGAATGACAAGTTTTTGAGATCCCTATACAAGGAATGGGGCATAAAGATCTGTATCAGGAGGGAGATGGGAAATTTAAGCAACATTGAGCCCCAAAATCTGTTTGGAAAACTGTTGTACCATGAGCTTCACCTCAACATAAGAAAAAATGAAGAATGGCACAACAAGGAAAGGTCCTTGGCTCTGAAAGCTGATAGCTCCAGTAAAGGCAAGGAGGACACACCTTCGCTAAGCAAAGCAGAAGTATCAGACAAGTTTGAACCAAACACATCTGGGGAAGAGATCTCTGATGGAGAATTGGCCTTATTCACAGGGCAATTTAGGAAGATGTTGAGAAGGAGGAAACATTGGAACAATCCCAAATCCTTCTCCTCATCCAACTCCAAGAGGAAAAATCAAAACTCGAACAAACTTAGAAAGGACTTCAAGACGGGCAGGTATTCTACCAAACATAATAAATAGTTTAATGTTGATATTGTTTGTTATTATTGTAACAGGCCTAGATATGTCATTGCTAACAGCCCTGTCAAAAGAAAGGAAAGAAAATGGCCTAGGAAGACAAGCACCTAAAAGTAAAGAAGGCCATGAAGAGCCTCTTGGATAAGAATGAAACAACCTAGAGTGATAGAGATACCAGCTCCTCTGGATCTAAAGAGGAAGAACACTATATAGGGCTGACTACTCTCTCTAAGGATTCAACAACTGCTGTAACCCAAATGAGCATCAGGTCTCCATTATCATCAATTGATAGTGATGATGATGAAAGTCTTTCTTAAGGGTAGCTAAACTCTTAGAGGGGGGGTGAATAGGTTTATTTTGACGCTTTTTAAATTACTTTGAATTTATGAGCTTAATGTGTATTAAGGTTAGTTGTTAGCTTTTTACAATAAACAACAATACAAAAGAATTATAGCGGTTCCCATATCTAGGGTGTTGGATCCCTAGTTTGATTTGGGCTAGGTCCACTAACTTAGGATCATATGACCAACAATGTATAGCCAGGGTCATAGTTGTGTCCTAGAGTGTAAGCCAAGTCCTCAGTTGCAACATCAATGGACCAGCCATCATCAGACTGCCAGAGACTCAAAGACTTAGGGATTTTCCAAAGACCAAGTAAAATGAGTTCGACGTTCGTCAAACTCAGGTCGACGATAGTCGCGCTCAGCTCGATGATCTCAGAGTAAATTCTTTGAGCTGAGCTCGACGAACTTGGTACTCAGGTCGACGAACGTTGGACACTATGCTTCAACACTTCAAAATCAGAAAACATCTCTTTATTCTAAGTCCAGAGTCACACTTTGGTCGACAAACTTGATTCTCAGCTCGATGAAATGTGACCACAATAGCTAGAGTTATCTAGCAGCAGTTAAGTGAACTCAGCTTGACAAAACCAATTCTTAGGTCGATGAATTCTGGATACGTCACTTCAACACTTTCATGCAGAAGTATCTGAAATTATTCAAAGTCCAGAATCATCTCCAGTCGACGAAGTTACAATCTCAGCTCAACGAACTTGAGAAACAAAATAAGCAAGTTAGGATAATGCAGTTCTCTAATTTAGCTCGACGATCTTGGAACTCAGCTCGACGAACAGAAGTCCTCTGGTCGACGGACTTAGTAACTCAGCTCGACGAACTGTGTACTCAGCTCGACAATTTCTGCTATCAGTATGATTAATCCAGACTTAGTCATTTTTACATCCTTCTGTCCCCATTCTACTACAATAATTCCTGAGTAATTAGTGCTCTAACATTCTCTGAATATAACCGTTAGAAGAGCATTGATTATGGTATTCTCCAGGATTATTGCCTGCCGTTTTTCCATGGGATAGTTGGGGAAATAATTCAATGATGTTTATTCTCTAGGCCGTCAGCATTGATTACAGAAGATTCAAATTTCGAAAGACCAATTTCCACTGGAAATATAGAAGAGATTTTCTCTCTTCTTCCTGTAAATAGAAGACAGAAGATAGATAGAATAGTGACAGACACAGACACTTAGTAAGAATTACAGCATTCAGAAGAACAAGAGAGATAGACACACAGAAAAATACAATCAGTTTGAAAAAATAAGGATCTCTTTGTCTCTGCTCCTTCTTACAAAGAACTCTGCTTACAAAAAACAAGCCACAGACCAGAAGAACATCTGCTTCCTGAAGAAGAAGAACAATAAATGAAATATTAAGAGTCTTCCTTCTTCATCTCTGCAGGACACTTCAAAGGACAACAAGAAATCCATCTGTCAAAGAAGTTCCTGGAGATTTCTCTGGTCAAGGCTACAGTTTGAAGGCCTACTGAACCTGTGCAAAGCTTCCCAGCCTGAACTCTTTTACATCTCAGGGGGAGCTTTGACAACATCACTGAATCCACATAGTCTTCTCATTGTGATTGAGAAAAGAAGACTTTCATCACTTTCTCATCCCCACCTCTATACAGGGTTTTAATTCCCTTCAAAATTATTCTGGTTCACAAGTCTCCTTCCAAAAGACTTGAGGTTTGGTTTTTGAGCACCTGATCAAAAGCTCATTGGTGTCAGGCACCTGATCAAAAATCTGAGTGGATTCCTACCAGGGTGGTAGAAGAGTGGATGTACCCAGGTTAGGGAACCACTATAAACTCTTGTGTTGTCTGGATGGCCATTTCTTTTGTGTTCTTGATGTGGATGTGATTATTAGGACTGCAGTTTATATTTAGTTAATTTTATTCCTGCACTAGATTAAATCAGAAGAAAATTTAATAAACCCTGAATACTCTATTCACCCCCCCCCCTCTAGACTATTCCTGATCTAACAGCTCACTTTCAATTGGTATCAGAGCAGGTTCCTTTGGTTGTACATGCTAACCCTTAAACCAAAGATCCTTTGTTAGATCTAAATTTTATTTTTATTTCCATTTAGATTTATATACACAGCTATGACACAGAATAAGGACTATGCAAGCACCAGACCTCCAGTTTGCAACCTAAATAGGTTTGCCATCTGGAAGGCAAGAATCAAGTTGTACATGAACTTTATTGATGAAGATATCTACAATTACATCTTGACAGGTCCTCCTCAAGCCACTGCATCTACCTCTACAGCAACATCTTCAAGCACAACTGTAGTTCCACCACCTGAGTGGACTGAGGCCCAGAAGAAAGCAAAAATTGCTAATGCCAAGGCAATGAACATACTGGCACAAATAATGTCTGATGATATTTTTAAAATGGTGGCTGAGTGCACCTCTGCAAAAGCAATCTGGGATTCACTCAACCAAATGGTTGCTGGCTCAGCAGATGAGAGGAAAGATATAAGATCAAACTGTTGGGTACACTGTTAATATGTACCAGATTTTGAGAAGCCTTATCTTAATCAATGATATACATAAATTTGTATTTGATGTATGTTTGAGTTTCATTGTGCACGTTTATGAATTGGAAGAAAATTTTCTAAGTACAAGTGTCGACACTTATGAAGAATTATGTCGACACTTGTGAAGAATTATGTCGACACTTGTGAAGAATTATGTCGACACCTAAAGAAGAAGTTGAATAGACATCTAGGCAATGTGTCGACACCAATAGAAGAAGCTATGTCAACACCGAGACTTGTGTCGACACTTGTGAAGAATTGTGTCGACACCTAAAGAAGAATCTGAGTCGACACTTAGACTTGAGTCGACACCGGAGCCAGGAGTTATGTCGACACTGAAAACAGAGGCTGTGTCGACACCCAGGATTTATGTCGACACTTGAAGCAGAATTGTGTCGACACACAGGACTTGTGTCGACACATTTAACAAATGTTGTGTCGAGTACCAGAAGAATGACTATGTTGACACATGGAGTGTTGTGTCGACATCATCAAGACTTGTGTTGACACTTAGTCCATTTGTGTCGACACAAGTGAAGCAGTTTGCTGAGTGGTTCATGCTGTGTTGGAAAGTTTTTGAAGAATTAGCTGTCATAACCAACTTGTCTGACACCTTTGTCAGAACTATCAGAAGACTGTTACAAACCAGATCAGCCGGTAATCAGGAGGAAACTCTATATAAAGGATTGGTTCGATACAACAAAAAAGTATAAAAAAATGAAAAAGAGAACACACAACACTAAGAAGTGTATCCTTCAGAGAGAGTTTTCTACAACAAGAAAAGGGGAAACCCTTACGAAGGCAGATCCAGATCAGTCTGCAAGGAAGATTCAGATCTCATTCTGAATTCAAGGAGGAAGCTATCTGAAGATCAACTTCTACATCAAGTGAAGATCAACCTTATTTTGTTCTATCAAGAAGCTTTGAAACAGCTAAGTCAGGTTGGATCTGAAGATCAGTTTATTCAAGAACTGATCAAGAAGCTCACACTAGTGAAGAGACCTATCTGGTGAAATTTCTGTATCTCTTAATCAAACAATTTCTGGTAGGTTCTATTATAAGATATGAGTTGTAAGCCTGTAATTATAAAGGCTAACGTAGGGCTTTTACCTGAGTTGTAGGAGTGGGGTTTCACTCTGAGTTGTAAGCCTAGTGATATAGGCTGAGGTAGGGTTGAGGCCTGAGGTAGGGTTCTTGGGGAAGAATCTGAGGTAGGACTTGTATAAGTCTGATTTGTAGGAACCATTCTTGTTTCTGAGCTGTAAGATCTGTGGATTTGAGAATAAAGAAGGAAGTTAGGACGAATTTAGTACACTGCAGGATAGGTGAATGGTGAAAGTGGATGTACACATCATTTGGGGAACCACTATAAATCATGCGTGCAATCTGTGGAATGCTGTGTGTAGGTGTATGCTGTGCTGTGTTCTGTGATTTAAATTCATCTATGCTAAGATAGATTTTACTATTTGCCTAAAATTTTGAAGGACAAATTAGAACATATTCACCCCCCCCCCCTCTAGGTGTCTAGGCTCTTGAAATCAAGTGTTTTAAGTGGTATCAAAGCAGGTAACTCAAAGATTGACCTAACAGTCTGAGTGGATCTCCAAGGCAAAAAACAGATTTCAAGAATGGGTTCAATAGAGAATCAGAAGGAATTTGGATCTATGAAACTGCGTATCTGCAAGAAAGAATGGTTTGGCATATGGAAGGAAAGAGTCATGTTGTTTATGGAAGCATCTGATCCAAGAATCTACATCACAGTACAAGAGGGTCCCTTCATTCCAATGAAGGTATCAGTTCTGGATGCAAATGTTAAAACCCCTAAGAGCTATTCTGAAATGACTAAGGATGAGATCATCCTGGCAACATTAGACAAAATAGCAGAAAACATTATAGTATGTGCTATAGATGATGCCACATTTCAAAATCTAGTGCACTGTAAAACCTCTAAGGAAATGTGGGACACCCTGATTGTCTACATGGAGGGAACAGAAGAAGTCCGAGAGGACAGAAAATCTATGCTGAATCAAGAATATGAGAGCTTTAGATAAGCCAAGCTGACAGCATAGCTGAATGTTACAAGAAGTTCTTCAGGATTATCAATGAGCTGATGATATATGGAAGAGTCTTCAACACATATGAACTGAATGACAAGTTTCTCAGGTCACTAACAAAGGACTGGGACACAAAGATATGTGCCATCAGAGAAATGGCCAAGCTTGCTGATACACCTCCACCCACACTATTTGGAAAGCAGCTATCATATGAAATGCAGCTCACTGTTAGAAAAGAGGAGGAGAAAAGAAGTAGTCCTGAGTACAAAGAAAGGTCTGTAGCCTTCAAGGCTCAAGGCAAAAGAAAGGGTTGGAGAAAGTCTCCTTCTCCACCCAGAAGGAGTGCAGAGGCTGAAGAAGAAAATCTTGACAACAACACATCAGATAGCCACACCACTGATGAGG
Source organism: Platanthera guangdongensis (assembly GCA_039583875.1). Taxonomy (NCBI): domain Eukaryota; kingdom Viridiplantae; phylum Streptophyta; class Magnoliopsida; order Asparagales; family Orchidaceae; genus Platanthera; species Platanthera guangdongensis. Next base: position 209,257,561 of record CM077151.1, read on the forward strand.
AGTTTGCTGCCTTTACAAGGCAATTTCAAAGGTTCATGAAAAAGAAGAAATGGAGAATCAGGCCATCAACATCCTTTTACAAGGATGAGTATTACAAGAAAAAGAAGAATCCCAAGGAGGACAGGTATGCCTCAAAACCTAGTAAATAAACTAATTCTAAGATTGTTTGTTATTGTTGTAACAGGCATGGACAAGTCATAACTGACTGTCCAGACAAGAGGAATGAATCTAAAGATAAGAAGAAGCATCAAGTGAAAGGGAAAAAGGAGAAATACCTTGTTGCTCAGAAGCAGAATAGTTGGACAGACTCTTCATCTTCAGGATCAGGAGAAGAAGATGATGCAGAAGCATATGTTGGGCTGATCTTAACAGAAGAGGATTCTAGGGAACTAGAATTCCTACAAATGCTGGACTCCATAAAAAGAGCAGAAGACTATTGCTGTAGAGGGCTGATGGCTCTATCAGAAAATGATCAGTGTCAGGATCAGCCTGGTCCTAGTAAGGTATACATTTCTACCTCAGCTTCAGATTACTGCACTGCATCAGAATTAGAAACTTCTACATCAAGAGATGTGGATGGTTCTGAATCTGAAGGGGATGTACATCAACTCATTAATGAGTATGGTGGGTTGTTGCAAGCTCTGAAGAGGAGCAAGTTTCTTGTCAAGGAGCAGGCTATGGAGATTGAGTCTCTGAAGCAGGATGCATCAGATTCAGCCGTGTTGATAGATTTAAAACTAAAGGAGATTGCCAAACTAAAAAACATTACTGTTATTCAGATGGGCACAATATCTTTCAAGGAAAATCACATCAAGAAACTTGAGGAAAAACTTCAACAAGAAATAGAGTTAGTGGATAAATTCTCTAAGCTAAAATCGGTCTTGCCCTTAATAGATAATTTCATTTCTCATAAAGGAAATTCTGGTCTAAGATTCAAGGGCAGAACTAGGGCCACCAATTTTCCTAGAAAAGGTAAGGCCCCAGCACAGCCACTAGCCACAAAGCCCCATATTTTCTTTAGGAAAGTGATGCAACCAACAAACAGGTATGACAATGATAGTACTCATGGTCACTGTGAGTATGAAGATCATATCGGAAAGGGTGCAAATACCAATAGATCACACTATAGGCAAGCTCATCAGGTTCAAGAGGAAGTCTTGGGGTTTACCGCTCCAGCACCTACACTCAACAGAACTGCTGGCAACAAAGCAGTAAATTCTATACCTAAGAGAAGGTATAATAGATTTGAGTGTTGGTGCTGTGGCAAGGTGGGCCATTTCGCCAAGGATTGTTGGTTCAACACAAGTGTTAAAACCAAGAGTAGTCCACCTGTCAGAACAGCTACAGGATTTCAACCTAACAATGACCTAGGACTCAATAACAATTTGGGTTTCTAAGGGTAAGTGATTCTGTATTTGATGCATGTGAATCCAAGTGACCATACCCCTATATGGTACTTGGATAGTCGATGTTCCAGACACATGACTGGAATAAGAAGAATGTTGAGGGACTATGTACCCATAGAGAATGGACCCAAAGTAATCTTTCGTGGATCAAAAAAAGGAATCATCAAAGGATTTGGTAACATTTTTAGTGATTCAATTACTATCACTAAAGTGGCTTATGTGAAGGGTCTAAAACATATCCTGATCAGCATAAGTCAACTTAGTGATCTAGGTTATGACATGTCCTTCTTCAAATGGGAGTGCCAAATAAGAAGGTCAAGTGATCAAGAGATCATTTTGACTGGCACTAGGAAAGGGAATGTATATTGTCTTAACCTAGATTGTGAGTTTGGCAACTAATCCATTTGTCTAGTTGCAGGAGAAAAAGCTTCACTATGTGTCAAATGGCACAAGAGGCTTGCCCATCTGAACTATAAGTTAATAGGACAGCTGTTTAGCATGGGGTTAGTGAGGAATGGTCCTCAAGTCAAGTGCATTAAATAGGGTGTGTGTTCAGCTTGCCAAAAGGGCAAACAGACTAAGTCCTCTTTCCATGCACTTGATATCAAAGATTCAATAAGATGTTTATATCTCTTGCATATCGATTTGTTTGCTCCTATGCCAGTTCATAGTCTTGGTAGGAAAGTATACACACTAGTTATTGTGGATTACTATTCTAGATACACATGGGTTTTATTCTTGAGGTAGAAATCTGAAACCCCAACTATTTTCCAGACTTTTGTTAGACAAATTCTGAATGAACATAACAGTTCAGTGGTCAAAATCAGAAGTGACCATGGAACTGAATTTCAGTCTAAATGTATGACGAAGTTCTATGATGAACTTGAGATTCATCAGGAATTCTCCTCACCTAGAACTCCTCAACAAAATGGAGTTCCTGAAAGAAAGAATAGGACTCTAATTGAGGCAAGTAGAACACTACTTTGTGACACTACTCTCCCTGAGTACTTCTGGGCTGAGGCAATAAATATTGCATGTCATGTTCTCAATAGAGCCTCCATCAATAAGAAATATAAGATGACCCCATATCAGATTTTGAAAGGTAAAAAACCAAACATTTCCTACTTTAGAATCTTTGGTAGCAAGTGTTATCTATTAGTTAATGGTAAGCACTACCAAACAAAGTTTGCTGCCAAATCCCTAGAAGGGATATTTTTTGGGTACAGTAATAATAGTAAGGCATACAGAATCTACAACTTAACTACCCAAGTTGTAGAGGAATCTGTCCATGTTGTATTTGCTGAATCTAAGTTGATTAATAATGAATTGTCTAGTTCTTCAGTTAGTTCTACAGGTCTAACAGACAGGCTGGACAAGCTGACCATCAATGAAGAGGTACCTGCTAGGCTGGATGAGGAAAAAGATGCTTGCTATCCAAGGGGAGAATAAGACTCACTGGATGAAGAAGACAATGAGGATCATCAGGTTGAGGAAAATGAAGAAGGCCATGAGATTGACAGATTTCCTCAAGCAAGAAGACACTTGAAGGATCATCCAGCACACTAAATTATTGGTGTTGCAAGTCAAGGTGTTCTAACAAGAAGCAAAAGTATGAACACAGTCCTATGTTCTAGCTTCTTGTCACAAATAGAACCCAGAAAGTTTGAATAAGCCATGCTAGACACAAACTGGATTGATGTTATGCAAGAAGAGCTGACTCAATTCAAAAGATGTAATGTATGGGAACTGGTTCCTAAACCAAAGGATCACAATATCATAGGAACCAAGTGGATCTAAAGAAACAAACTTAATGAGAATGGCACTATAATCAAGAACAAGGCCAGATTGGTAGTAAAAGGCTACAAACAAGAGGAAGGGATTGACTTTGATCAAACCTTTGCCCCAGTAGCAAGGTTGGAGGCTATAAGATTGTTCTTGGCCTATGTTGCCTATCAAGGGTTTAAGATGCAGACTTTGCAGGATGCAAAGAAGACAGGAAGAGTACAACAGGAACCTGTGAAATCCTAGGAGGAAGGCTGGTGTCATGGTGCATCAAGAAGCAAATAAGTGTAGCTATGTCAACAGCTGAGTCTGAGTATGTAGCTGCATGTAGTTGTTGTGCACAGTTGTTGTGGATAAAGCACAAACTAGAAGATTATGACATCAAGGTAGGTAGAATTCCACTATTTTGTGATTATACCAGTGTTATTTCTATTGCTAAGAATCATGTATCACACAGTAGAACCAAGCATATAGAAATTAAGTTTCATTTCATCAGAGAACATGTTGATAAGGAAGATATTAGTCTAGAGTTTGTGAATACAAATAATCAAATAGCTGATATATTTAAAAAACCTCTGGATGAAATTAAATTCAATTATTTTAAAATTGAATTAGGTATGTTCAACCTAGAATAGGTTAGCACAAGTTTCCCTAACAAGAATATGTAAGTACAAAATTTCTCAGGAAATTTGTCTAAGTACAAAGTTTGTGTCGACACAAGCATAATTGTGTCAACACACTCAATATGTTGTGTCGACAAAGAAAAAGGATGTGTCGACACAGAAACAGTATTTGTGTCGACAGAAGAATTGGTGTTGACACAACCATGTCGAGACCTTATATCTAGAGGATTTTTTGTGTCAACACACAAAAGTTGGTGTTGACACAACTATGTCAAGACCTGACCAGCCCGTGTTGACTCTAACACAACAATGTCGACATCAAGACGTGTCGACTAAACCTAAGTTTTGTCAAGACCTAGGTCATTTCTGTTGACACATGTAAAAATTTTGTCGACTATGGCTCGTCTTTTGACCTGCCCTTTACGTTAACACTATAAATAGGCAAAGCCAAAATCTTGTTGACTACACTTTCAAAAATCTAGGATCTGCACATTGTGTCGACAAAGACCTTCTCTTCTTTTCTCTTCCATCTCTCTTGACAATGACGCCTCACTAGGATGATAAGGGGAATGAAGGATATTAGCTGGTTTGTGGAGGATTCACGACAGCTTCACAAGAAATCCAGGGTATCATTACCCTAATTTCTGATAATGGATTAGAATTATTGGTCTCAGAACCAACAAAATTTGAAAAAAAGGAAGTAATGGAATTCTATTCATCTGCTACTGTGGACCCAGAAGGGAAGAAGATCAAAGCCACAGTTCAGGATTCACGAGTTAGACTAACGCTAAAGACTATCAGGAAATCACTCCAACTTCCCATGGTTAAGGATGATGAAGAAATTGTTCCATCCAGGACTAAAGAAGCACTAATTTGGTGCAGGCTAAACCCTAACATCAAGTTTGGATCATCTATTGCCTGAAAAGGGATGAATTCCCAAGGAAAGTTTCTGTCTGAGGTAGTTGGCAAGGTAATTCTTTGTAAGACTGGTGGACATGACAAAATTTCAGTCCACATGTTCAATCTGATGAAAAGGATTATTTTCACCATAAAAACAGACTGGGCATCAATAGTTTTTGAAAAGATTCAAGAAGGAATAAAGAAACCAAATTTGGGAAGGATTTTGAGTTTATGTCGATCTATTATAATACCAGATGTTTTGAACCAACTTCCAGGAACTGAAATCAACCACATGAGGAGGATGGATGTGAGAATTTTATCTAGATGGGATAGAGTTTTGAAAAAGGAAGTATCTACTCCACAGAAAGATGTTAAGAAAGATAAACCGCAGAAAAATGTTATTCAACAAGCAGACTCCTCCAGTGATTCTGAAGAAGAAGTGGTCTTCAGTTTAGAAGAAGGCATGCCACAAAAAGAAGCACAGGATAAAGTGGAGAGCAGTATGCTCTTAGAGCAACAGGTAGTCTCCACTCCAGGGGGAGAAAATCGTGAACCAGTAGTACAAGACACTGTACAAGTTGAGCTGCCTGCCTAAGGGGGATGTATTACTGAAGCTGCTCTAGAAAGTGAGCATGCTGCTGATACTATTATGGAAATAGTGTCAGAAATCAACAATGAAGAACTGCTAAACGTTGAGAAAGAAGCACAAAATGAGCAGATACAAGATACTACTCAAAATATTCAAGTAAGTATCTCCTTTAAAGAGAATGACCTGGACAAAGATCTGGATGTCGAGCGAGAACCATCTGTTTTCCTAACAAATTTTGTTCCTCCTGTTCAGCTGCAGTAAGAGGTAACTATGGAAGAGCTATTCCCTGAACACCCAATAACAGGGACTGAGGGGGAGCAGCAAATCATAGCAAAAGAACTACCGGGAACTGAGGGGGAGATGTCTCAGCATGCCCCAACTGATAAGGAACCAGTGAATATACAAAGTTCCTCAGAATCGTCTGATGATGAAGAAGCCTTAATGGCTAAGAAAAGGAAGTTAGCTGCCTTAAGAAAATGGAGCTCAGACTATAAAAAGGCCTTACAAACAGTCACACCACCACCTGCTCCAAGCATGGATTTCAGTTCCCTACTAGTCCAATTGCAAGTGAAATTAGATGTGCAAAGGCAGTCTTTGGAAAGGTATGTGGATGAAACACATAAAGATTTGCAATTCAATCTGGCTCAAGATATCAAATCAATCAGATTTGAAGTAAATCCAAATAAAAAGGAAATAACAGATTGCTTGCACAAGGGAGGAAATGCTGTGGTATACTTGGCCAAGCAACAACAAGAACTCAACACTAAAGTGGAAGACATTGCAGTTAAGCAAGGATATGTTCTTGAGAATCAAATCCGGATGAATGATAATCTCAAAGAGTCACACTTTGCCATTCTAACACAGATTGATAATCTAACAACTGCTGTCAAAGCTGAAGTGTCCAAGCAGATCAAAGAAAATCTAGCTGCTGTTCGGGACACATTTACAAAATCTCACAAGAATATTTCTGATTTCTTGCAGAAGTTCAGGAATTATTACAAAGAAGGAACAGATTATCTTATTAACCAAGTCAGATTTCAGAAAGATGATCTAAGAGATCATATTGAAAGAGAAGTCATAAAGGAGGAGAGGGTGTTAGTCAAAGCCAGCTCAGATCAAGCAAAATGGATATCAAATAACATCAGAGCAACTCTTGGATATCTCCCCTTGTGTGATGATGACAATGTTGCTGAGTTTGGAGTGCAACTGCCTATATTGAAGGAGATCAACCTGAAGTTGCTCCGGTCATTTACCCTCCAACTAATTTTGACATGGTTCACCAAGAAGTTCAGTTAATGTACAGCCCTCCACAGGAAGCTAAAAATATTATTATTGAAAAAGTGGAAATGTCAGAGGTTGCCAAGGAAGCTCAGAAGGGACCATAACTATCCAAGAAAAGGTTTAGAGAACAGGCTGAGTTGAAGCCTGATTTTGAGCAATGGAGCCCTACTTCCAGGAACATTTTATTGACTGCCTGGAAAGCTGTGAAGGACAAGACCCATGAAAGGGGTAAATGGTATACTGAGGAAGAGTGGAACAAGTATCAAGCCAGACAGGAAGCCATTCTTCAATACAGAAAGAAACCAAAAGCTGGGAAGTTACCTGCTAATGCTCTGGAGCCTAGCAAGTATTTCCCAAAGCCTTTTCATTATTTTGAAAGGCAAAGGATAAGGGCTAAAGAACAAAAAAAGAAGGATCTGAAAGGAAAGAAACATGTTGATGATGCTGAACCCACTGTGCAGGCTCAGATCAGATCAGTAAAAGGCATTGTGATTAAGGAGCCTAGTGAATTATAGGATAGTTAGGCTTATGTAGAGAACAATGTAACCTTTTGACTTTTGTTCTTAAGAAAACTGTGAAAACTTAAAATTTCTCTCTGATTAAATGAAAACAGTTTCAGTATTCATTTTAGTTGTTTACAATGTTTATATGTTACCCTGCAGTGAAATGTATGTACATATATTTCTTTTTATGTGTTTTATTATGAGTGATGTATATCTTTGACTAAAGGTTATGACTTCTCCAAATAGGTGGAGATTGTTGGGTACACTGTTAATATGTACCAGATTTGGAGAAGCCTCATCTTAATCAATGATATACATCAATTTCTATTTGATGTATGTTTCAGTTTCATTGTGCAGGTTTAAGAATTGGAAGAAAAATTTCTAAGTACAAGTGTCGACACTTGTGAAGAATTATGTCGACACTTGTGAAGAATTGTGTTGACACTTGTGAAGAATTATGTCGACACCTAAAGAAGAAGTTGAGTCGACATCCAGGCATTGTGTCGACACCAACAGAAGAAGCTGTGTCGACACCCAGACTTGTGTCGACACTTGTGACGAATTGTGTCGACACCTAAAGAAGAAGCTGAGTGGACACTCAGACTTGAGTCGACACCTGAGCCAGGAGTTATGTCGACACTGAAAGCAGAAGCTATGTTGACACCCCGGAGTTTTGTCGACACTGGAAGTAGAATTATGTCGACACACAGGACTTGTGTCGACATATTTAACAGATACTGTGTAGAGTACCAGAAGAATGACTATGTCAACACATGGAGTGTTGTGTCGACATCATCAAGACTTGTGTCGACACTTTGTCCATTTGTGTCGACACATGTGAAGCAGTTTGCTGAGTGGTTCATGTTGTGTTGGAAAGTCTTTGAAGAATCAGCTATCATAACCAACCGGTTTGACACCTTTGTTAGAACTGTCTGAAGACTGTTACAAACCGGATCAGCCGGTAATCAGGAGGAAACTCTATATAAAGGACTAGTTCGATACAACAAAAAAGAAGAAAAAAAGGATAAAAGAGAACACACAACACTAAGAAGTGTATCCTTCAGAGAGAGTTTTCTACAACAAGAAAAGGGGAAACACTTACGAAGGTAGATCCAGATCATTTTGTAAGGAAGATTCAGATCTCATTCTAAATTCAAGGAGGAAGCTATCTGAAGATCAACTTCTACATCAAGTGAAGATCTACCTTATTTTGTTCTATCAAGAAGCATTGAAACAGCTAAGTTGGGTTGGATCTGAATATCATTTTATTGAAGAACTGATCAAGAAGCTCACACCAGTGAAGAGATCTATCTGGTGAAATTTCTGTATCTCTTAATCAAACAATTTCTTGTAGGATCTGTTGTAAGATCTGAGTTGTAAGCCTATAATTATAAAGGCTGAGGTAGGGCTTTTGCCTGAGTTGTAGGGGTGGAGTTTCACTCTGAGTTGTAAGCCTAGTGACATAGGCTGAGGTAGGACTGAGGCCTGAGGTAGGGTTCTTGGGGAAGAATCTGAGATTGGACTTGTATAAGTCTGAGTTGTAGGAACCATTCTTGGTTCTGAGCTGTAAGATCTGCGTATCTGAGAAGAAAGAAGGAAGTTAGGCTAAATCTAGTACACTGCTAGATAGGCAAAGGGGGAAAGTGTATGTACCCATCATTTGGGGAACCACTATAAATCAGGTGTGCAATCTGTGGAATGCTGTGTGTAGGTGTATGCTGTTCTGTGTTCTGTGATTTAAATTCATCTGTGTTGAGATATATTTTACTATTTGCCTAAAATTTTGAAGGACAAATTAGAACCTATTCACCCCCCCCCCCTCTAGGTGTCTAGGCTCTTGAAATCAAGTCTTTCACAAACCTCATCACACAATATGAAAACTTCAAAAAGGATGAAGCAGAAATAGTTGAAGTGATGTACAACTGGCTTAGCTCCATCATCATTGAGCTAAGGACCTTAGATAAAGAAATCACCTTGACTGAAGTAAATGATAAGATCCTTATGTGCTTCCCAAGCTCATGGGATTCAAGGATCTGGCCCATCAAGGAGGCCAGAAGCCTAAGTGAGATATCCACTAAATCTCTATTAGGCAAACTAATGTCCTATGAACAGCTGATCAAGTTAAGGGAGGCAGCTAAGCAAAGAACACCTCCTCCTGCTAGAAATGAACAAAGCATAGTCAAAGCTGCTGATGAGACAGAGACTCCCTCAACAAATGAAGAACTGATGAGTTTATTTGCCAAAAGATTCTACAAAATGGCAAGAAAATATTTCAGGAGGAAGTCATCAAGGCAGGATGACAAGCCTAGATATGATAAGACACCAACCAAAGAAGTTGTCTGTTTTGGATGCAGGAAGCCTGGGCACTTCATCTCTGAGTGTCCAGAGAATCAGAAGAAAGACAAGAGAAGAGAGAAAGATACCAGGAGACAGCACAACAGCAGGCCTTCTTCCAGCAAATACAGAAGAAGGAGAAGGGTTTTGTGACAGAAACCTGGAGTGAGACTGAAGAAGAATAAACATCTTCTAGATCTAATGAAGATGAGGAAGAGGCAAGGGCCAAGGAGGTTTGTCTCATGGCAATTGATGATTCCAAGAGCCACTCAGAAGAAGAAGATTCAGAAAATGAAGCAGGTTCTGAGTTTGAGGCTGATAAGGTATTATCCCCTTTGGATTACAGTTCTGATTCCTTTAAATATAAATTCAAATCAATGTGTATAGATTTAATTAATTCAGAAAAGGAAATCAAAACTCTTAGGGAAAAATTAGGAAAACTAGAGAATGTTAACTCTGAAAATAATAGGTTAAAGGATGAATTATGTTTAGCTAATGAAAAAATAATACTACTAAAGACTAAGGTTTGTGAGGCTAAACAACTTCAGGAAACTCTTAATGTAAGAAGCCTCAACCTGATGGACATAACAACAACTCAAATAATTCAAGGAAAGCATTCAATCCACTAGCTGATTGGGTTATACCACCTAGGAGATATCACTCTCTAGGATATAAATCCCAACCTGAATTTTCTATAATTTCTAGCTTTTCATTTCAGCAAAGCAAAGGACCCAAGGTAACCTGGGTCAAGAATAATTAATTGTTTTCACTGCAGGTGAAGAGCTGTCCAGGAGTGAATCAGGCATGGTACCTGGACAGTGGGTGCTCCAAACATATGACAGGCTGCAAGGACAATCTAACTAATTATAAGTCCAAGCCAGGACCAAAGGTTATCTTTGGGGATTCCAAATGTGGCCAGTCAGAAGGCTATGGAGCAGTGAAGATTGGAGCAGTTACTTTCAAGAAAGTGACATATGTCAAAGGACTCAAACATAACCTCATCTCCATAAGACAGTTATGTGATGAAAGTTATCAGGTACACTTTAACTCATCCCCTTGCATTATTTCTAATAAGGAAAATCAAACAGTTTTAATTGGAAATAGACAAGGCAATATATATTTAGTTGATTTTCTATCTCCCACTTCTGATATCTGCTTACTTAATATAACTAGTAATCAAAATGATTTATGACATAAAAGACTAGGTCATGTAAACTTGAAAGACATTGCTAGACTATCTAAAGACAACCTTGTTAGAGGTCTACCTTCTGGTCCCTACAAGAAGGAAGGTCTCTGCAGGGCTTGTCAACTAGGCAAGCAAACTAAATCTAGTTTTAAATCTGTAAATAAAAGTGATTCACCTAGGATTTTGTATCTGCTACATATAGATCTCTTTGGACCCATTGCTGTACAAAGCCTAGGAGGGAAATCCTATACCTTAGTCATTGTGGATGACTTCTCAAGGTTCACTTGGGTATCCTTTCTGATATCTAAGTCAGATACCTTCACGGTTCTTACAGATTTTCTCAGGACCATACAAATTGAGTTCTCTACTCATGTTGCATTGATCAGAAATGATCATGGCATAGAGTTTGAGTCTCTTCTTATGCATGAGTTCTGTGAGAAGGAGGGTATCAGGCATTACTTCTCAGCTCCTATAACTTCTCAACAAAATAGGGTAGCTGAAAGGAAAAATATGACACTCATTAAAGCTGCAGGTACATTGCTTGCAGATGCTTACATGCCACTAACCTTTTGTGCAGAGGCTATAAACACTACAAATTATGTCCTGAATAGAAGCCTGATACATAAACTGAAGAATAGGACTCCCTATGAATTACTTAAAGGGAAGAAAACTAAAATCAACTATTTTAAATATTTGGATGTATATGTTATATTCACAATAATAACAAAAGATACATTAGAAAGTTTGAGGCTAAGGCTGAAGAGCGAATTTTTCTAGGATATTCCCAATTAAGCAAAGCCTATAGGGTTTTTAATAAATCATCATTAAAAATTGAAGAGTCCATTCATGTTTCTTTTGATGAAACTAACAAGTCTTGCAAGGAGAAAGAGATTTCTACCAATAGGTCTTTGCAGGTACCTCACTTGTGTGAGAGATTTGGTGAACTAAACCTTACCCAAAATGTTCCAACACATCGTTCTCCATAGGTTAATGAAGAGAGTGAAGATGAAAGCATTGAAGGAATTGAACTTCCTCCAACAGCAAACACGATTCCACAAGAGGAATTAATCCAAGATGCTGTTGCACAACCAACTCCACCCACTGAATTAGTCACACTTAGTGATCACCCCAAATCTCAAGTGATTGGAGACATATCAGTAGGTGTATAGACAAGACATCAACTCAATCAAGATGTGATGTGTTGGATCCCTATTTGATTTGGGCTAGGTTCACTGACTTTGGTTGTGACCCATCATGTATAGTCTGGGTCAAGTTTGTGTCTTAGAGTCTAGGACAGTCCGTTATCTCAACTGCAGATGGACCAGCCTTCTTCAAGACCTTCAGGAACTCCAGATCTATCAGGGTTTCAGAGTAAGTGAAATAAGTTCGACGTTCGTCGAACTCAGCTCGACGAAGGAAGTTGTGCGCTCGACGATCGTGAGACAATTCGCAGTACTGAGCTCGACGAATTTTGTTCTTTGCTCGACGAATACCAGATCCACTTCAAGCATTCTCAGGACTACTTCAAAATTTCTCTAAGTCCAGCTTCATGCTTCGGTCGACGAATTATTGTCTGATCTCGACGAACTTGGACCTCAAGTTCACAGCTTCTCAGGTCGAGGAATGCTAAATCTGTACTCGACGATTTTTGTGCTCAGAGAATCTGTGTCGACACTTAGGGCTTGTGTCGACACCAGGCGATTTGTGTCGACACCCAGGATTTTAGTCGACACCAGCTTGTGTCGACACCAGAGGATTTGTGTCGACACCTAGATCAATCTGTCGACACCAGAGGATTTGTGTCGACACCAAGACCAATCTGTCGACACCATTTTGTGTCGACACAGTTTTTCAGCAGATGTAGAGTATTTCGTCCAAGTCCAGAACTTTTCTCAGGTCGACGAAGTTTATTCTCAGCTCGACGAATTTGGATCTCTGCTCGACGAATGATGTTTGTCTGATATTGAAGATTGTCTATTCAACGAATGAAGACTGTCAGCTCGACGAACTCAGCTCAGCTCGACGAACTCAGCGCAGCTCGACGAACTCAGCTCAGCTCGACGAACTCAGCGCAACTTGATGAATTCAAGACTCTGTTCGACGAATTCTGTTCTTCGGTCGACGATTCCAGACTAGGTCTTCTTCCGTTCCCGTTGTAACGCCCCCGATTTTTCCAGTGATTTATTTAATTTCTTATTTGACGTATTATGACGTCAGAGCGTTTTGTTAGCGCGTGTTGGTCGTGTGACGTTGTTAGAGCGTGCTTTTAGCTCTTTAGGTTCCCTGCGTGGCTTGGTGATGCCTGGTAGCAAGATTCCCTAGCGAGCCGGAGTCTGTTTGGTGACTCGGTGGAGCCTCTTGGGGAATGCTTGTGTTTTGGCTTCGGGAGAATTTGGCCCGAGTTTTGTTCGTCGGATTTTGTTACCGACTTTGTCGTTAGCGCGTTTTGCGTTCGTTAGGTTTGACCGGCCAAATTTTGGGATTTGCGTCGGGAGTGGAAAATTTTATATTAAGAAATTTTATCGGCTAATTTTATACTTGCTCGTCAAGTTTCGTCGCGTTCCGAGCATTTTTGGAGCCTCGGCGCGCGATTGAAGTTTGTAAGTTTTCGCGTACGCCGTTAACTTTAGAAATTATTATCTCGAAAACGGTGCGTCGGAATTCGATTTCGACTTCGCCGTTGGATTCGTAGCGTCGTCATTTGCCTACGGTGCAAATTTCGTTCGATTCGGCGCGCGTTTGGCCCTCCGTAACCATATAAAGTTATCATTTTATAATAATTATGTATATTATTATATATATATATATTTATATAAAGTATTTATAAAAAAAAATATATATAAAAACATAATAAGCAGGATTCGTAGAGAATCGGTGAGAATGAATCTCACCGATTCTCATCGAATCGGTGAGATTCATTCTCACCGATCGGTTTTCCCCCCCCCCCCCCCCCTTTTTTAAGTTATTTAATTAATATTATTATTATTATAATTCATATATAATTAATATATATAATGATTAATATTATATTATTAATAGTTTTGTACGTTAAAGAAGAAATATAGCCCCTTTCTTCTTCCCCGAACAGCAGCCCCCCCCCCCCCCTGTGCGTTTTTTTTACGAGTGTGGTTCCGTTCGCGAAACTTCCGGCGGCCGCCACCGCCGATCCGGTGGACGGAATTTCGATCCGATCGCGGCGTTGGAAAGCTCTCGGCGAGAGCTTCGAGATCGCGGTAAGTTTTTCCCGTTTCGGTGATCGTTTCGCCATAGATTTTTTCGGCCCTAACCCCAGTTGTCCGTTTTTTCGTAGATCTCGTCTCCGCGTGTCCCCTCTTGGACGGATCTACGTGGTGGAGTATTTTGGGTGACGTTTTCAAGGTCGATTTGAGGCAAGTGGATTTCTCCCCCCTTGCGTGCCTCCATGAGTTGCAATTTTTTTTGTTTTATTATTCTTTCCTCCTTGTCGTAGAATAGGTAATATTGGAACGTTCCTAGTTTTGGGCTTGTAGTCGGCCCAAACTAGGAAGTTATCGGTTTTATTTTAGTTGTACTCGGCGGGTAGGGGGAGATAGCTCGGCGGGTTGGGGGAAATAGTTCGGCGGGTAGGGGAAAATAAATCGGCGGGTAGGGGGAAATACTCGGCGGGTTTTGGTCGTAGAACTTGGTAGTTTCTAAGTGGTGTTGTCGGCTAGTTTTGGCGCCGAATCGTGGATCCTTAGCATGTGGTAGCTGGGTTTCTGAAGGAGTATGGTAGCAGGGGAGTTCGAGCCGTGGCCACCACCATTCCCTCCTTTGGATATTTTTTTTGGGTTCCTGTAAGAGGTTGGAACTCTATGTGTGTGGACCCCGTGGCGGCCCCTTTAGTACTCTTGAGACACCTGGACCTGGTTGTTCGGTTGTGACTGTTCTTAGTCTCCGACACAGGTTTGGGATTTGTGCCAGTGCTAATGATTTACAAGTTTAGGACTGTTAGTTCCTTCTTACTGTTCATTTGATGCATATTGGTTTCCTTCTGTCTCTGCAGGCTTGAGCGGAGTTTGGTACGTATCTGTACTTGTTGCATTTCTCTCACTTTACTAATTATTACACCTGCATTTTGTCCTCTTTTGGATTCTTTAGCTGAGTTTTACGGCATTTACTCTTGCAGGGTTGGTAACCCTTTTTCTTGCTGTTCTTTTTATTCAATTATTATCTGATGCTTCTTTGCCACTTGTTTCATTATTTCTTGCTGAGGTGTTCTTCTTTTGAATGCCTCAGGTTCAGGTCTGTAGCCGGCTGTGCGGCTAGTTCAGGAGTTTCTCTGTGGACTGCGCTTTGGCAGTGTTTTCCTCGCTTGTCGAGGTAGTTCTTTAGCCTTGTAGTAGTACAGACATACATGCTCACCAGCGAGTTCGTGTCAGGTTGTTGACGCTCGTTGGTGATTTTCCTTTGTGATATTAAGTATTTGCTTAGCTGCTAGTTTACCTGTTTTGTGGTAGTTTCACTTGCTCTCTGGGAATGTTTAATGCTAGGTTGCTAGTTACTTTAAACCCTATAATAGAACTACTATATGTATTGCATGATCAACATGTTTTATAAAAGCTCAATCTATATTTTCCAAATGCGTAAAAAGATGGTTTTCCTTATAAATATTATAAATTGAAATCTAGGGTCTTGCATAGTGTAAGTTGTCCTCTTAGGACGCTTATGCGCTCTTTTAGGATGTTTAGCATAAATGAAGTATTTTTCCGCTACGTATAAAAATAGTTTTCAAACCGTGGACTATCTGATCCACTGAGCCGAGAGATACGGCCAATTAATTTAAAAATCAGTTTTCTATTCATTTTAACTTATGATTTGAAGGATTAGAGTGTTGCCTGAGCGTCAGCAGTTATCCCCTGCTTGACGTGGCATCACAGCTCGTTGTTTTCTCGTGCTCTGATTCATTATATAAATGAGAAAATGCGGGATGTGACAGTTGGTATCAGAGGGAGGTTGCTTGACAAATTGTCGGGCAACCTGTCCCTGTAAGTGTTAGGTGTTTAGAGTCATACCATACACACACCGATATGTCATCAGCACGTCTTAGCTAAAGCACGAACACTACACTCATGAGCATAAAGAAGTATACGGGGCATATTATGTAGTATGGGATGCATAATATGTGTTTGTATATGGATCCACCATAGGAGGCAACATGTGAGGGTTATGTAGTATGGGATGCATAACCTCACCACATGAATGCGGCTAGCACGTTTTCCTTTTCGTTGCATGGAAATGTTATGTAGTATGGGATGCATAACATTTTCATGTGTACGCCGCTCATAACATGCATTAGGGCCTTTTTAGAATGCATAGCATAACATTGCATAAGCACAACGTGCCAAGCTAAAGATTTGCAGGATGACATGTGTACACACATAATTTTTGAGTCAAAAAGAATATAAATTCATGCATTCCCGATCTAGGCACAAGAGTTAGTGTGATGATAGTGAATCATCGTAGGATAAGCATATCATCATTATAAAAAAAAATCTCAGAGCAAGTTAGCAGCATGAGCAAGTACTTAAGTATGTATTGTTTGTACTATGTTGTTTGGTTCTAGTGGGTGGGCTAGGTGTCTAAATTAGTGTTTGTGGGTCAAGCTGTCCCTGTTCCCCCCGCTCCTCTGGTGCCTCCGGTCGTGGTGCCACCAGAGATGACCTTTATTTCTCAGTTTCAGCGACTTAAGCCTCCGACGTATAATGGCAAGGCAGATTACATGGTCTTAGACGATTGGATGATATCGATCGAGGAGATGTTCTCATACTCCGGGATCACTGATGACCAGAAGGTGATGTTAGCCGCGTATCAGCTCAAAGGGTTGGCAAAGGGCTGGTGGCTGAGGGAGAAAGAAGG
Organism: Platanthera guangdongensis; assembly: GCA_039583875.1. Taxonomy (NCBI): domain Eukaryota; kingdom Viridiplantae; phylum Streptophyta; class Magnoliopsida; order Asparagales; family Orchidaceae; genus Platanthera; species Platanthera guangdongensis. Next base: position 209,274,042 of record CM077151.1, read on the forward strand.
TCTGAAGGACGGGTGTTCCTGGGAGTCCTTTAAGGAGCTACTTCTGAGCAAGTTTCTGCCATCGGTCGAGAGGGACCGTCTGATGAATGATTTCCTGCACTTAAAGCAGAGGCAGCTCACGGTTAGTGAGTACGAAATCGATTTTAGTAAGCTAAGTCGATTTGCCCCAGACTTGGTGAGTTCCGACGAAAATAGAAGCAAGCGATTTCTGGCTGGGCTAAGGAGTGACGTCCAGCAATTAGCAAGTGCCTATGCGACCTCAAGTTATGCTGGTATGGTGGAAGCTGCCTTAAAGGTAGAGGCAATTGATAATGCCAAGAATCGAGGTCAACAACTGAGGAAGGATAAAAGAAAATCTGATGAGGGTAAGAGTGCTCAGGTCCCTGACGCTGCTCCGAGGAAGAGAAACAAGGAGGTATGCAGTTTCTATGGCCGACCGGGCCATCCATTGGAAAGATGTTATCAAAGGTTAGGAGCTCAAAAGAAAGAGCAGATTCATGCGATCCAAGGTGTCCAAAAGAAAGATTTGCTTTGTTCGGTATGCAAGAAGCCGGGGCACGATGATGCTCATTGCTGGAAGAAGACTAGAAGTTGTTTCTTGTGCGGTCAAGTGGGTCATCTCAAGTATCAGTGCCCGCAAGCTCAGCTTACTCTGCAGCCAGTTCCTCTTCCGGCCTTGCCGCCGCCGCAGCGAGTGGACAAGGGGAAAGGAAAGTTGAACGTGGTCTCTATGGAGGAAGCTCAGACGTCCACGCAAGTGATATCAGGTTAGATTCTTCCCTAGTTCTAATGTTTAGCTCATAGTTATAGTTTTGAGCGTTCGCTTCCTTAGTCGCGTGTGCAATTTTATAGGACGATTTAAGGTAAAGAACCGCTGGGCACGTGTTCTGTTCGATTCCGGCGCTACCCACTCATTTGTGGCTAGGGACTTTGTAGAGCGTTACCGTTTGGATCTCGATCGTGTTGGTGATGCGTTCTGTGTCAAGTTTCCTTCAGGCGAATCTGTAGTTTCGAATCAGGGTATCCAGAGTTGTCCAATTTTGTTAGGCGATTTCCTCGCGTTTGCTGATTTGAAGCTGTTAGATCTGGAAGACTTCGATGTGATCCTAGGCATGGACTGGTTGTCCAGATATGATGCTGTGATCCAATGCAAGGGTAAACGCTTGGACTTCAGGATGGACAACGGTCAGCCCGGGAGTGTTTACGGTTATCCGCGCCAGGATTCTCCGACTATATCGGCGGTATGTGCTCGGAAGCTTGTAGATTCCGGATGTTTTGCTTGTTTGGTTTCGGTTTTAGAAACCAAGGTTAGTTTGCCGTGTTTGGAGGAGATCCCGGTGGTTCGTGATTATCCTGATGTCTTTCCAGCTAATCTTCCTGGTCTCCCGCCTGATCGAGACGTGGAGTTTGTTATAGATTTGGAGCCGGGTACGCGTCCTATTGCCAAGGCGCCTTACCGGATGGCCCCACGCGAACTGGAGGAGTTGCGTATCCAGTTAGACGAGTTGCTTGAGAACGGATTTATAAGGCCGAGTTCTTCGCCTTGGGGTGCTCCCGTTTTGTTCGTCAAGAAAAAGGATGGATCGATGAGGTTGTGCATCGATTATAGAGAGCTAAATAAGGTAACGATCAAGAATAGGTATCCGTTGCCGAGGATAGATGATTTGTTTAATCAACTGCGAGGCAGCGCCGTGTTCTCTAAGATTGACCTTCGTTCGGGCTACCACCAGTTAAGGATCCGTGAATCAGATATACCGCGGACTGCCTTCCGTTCCCGACATGGACATTTTGAATTTTTGGTGATGTCGTTCGGTTTGACCAACGCACCTTCTGCTTTCATGGACATGATGAACAGGGTCTTCAAGGACTTTCTGGACAAGTTTGTGGTCGTATTTATAGACGATGTGTTGGTGTATTCACGCAATGTTGAGGAGCATGACCAACATTTGCGTCTAGTTTTATCTGCCTTGAGGGACCATAAGTTGTTCGCCAAGCTAAGTAAATGCGAGTTCTGGTTGCCTCAGGTTTCTTTCCTGGGTCATGTGGTTAACAAGGACGGAATCTCTGTCGACCCAGAAAAGATAGCCACAGTTATGGAATGGACGAGGCCTGCCACACCCAAAGAAATAAGAAGCTTCCTAGGGTTGGCTGGCTACTATAGAAGATTTGTAGAGGGTTTCTCTACGTTATCTGCGCCATTGACCAAATTGACGCAGAAGAATTCAGCATTTGTGTGGAGCGATAAGTGCGAAGAAGCGTTCCAAGAGCTAAAGAATAGACTGTGCACTGCTCCGATTTTGACATTGCCTACGGAAGGATTAGACTATGTCGTTTACATGGACGCATCCCACGTGGGTCTTGGTTGTGTGCTGATGCAAGAAGGAAAAGTGATTGCGTATGGGTCAAGACAACTTAAGATTCATGAAAGGAACTACCCTACGCATGACTTAGAATTCGCAGCAGTTATTTATGCATTGAAATTATGGAGACACTTGTTGTATGGCGCGCAGTGCAAGATTTATACAAATCATAAGAGTTTGAAGTACGTTTTCACTCAAAAGGAGTTAAACTTGCGCCAGCGCAGATGGTTAGAGTATGTGGCTGATTATGAAGTGGAGATCCTATACCATCCGGGTAAGGCTAACGTGGTAGCCGACGCCTTAAGCAGGAAGACAGGGAAAGTTTTCAATCGCTCCACTGAGTTGTTGGTAGAAGAGTTTCTTTTAATGGATATTTCAGTTGGTAGATGTGACTCGCCAAGCAGTTTGGAAGTGTCTGAGCCTTCATGGATTTCTCTTACGAGGCTTCATCAAAAGGACGATCCTGATCTACTGCACCTTCATAATAGAACTGAGAAGGGGGAGCTGCCTGACTTTTCGATCGATGACGCGGGTACTCTAAAGTACCGCGGTAGATTTTGCGTCCCCAATTTTCGAGATATTCGAGATAAGTTGTGCAGTGAGGTACACGGTTCAAGTGTGGCCTACCATCCAGGGTCTACAAAAATGTATAAGGACTTGAAACAGATTTCCTGGTGGATTGGGATGAAGGGTGACATTGCAAGGTTTGTGTCAGAATGCTTTACGTGCAAAAGAGTTAAGGCTGATCATGGAAGGCCTGGTGGAAAGTTAGCGCCTTTAGAGATTCCAACTTGGAAGTGGGAGAGTATCTCAATGGATTTCATTACTGGTTTGCCGAGATCTCCCCGAGGGCATGACTCTGTTTGGGTGATTGTTGATAGATTAACAAAGTGTGCACACTTCGTACCCTTTCAGATTGGTTACTCGATGAAGAAGATAGTGGAGCTATATTTGAATGAAGTTATCAGGTTACATGGAGTACCCGTAAGTATAGTATCAGATCGAGACTCCAGGTTTACGTCTCGTTTCTGGAAGAGCCTTCAAGAAGGATTGGGAACTGACTTGAGATATTCTACCGCATATCATCCGCAGACCAATGGTCAAACGGAGCGTGTTAATCAGATTGTGGAAGATATGATCTGTTGTTATATATTAGACCACGGAGGAGCGTGGGATGAACGCTTGAGATTGATGGAGTTTGCATACAATAACAGTTATCAAGAGAGTCTGCAAATGGCTCCTTTCGAAGCGCTATATGGAAGACGATGTAGAACTCCTCTATTTTGGGCTGAGGTTGGTGAGAGGCCGATGTTAGGTCCAGATGCCTTAGAAGAAATGGAAGTTTCTGTAAAGCTTATTCGAGAGAAGCTTCGGATAGCTCAAGAGCGATACGAGAAGAACGCCAATCGGCGTAGGTCCGTTTTGGAATTTTCTGTGGGGGACATGGTATTCCTTAAGGTTTCCCCGATTGTTGGAGTGAAGAGGTTCGGTAAGAACCATAAGTTGGACCCGAGGTATGTGGGACCATTTGAAATTGTGGAGCGGATTGGTGTGTCAGCCTACAAGTTGAAATTGCCCGCAAATTTTCCTGGCGTGCACAATGTTTTTCACGTGAGCCAACTGCGGAGGTGTGTGCTAAGTGACAGACAAGTGCTGGATGCAGTGCCCCAGTTGGAGCCTAACCTTTCCTACATGGAAGTTCCTATCCGCGTTTTGGATGTGCAAGATCGAGTGTTGCGGAAAAAGACAATACCGATGGTAAAGATTCTGTGGAAAAACCAAGACGTGGAGAGCGCGACTTGGGAGTTGGAGTCAGCTATGAGGGAGGCGCATTCTCATTTGTTCTCCTAGATGTGCTCGGTAAGCATTCGATAACCCTTGGTTATTTTCTTTTCCTTCTTTGGTAGAAGTGTTTTGTGCGTAAAGTTTCGGGACGAAACTTTCTTTTAGGGGGAGTGACTGTAACGCCCCCGATTTTTCCAGTGATTTATTTAATTTCTTATTTGACGTATTATGACGTCAGAGCGTTTTGTTAGCGCGTGTTGGTCGTGTGACGTTGTTAGAGCGTGCTTTTAGCTCTTTAGGTTCCCTGCGTGGCTTGGTGATGCCTGGTAGCAAGATTCCCTAGCGAGCCGGAGTCTGATTGGTGACTCGGTGGAGCCTCTTGGGGAATGCTTGTGTTTTGGCTTCGGGAGAATTTGGCCCGAGTTTTGTTCGTCGGATTTTGTTACCGACTTTGTCGTTAGCGCGTTTTGCGTTCGTTAGGTTTGACCGGCCAAATTTTGGGATTTGCGTCGGGAGTGGAAAATTTTATATTAGAAAATTATATCGGCTAATTTTAGACTTGCTCGTCAAGTCTCGTCGCGTTCCGAGCATTTTTGGAGCCTCGGCGCGCGATTGAAGTTTGTAAGTTTTCGCGTACGCCGTTAACTTTAGAAATTATTATCTCGAAAACGGTGCGTCGGAATTCGATTTCGACTTCGCCGTTGGATTCGTAGCGTCGTCATTCGCCTACGGTGCGAATTTCGTTCGATTCGGCGCGCGTTTGGCCCTCCGTAACCATATAAAGTTATCATTTTATAATAATTATGTATATTATTATATATATATATATTTATATAAAGTATTTATAAAAAAAAAAATATATAAAAACATAATAAACAGGATTCGTAGAGAATCGGTGAGAATGAATCTCACCGATTCTCACAATCTCACCGATCGGTTTCCCCCCCCCCCCTTTTTTAAGTTATTTAATTAATATTATTATTATTATAATTCATATATAATTAATATATATAATGATTAATATTATATTATTAATAGTTATGTACGTTAAAGAAGAAATATAGCCCCTTTCTTCTTCCCCGAACAGCAGCCCCCCCCCTGTGCGTTTTTTTTACGAGTGTGGTTCCGTTCGCGAAACTTCCGGCGGCCGCCACCGCCGATCCGGTGGACGGAATTTCGATCTGATCGCGGCGTTGGAAAGCTCTCGGCGAGAGCTTCGAGATCGCGGTAAGTTTTTCCCGTTTCGGTGATCGTTTCGCCATAGATTTTTTCGGCCCTAACCCCAGTTGTCCGTTTTTTCGTATATCTCGTCTCCGCGTGTCCCCTCTTGGACGGATCTACGTGGTGGAGTATTTTGGGTGACGTTTTCAAGGTCGATTTGAGGCAAGTGGATTTCTCCCCCCTTGCGTGCCTCCATGAGTTGCAATTTTTTTTGTTTTATTATTCTTTCCTCCTTGTCGTAGAATAGGTAATATTGGAACGTTCCTAGTTTTGGGCTTGTAGTCGGCCCAAACTAGGAAGTTATCGGTTTTATTTTAGTTGTACTCGGCGGGTAGGGGGAGATAGCTCGGCGGGTTGGGGGAAATAGTTCGGCGGGTAGGGGAAAATAAATCGGCGGGTAGGGGGAAATACTCGGCGGGTTTTGGTCGTAGAACTTGGTAGTTTCTAAGTGGTGTTGTCGGCTAGTTTTGGCGTCGAATCGTGGATCCTTAGCATGTGGTAGCTGGGTTTCTGAAGGAGTATGGTACCAGGGGAGTTCGAGCCGTGGCCACCACCATTCCCTCCTTTGGATATTTTTTTTGGGTTCCTGTAAGAGGTTGGAACTCTATGTGTGTGGACCCCGTGGCGGCCCCTTTAGTACTCTTGAGACACCTGAACCTGGTTGTTCGGTTGTGACTGTTCTTAGTCTCCGACACAGGTTTGAGATTTGTGCCAGTGCTAATGATTTACAAGTTTAGGACTGTTAGTTCCTTCTTACTGTTCATTTGATGCATATTGGTTTCCTTCTGTCTCTGCAGGCTTGAGCGGAGTTTGGTACGTATCTGTACTTGTTGCATTTCTCTCACTTTACTGATTATTACACCTGCATTTTGTCCTCTTTTGGATTCTTTAGCTGAGTTTTACGGCATTTACTCTTGCAGGGTTGGTAACCCTTTTTCTTGCTGTTCTTTTTATTCAATTATTATCTGATGCTTCTTTGCCACTTGTTTCATTATTTCTTGCTGAGGTGTTCTTCTTTTGAATGCCTCAGGTTCAGGTCTGTAGCCGGCTGTGCGGCTAGTTCAGGAGTTTCTCTGTGGACTGCGCTTTGGCAGTGTTTTCCTCGCTTGTCGAGGTAGTTCTTTAGCCTTGTAGTAGTACAGACATACATGCTCACCAGCAAGTTCGTGTCAGGTTGTTGACGCTCGTTGGTGATTTTCCTTTGTGATATTAAGTATTTGCTTAGCTGCTAGTTTACCTGTTTTGTGGTAGTTTCACTTGCTCTCTGGGAATGTTTTATGCTAGGTTGCTAGTTACTTTAAACCCTATAATAGAACTACTATATGTATTGCATGATCCGCATGTTTTATAAAAGCTCAATCTCTATTTTCCAAATGCGTAAAAAGATGGTTTTCCTTATAAATATTATAAATTGAAATCTAGGGTCTTGCATTGTGTAAGTTGTCCTCTTAGGACGCTTATGCGCTCTTTTAGGATGTTTAGCATAAATGAAGTATTTTTCCGCTACGTATAAAAATAGTTTTCAAACCGTGGACTATCTGATCCACTGAGCCGAGGGATACGGCCAATTAATTTAAAAATCAGTTTTCTATTCATTTTAACTTATGATTTGAAGGATTAGAGTGTTGCCTGAGCGTCAGCAGTTATCCCCTGCTTGACGTGGCATCACAGCTCGTTGTTTTCTCGTGCTCTGATTCATTATATAAATGAGAAAATGCGGGATGTGACACCCGTCTCAATCCATGGCGTTGATTCCTGGACAATTAATGGCAGTTCTTCACAGAATACTACCGTTAGGATGCACAGTTAATTCTGGATTATTACATGTCGTTTTCCCATGGAAACAATTGGGGAAATAATTAATTGCTGCTTCCTTTCCAGGCCGTCTGTCATTACTGCTCGACATTCAAAAATTGGAATGCTCTCCATGACAGACAGAGATATACAGAAACTAGAAGAAATTGAACAAGTACACAACACCAGAACATCTAGAACAACATAGACAGTAATTCAGACAACACAAGAAAAGGATTTCATTCTTGGCCTAGAGAGAAATTGATCTAGAAGAAGAATAAGAACATTACATCTATATCAAGAGTCTTCTTCATCGGCTTTTGCTCAGGAGAACTTCAAAACAATACATTCATATCAGTTGCAAGAAGTTCCTGAAGAATTTCTCTGGACCTGGAATTCTAGGTCTTTGAAGACCTATCACCCTAAAGCAGTGCTCCAGTTTTCTTCCTGAACCATTCCACATCAAAGGGGGAGCAAAGCTGCTAAACAACATCCACAAGTCTTCTCAGTTGACTTGAGAAAGAGAAGACCTCATCACCCTCTCACTCCACCTCTGTACAGGGTTTTAATTCCCTTCAAAATTATTCTGGTTGCAAGTCTCCCACCAAAAGACTTGAGGGTTTGGTTTTTGGGAACCTGATCAAAACCCCATTGGTGCCAGGACACCTAATCAACCCCTTCCTGCAGTGGATTCCTACCAGGGTGGTAGAAGAGTGGACTACCCAGATTTGGGGAACCACTATAAAATTCTTGTGTCGTCTGGTTGCTTTCTTTTCCTTTTTGTTTTCTGGCCTTGCTCTGTGATTGTGCTGTGATTAGTCCTTTGCTGCTTTCTGGTTTATTGTATTTGCTGCACACACACATACACACAAAAATACAACAGTAGTTGTAAAAGTGTTAAAATCACCATATACTCTATTCACCCCACCCCCCCCCCTCTAGAGTATATCAGATCTAACTGCACTTTCAATTGGTATTAGAGGGAGGTTGGTTAAACATACCATACCTGATTGGTTGTACAGGCTAACACCTGAACCCAAAGATCCCTTAGTTAGATCTCTTTATTTTTATTCTGTTACTAGATCTTGTTCTCACACACATGGCCCAAAATAAGGATTATACAAGCATCAGACCTCCAGTGTGCAATCTTAACAAGTTTGTCATCTGGAAGGCAAGAATCAGATTATATATGAACTCCATTGATGAGGATATTTTCTTTGTCATCTCAACAGGTGTTCCTCCAGCTCCTATAACTTTTGCCAGCACATCAACTAATCTAAGTGCAGTACCAACTCCAGACAACACTGAAGCCTATAAGAAAGCCAAGATGGTTGATGCAAAGGCTATGAATATTCTGGCCCAAATAATGTCAGATGACATATTTCAGAAGGTGGCTGAGTGCACCTCAGCCAAGGCCATTTAGGACTCTCTCAATCAAATGGTAGCAGGCTCAGCTGATGAAAGAAAGGATAGAAGATCCAGTCTCATTTCTCTCTATGAGAATTTCAAAAAGGATGAGACAGAATAAGTGGCTGAGATGTACAATAGATTAAGTTCAATTATTATTGAACTCAAGACACTTGACAAGGACATCACCTTAACTGAGGTGAATGATAAGATACTGATGTGTTTCCCCAGTTCATGGGAATCCAGAATATGGCCAATCAAAGAAGCCAAAAGCCTCAATGAGATCTCAACAGAATCTCTGCTAGGCAAGCTGAAGTCATATGAGCAGCTTGTCAAATCAAGAGAGGCAGTAGAACAGAAGGCAACTACACCAGTTAGGAAGGAGCACAGCTTGGCCCTCAAAGCTTCTGAAGACAGTGAAACATCTACCTCCAATGAAGAGTTAATGAGCCTCTTTCCCAAAAGATTCTACAAAATGGCAAGAAAGGATTTTAGAAGAAAATCATCCAGGCAGGATGATAAACCCAAATATGACAAGACACCAACTAAGGAGGTTGTGTGTTTTGGTTGCAGAAAGCCAGGGCACTATATTTCAGAAAGCCCAGAAAATCAGAAAAAGGACAAGGGAAGGGACAAGGATTCCAGAAGAAAACAAAGCAGTAGACCCTCCTCCAACAAGTATAAAAGGAAGGACAAAGGATTTGTTGCTGAGTCCTGGAGTGACACAGAAGAAGAAACATCCTCCTCTAGCTCCAGTGAAGAAGAGGAAGAAGCCAGATCCAAGGAGGTGTGCCTAATGGCAATAGATGCCTCCAGAAGCAACTATGGATCAGAAGAGGATTCTGAAGATGAATGTGCCTCAGACTCAGAGGCTGATCAGGTGATTTACAGTTTTGATTTCAATTCTGATTTGTTTAAAGTAGAATTTAAAACTATGTGCATGGATTTAATAAACTCAGAGAAAGAGATAAAAACCCTGAGGACTAGACTAGAAAATCTAGAATCTGTCAGCACAGTAAACAAAAAACTAACTGACCAATTGACTCTAGCTAATAAACAGATAATCAAATTAAAATCTAAATTATGTGAGGCAAAACAACTTGAGCAATCTCTCAATGGGAGAAGCCTCAAGCTGATGGATATCACAAGCACAGTAAATGCCAGATTAAATGGCAGGATGGGCTTGGGTGCTTCATCAGGTTTACCCCCCATAATAAAGAAGAATATACTTTCCACTCCCATAAAGTTTATCACTGCTAAAGGAAAAGAGAAACTAACTGAAAAAACCCAGATCAGAAAACAAGTCAAATCCCTTAGACAATAGCAATAGAAAACAGAAGAAAGCTGTCAAAAACCAAGTTCAGCAAAATTCGTTGAACTTAGATCGACGAAATCTTGCAAGATCGTCGAACCCCGATCGACGAACGTTGAACACAAACTTCAGAAATAATTATTCGTCTTACTGCGATCGACGAACTGTGTATGGTTCGTCGAGCAGAGGTCGACGAACGTGGGACGCAGAAAATGACCATGGTCATTCTCTGAGTGGAAGTCGACGACCTCAACCCCATTCGTCGAACTCTGGTCGACGAACTTACAATAATTCGTCGATCCCAGAACGACCAAACATAAATAATTTCTCCTATAGAAATGTTAAAACAACTAACAAGGCATTTAATCCAGTAGCTGATTGGATAATTCCACCTAGGAGATATCACCCACTAGGGTATAAGTCTCAACCTGCATTATCAGTCATTTCTAGCTTTTCTTTTCAACCAAACCAAGGACCCAAGGTAACCTGGGTGAAGAACAATTAAGCTTTATTTCCTAATGCAGGTACAAGTGAAGAACTGTCCAAGGCTAAGTCAGACATGGTACCTGGACAGTGGCTGCTCCAAGCACATGACTGGCAGCAAAGCAAATCTCACCAACTATCAATCCAAGCTAGGACCAAAGGTGATATTTGGAGACTCAAAGAGTGGTCAGTCAGAAGGATATGGAAGAGTAAGCATTGGAGCAGTGACCTTCAAAAAGGTGACATATGTAAGAGGACTCAAACATAATCTTATATCCATAAGTCAATTATGTGATGAAGGTTATCAGGTACATTTCAACTCTACCTCCTGTTCTATTATAAATGATAAAAACCAAACTGTTTTAATTGGACTTAGACAAGGAAACATATATTTAGTAGATTTCATTTCTACCACAACTGATATTTGTTTACTCAATATCTCTAGTAACCAAAATGAGTTATGGCACAAAAGGCTAGGACATGTAAACCTTAAGAACATATCTAGGTTATCTAAAGACAACCTTGTTAGAGGTTTACCTTCTGGTCCCTACAAGAAGGAAAGCCTATGCAGGGCTTGTCAACTAGGCAATGAAAATAAAACTAGCTTCAAATCCATTAATAAAAGTGATTCACCTAGGATATTGTATCTGCTTCATGTGGATCTTTTTGGACCCATTGCAGTACAAAGCCTAGGAGGGAAGTCTTACACCTTAGTTATTGTTGATGATTTCTCCAGATTCAGTTGGGTAGCCTTCCTGAGAGCTAAGTCAGATACATTCAAAGTTCTTACAGATTTTCTCAGGACCATACAGATTGAGTTCTCTACTCATGTTGCATTAATCATAAGTGATCATGGCACAGAGTTTGAGTCACTTCTTATGCATGAGTTCTGTGAGAATGAAGGTATCAGACAGTGCTTCTCAGCTCCTAGAACTCCCCAACAAAATGGGGTTGCTGAGAGGAAAAATAGGACACTCATTGAAGCTGCAGATACATTATTAGCAGATGCCTACATGCCTCTATCCTTTTGGGCAGAAGCTGTAAATACAGCTAACAATGTCCTGAACAGATGTCTTATACATAAATTAAAATACAAGACCCCCTATGAATTACTTAAAGAAAAGAAACCTAAAATTAATTACTTTAAAGTTTTTGGTTGTATATGTTACATCCACACTAATAACAAAAGATACATCAGAAAATTTGAGGCTAAGGCTGAAGAAGGGATTTTTCTAGGATATTCCCATGTAAGCAAGGCCTATAGGGTTTTCAATAAATCATCCCTTAAAATTGAAGAATCTATCCATGTGTCTTTTGATGAAGCTAACATGTCTTATAAGGAGAAAAACATTTCTACCAATAGTCCTTTGCAGGTTTCACCAATGTGTGAGTTTATGGATGGACTAAACCTTACCCAAGAGGTTCCAACTCATCCCACTCCACAGGCTGCTGAAGATAGTGAAGAAAAAATTCAAGAGGAAGTAATTGAACCTCCATCAACAGCTAGCACCATTCCTCAAGAGGAATTATTTGTAGAAGTTGTTGCTCAACCAACTCCACAAACTGATCTTGTCACACTTAGAGATCACCCCAGATCTCAAGTGATTGGGGACATTTCAATTGGTGTACAAACAAGACATCAGCTCAATCAAGACTTGATGCATGCCTGTTTTCTCTCTCAAATTGAACCTCTCACCATCCATGAAGCTGAGCAAGATCCCCACTGGATTCTTGCAATGGAAGAGGAACTAAATCAGTTTGAGAGATGTAGAGTTTGGGATTTGTTTCCAAGACCCCATAACTACCCAGTCATTGGAACCAAATGGGTCTACAGGAACAAATTAGATGCAGAAGGGAACATAGTAAGGAACAAGGCTACACTGGTTGCCCAAGGATATAGGCAGGAAGAAGGAATAGACTATGACCAAACCTTTGCCCCTATTGCAAGGTTGGAGGCCATTAGAATATTTCTAGCCTATGCAGCATACAAAAAGTTCACGGTATTCCAGATGGATGTCAAGAGTGCCTTTCTGAATGGTGTACTTCAAGAAGAGGTTTATGTAGAATAACCTCCAGGTTTTATCGCTCTAACTCAACCCTCTTATGTTTACAAGTTGCATAAAGCTCTCTATGGTTTAAAGCAAGCTCCAAGAGCTTGGTATGAGACCCTAGCTAGCTTTCGTTTAGAGCATAAATTTACAAAAGGAACCATAGATAAAACCCTTTTCACTAGACATCATAAGGACCAAATCTTATTGGTACAAATATATGTGGATGACATTATTTTTGGGTCTACTGATCCCAAATTGTGCCAGAGGTTTGCTGACCTCATGCATTCCAAATTTGAGATGAGTAGCATGGGTGAGCTTTCCTACTTCCTTGATCTCCAAGTGAAGCAGCTCCCTGATGGTATCTTCCTCTCCCAATCTAAGTATGCCAAAGAGCTTTTTAAAAAGTTTGGGATGGGTGATGCTTCAGGAATGAAAACACCTCTGGCTACAAATGCTGTTGTGGATTCTGATGCAGTAGGGAAACATGTAGATCAGAAACATTATAGGGCAATTGTTGGATCCCTATTATATTTAACAGCTAGCAGGCCTGACATAATGTTTGCCACATGTCTTTGTGCTAGATTCCAAGTGAATCCTAAAGAATCTCATCTTATTTTTCTAAAAAGGATTTTGAGATATATAAAGAGTTGTCCTAGTTTAGGACTCTAGTATCCTGCAGAGTCAGAATTTGAGTTAACTGGATACTCAGATGATGACTATGCTGGATGTAGGGTGGACAAGAAAAGTACCTCTGGAACTTGCCAGTTCCTGGGTATAAGACTTGTCTCTTGGTTTTGCAAAAAGCAGACATCTGTGTCTACATCAACTGCTGAGGCAGAGTACATGGCTGCTGGCAGCTGCTGCTCACAGATGCTATGGATACAAAACCAACTCCTAGATTATGGTATCAACTTAAATAATTCAACCTTATTTTGTGATAATACTAGTGCTATTGCTATAGCACAGAATCCAGTTCATCATTCTAGGATTAAACATATTGAAATAAGACATCATTTCATTAGAGATAATGTGGACAAAAGGAAAATTAACTTGATCCACATTCCTACTGATCTACAGAGAGCAGATTTCTTCACCAGGCCCTTGGATGAGAAAACCCATCTGTTATTTATAAATCAACTGGGAATGATTGATGGAGAAGAGTTAAATTAATTTCTGTCTGCATTCGACGAATTTTCCAGAGTTCGTCGAACGGAGTTCGACGAATTAGGGAAAGTTTGCGAGATTCTCGTCGAACGGAGATCGATGAATTCTCTGTGTGGAAACAATTTTCATCGACTGGAGATCGACGAACCTTGTTTCAGAAACCATTTCGTCGAACTAAGTTCGACGAACTGTTTTCAATTCTTCTGAATGGGTTCGACGAACTACTCTCCTAAACCTTATTTCGTCGATCTCAGTTCGAAGATTTGTCTCTTTTTCGTGGAACGGAGCTTGTCGATTCATATTCTGAAAATCTTATATCTAGGTTTTCTTCGACCTCCGTCCCGCGCTTTCAGTTCCTTTGCTCTTGATCGCCGTTTTCTCTGTAATCTTCTTTGCAGGTCATCAATGGCAATTCCTCTAGGAGCACTTGCAGCGATGAAGTTTGACGTAGCATTCTTAATGGACTTTGAGTCCTTCCAGCATTCCGATCCCATTTTTCTGTATATCCTTGAATTACTGGAAGAACTGCATCTCAAGGACTTCATGACACGCAACATCAAGCTACACTCAACCGAGATCAGAGAATGGGTGTACTCTGCCGCAATTTCTGAAGATGGAAATCTGACAGGAACAATTGGAAACACTGCCGTTTCTCTGACCCCAGCAGTAATCTCTGAAATATTTGGTCTGATAAATGGAGAAGACAACTTGGAAATGGACGCTGAGGAATATGCTGATATGCTGAAAGTCATGGGTTTCTCTGGCAACAACCCTAATAAGCTTCTGAAGAAACAATTGTCCGCCGCTTATCAGTTTTTGGCTGACATTGTCGGGAAAATTCTAATGGGCAAGCACTCGGCGCATGACTACATCACTCGCCATCAATTCCTGATCATGTGCGCAGTGCTCAACAAGCGTCAGGTTGATTGGGGCATGGTTTTCTTTGACCTTAACAAGAAAAGGATTAGCAAGAAGGAAGTCTGCTACGGCAGAATCCTGGGGATTTTCCTCCAGGAAAAGGCCAGTGAATGTCTGGTCTGCCCGACCACATTCATCAACGCCACCAAGCGCCTCACCTGCGCCTTGTTTGGCAGATGGGAGAGGACAATCTCCAAACCCTCCAAGGGTTCCTCCTCCTCCATCAATGCTTCTGAGAGCACCAGGACCGTCAAGGTCACTCCCCACCCTGAATCTGAAGAGGTCATTCCCCCTCCCAAATCTCCTCCCACTCCTCCTGCACCTCAACTGACTCCTCCTCAACATCAGTCTCCACCGCCGATCTTACACATATACCTACACCTCCAGTTTCCCCCACTGTAACACAGAGTCCCTCACCCCCTCAATCCCCTCTTCCACCACACCTCTCCACCATTCTATCCTACACTATACCCACTGAACCACAACCTGTTCTGCCTCCCTTATCCCCTCCACATATTCTTCCTTCCTCCTCTACTATTCTTTCTCCACCTATGGATTCTTCCACCATCCCCACCATCATCTCTCTTCTGACTCCTCTTATTAAATCACTTATCACAGAGGCCATTACACCTCTGGTGAATTCCATTTATTCCTTATCTGCCAAAATCTCAGCTCTCTCTGCTGCCCCCTCTTCAATCAGGGGCCTGGCTCCAGGTTCTCCTGAACCCAGACAGGGGGAGATGCTCCATGATGAAGCTGGTGCAGCAGCTGCAGAAGTGGATATAGTTGACACAGATACAGATACTGCAGATACAGTTTTTGACACAACAGATACAGTTATTTCAGTGCTTGATAATACAGATACAGTTACGGATACAGCAATAGATTTTCTTCAATTCATGGAGACTGACAGTAGCTTTGATGAGTCAGTAGATTCAATAACAACTGCTGGTGATTTCCTTATAAATCCCACAATTAATTTATCTGAGATTCTTCAGATTTTTGATCCTGTATATATGAAGCTTCCTTCAGTAGAACTTGCTAAGCCATATTTGGCTATTGTCCAGTATACCTCTCCAGCAAGTCCAGCAGTTGCCAGGCAACTTTGTGCATCCTTTGCTGCTCCCTCTGCTGTTCCAACTCCTGTGTCTATCACAGAAATCTGCCCTATCCCATATTTTGTAATGGATGATTCTCCCATGCCTGATCTGGATGAGCTCATTCTGGCAGACATTGAGGAAGAGAATAAGGCAGCAGCTGCAAGTTCTGTCTCTACTGCTATTGTACCTTCACCCTCTGAACCTTCTATTCCCCCTCAAGACAAACCTCTTACCATTCCTGATGCCACTCTGAGGAAGCTGAATGCTCTGTATGATAACTCTCAGAGTTCAAATTCTGATGATGACGATGATGATGAATCAGATGAGGAGGCTGCTAAGAAGAGAAAGAAGTTGCTCTCTAAGAAAAGGAAAGCCCCTCCTCCTCCTGCTCCCAAGCCTAATCCCACTGCAGACACTCCATATTATATTTTGCATATTGTTGCTCCTTACAAAGGGATGCCTGCATGGATATGGTTATCTAAGAACCAGCAAAAAGAGAGGAAGAGGAGTAGGAGATACTCTCCTCCCCCAGTTCATAGGTACAGAAAGGATCCCCCTCCTCCTCCTCCAGCTGCAGCTGCCTCTGGCTCAAGATCTCAAAGATCTACTCCTATTCAAACCTATCAGAGACAAACAGGGAGATCCTCTGATAGTAGTCAGCCAAGG
Source organism: Platanthera guangdongensis (assembly GCA_039583875.1). Lineage (NCBI taxonomy): Eukaryota > Viridiplantae > Streptophyta > Magnoliopsida > Asparagales > Orchidaceae > Platanthera > Platanthera guangdongensis. Next base: position 209,290,303 of record CM077151.1, read on the forward strand.
CCACCATCTTCAGGCAGTCAACACCATCAACAACAACAGCAGCAGTCCCAGGAATCTAAGAAACAGGAAGCTGAAAGGCCCTATTCTCCTCCTGAAGATCCAAAAACAGCCAATACAGCCAGAATGACAAGATTCCAAGAAATCATTGGCCTATCTCTTATCAACAAAGCTAAAGCTGAAGGCAAGGACACAATAGGCTTAACCACTATGTCTCAGTACAGAAGAGATGAACTGAAAAGATTTGGGAAAGCAAACAAGCTACTAAATGTTGATGAATACATGAATCTTCACCCAGAAGCAGTTGTCCCCAGAGCCACTTCACTGAACATTATAGGGGCAGCTGACTTGACTATGACCAAGGCTGAAGCTTCAGATCCCAATAGGGAAATCATTTTCAAGAAGACAGGAGAAAAAGCATCTGAAGTCAAGTCAAAACAGAAGAAATCAGAGAAGTAATTTTGTGTTTTCTTTTCATTTCTGCTTCTGTTTCAGTCTATACTTTTGCATTAAAACAAAGATAGTATGTATATATATATATCTATTGCATGTGTTGTAAATTCTCTGCCAGATATATCTCTTTATTTTGCTTTGTTTCTCTGTTTGTTCTTTGATTGGAGTTTCTGTTAGTGACCTCACCCAAATAGGGGGAGATTGTTGGATCCCTAGTTGATTTGGGCTAGGTTCACTGACTTAGGTTGTGACCCATCATGTATAGTCTGGGTCAAATTTGTGTCTTAGAGTCTAGGACAGTCCGCTATCTCAACTGTAGATGGACCAGCCTTCTTCAAGACCTTCAGGAACTCCAGATCTATCAGGGTTTCATACTAAGTGAAATAAGTTCGACGTTAGTCGAACTCAGCTCGACAAAGGAAGTTGTGCGCTCGACGATCGTGAGACAATTCCCAGTACTGAGCTCGACGAATTTTGTTCTTTGCTCGACGAATACCAGATCCACTTCAAGCATTCTCAGGACTACTTCAAAATTTCTCTAAGTCCAGCTTCATGCTTCGGTCGACGAATTATTGTCTGAGCTCGACAAACTTGGACCTCAAGTTCACAGCTTCTCAGGTCGACGAATGCTAAATCTGTACTCGACGATTTTTGTGCTCAGAGAATCTGTGTCGACACTTAGGGCTTGTGTCGACACCAGGCGATTTGTGTCGACACCCAGGATTTCAGTCGACACCAGCTTGTGTCGACACCAGAGGATTTGTGTCGACACCTAGATCAATCTGTCGACACCAGAGGATTTGTGTCGACACCAAGACCAATCTGTCGACACCATTTTGTGTCGACACAGTTTTTCAGCAGATGCAGAGTATTTCGTCCAAGTCCAGAACTTTTCTCAGGTCGACGAAGTTTATTCTCAGCTCGACGAATTTGGTTCTCTGCTCGACGAATGATGTTTGTCTGATATTGAAGATTGTCTATTCAACGAATGAAGACTGTCAGCTCGACGAACTCAGCTCAGCTCGACAAACTCAGCTCAGCTCGACGAACTCAGCGCAGCTCGACGAATTCAAGTCTCTGTTCGACGAATTCTGTTCTTCGGTCGACGATTCCAGACTAGGTCTTCTTCCGTTCCCGCCTCATTCCATGGCGCTGATTCCTGGACAATTAATGGCAGTTCTTCACAGAATACTACCGTTAGGATGCGCAGTTAATTCTGTATTATTACATGCCGTTTTCCCATGGAAACAGTTGGGGAAATAATTAATTGCTGCTTCCTTTCCAGGCCATCTGTCATTACTGCTCGACATTCAAAAATTGGAATGCTCTCCATGACAGACAGAGATATACAGAAACTAGAAGAAATTGAACAAGTACACAACACCAGAACATCTAGAACAGCATAGACAGTAATTCAGACAACACAAGAAAAGGATTTCATTCTTGGCCCAGAGAGAAATTGATCTAGAAGAAGAAGAAGAACATTACATCAATATCAAGAGTCTTCTTCATCGACTTTTGCTCAGGAGAACTTCAAAACAATACATTCATATCAGTTGCAAGAAGTTCCTGAAGAATTTCTCTGGACCTGGAATTCTAGGTCTTTGAAGAGCTATCACCCTGAAGTAGTGCTCCAGTTTTCTTCCTGAACCATTCCACATCACAGGGGGAGCAAAGCTGCTAAACAACATCCACAAGTCTTCTCAGTTGACTTGAGAAAGAGAAGACCTCATCACCCTCTCACTCCACCTCTGTACAGGGTTTTAATTCCATTCAAAATTATTCTGGTTGCAAGTCTCCCACCAAAAGACTTGAGGGTTTGTTTTTTGGGAAGCTGATCAAAACCCCATTGGTGCCAGGACACCTGATCAACCCCTTCCTGTAGTGGATTCCTACTAGGGTGGTAGAAGAGTGGACTACCCAGATTTGGGGAACCACTATAAAATTCTTGTGTCGTCTGGTTGCTTTCTTTTCCTTTTTGTTTTCTGGCCTTGCTCTGTGATTGTGCTGTGATTAGTCCTTTGCTGCTTTCTGGTTTATTGTATTTGCTGCACACACACATACACACAAAAATACAACAGCAGTTGTAAAAGTGTTAAAATCACCATATACTCTATTCACCGCCCCCCCCCCCTCTAGAGTATATCAGATCTAACTGCACTTTCATGATGCATGCCTATTTTCTCTCTCAGGTTGAACCTCTATCCATCCATAATGCAGAGCAAGATCCCCACTGGATCATTGCAATGTAGGAGGAATTAAACAAATTTGAGAGATGTAGAGTTTGGGATTTGGTTCCAAGACCCCAAGACTATTCAATTATTGGAACCAAATGGGTATACAGAAACAAACTGGATGCCCAAGGAGTGATTGTGAGGAACAAGGCTAGGCTTATTGCTCAAGGTTATAGGCAAGAGGAAGGGATTGACTATGACCAAACATTTGCATCAGTTGCAAGGTTGGAGGCCATCAAACTTTTTCTAGCCTATGCAGCATACAAAAAATTCAAGGTATATCAGATGGATGTGAAGAGTGCATTTCTTAATGGAGTACTTGAAGAAGAGGTCTATGTTGAACAACGTTCAGGTTTTATTTCTTCAACTCATCCTTATCAAGTTTTCAAATTGCATAAAGCTCTTTATAGTCTCAAGCAAGCTCCAAGTGCTTGGTATGAGACCCTAGCTAGCTTTTTGTTAGAGCATAAATTCATTAGAGGCATTGTAGATAGAACACTTTTCGCTAGACATCATAAGGATCAAATACTGTTAGTTCAAATATATGTGGATGACATCATATTTGCATCTACTGATTTCAAATTATGCAAGAGGTTCTCTGACCTCATGCATTCAAAATTTGAAATGAGTAGCATGGGTGAGCTTTCCTACTTCCTTGGTCTCCAAGTGAAGCAGTTGCCTGATGGCATCTTCATATCTCAAGCTAAGTATGCTAAAGAGCTTATAAAGAAGTTTGGGATAGCTGATGCTTCAGCAAAGAAAACACCTATAACTACTAATGCTGTGATTGACTCTAATCCACATGGGAAACCTGTGGACCAAAAATTATATAGGGGCATTATTGAGTTCCTACTATATCTTACAGCAAGCAGGCCTGATATTATGTTCTCCACATGCCTTTGTGCTAGGTTCCAAGTGAACCCAAAAGAATCTCATTTAATTTTCTTAAAAAGGATTTTGAGATATATAAAGAGTTGTCCTAGTATAGGCCTATGGTATCCAGCTGAGTCAGAATTTGATTTGATTGGATTTTCAGATGCTGACTTTTCTGGATGCAGGGTTGATAGGAAAAACACCTCAAGGACTTGTTAGTTCCTTGGTATGAGGTTGGTATCCTGGTTTTGTAAGAAACAGTAATCTGTGTCTACCTCAACTGCTGAGGCTGAGTATATTGTAACTGACATCTATTGTTCCCAGATGCTGTGGATTCATAATCAATTACTAGACTATGGTCTCAACTTAAATATTTCAACTCTATTTTGTGATAACACAAGTGCTATAACAATAGCACAAAATCCAATCCATCATAGTAGGACTAAGAATATAGACATTAGACATCACATCATTAGAGAGTGTGTAAACAAAACAAAATTAATCTTGTCTACATCTACACTGATTTACAAAGAGCTAATATATTCACCAAACCTTGGGATGAGAGAAATCACTTATTCTTTATAAATCAGCTTGGAATGATCAATGGAGAAGACTTAGTTTAGTTTCTGTCTGCACTCGACGAATTTTCCAGAGTTCGTCGAATGGAGCTCGACGAATTAGGGAAAGTTCGGGAGATGTTCGTCGAACGAAGGTCGACGAACTCTCTGTGAGTGAAGTTATATTCGTCGATCGGAGCTCGACGAAATCCACTTCAGAAAACTTTCATCGAACGGAGCTCGACAAAATGTCTTCAACTCTTCCAGCTGAGCTCGACGAATTATTTCACTATCAATTATTTCGTCGATCTCAGGTCGAAGAATTTCTTAATTTTCATGCAACTGAGTTTGTCGATTCATATTCCAAAAAAATCTTATAACTAGGTTTTCTTTGACCTCCATCCCACGCTTTCTGTTCCCTTGCACTTGATCGTTGATTCTCTCTTTTGCAGGTGATTTCATGGCGATTCAAGCAGGAGCCCTAGCCGCTATGAAGTTTGACACAGGATTTGATGTCGACTTCGACTCATTTCAACACTCTGATCCAATTTTTCTGAACATTCTGACTCTCCTGGAAGAACAGAATTTGAAAAACCTAATGACAACAAGAATAAAGCTGGCTGGAACCAAAATTAGAGAATTGGTCTATACTCCATCTACATCAGAGGACAACACCATGATAGGAACAATCGCGGGTAACGCCGTTTCTTTATCTCCCGCCATCTTAACTGAAATTTTTGATCTGAATAATGGAGAAGAAGATTTAGAGATTGATTCTGAAGAATATGATATGATGTTGAGTTTAATAGGTTATGCTGGAGATAACCCCAATAAGTTGTTGAAGAAACATTTATCTGCAGAATACAAATTTCTGGCAGATATTGTTGGGAAAGTCTTGTCAGGCAAGCACACGGCACATGATTACATCATCAGACATCAGTTTTTGGTCATGTGTGCAGTGGTGAACAAAAAAAGCTGAACTGGGCACAGATCATCTTTGATTTAATAAAGAAAAGGTCTAATAAGAAGGAAGTATGTTTTGTGAGTATCCTGGGGATCTTCTTAAGAGAAAAGGCTGCTGAATCACTGGTCTCCCTGACCAAATTCATTCATGCCAGCAAGAGGCTCACATGCACCTTTTTTGGCCGGTGGGAAAGGACCATAACTAAGCCATTCAAGGCTTCAACCTCTTCCACCGCAGCTTCTGAAAGCACCAGGGATGTTAGAGCCACTCCCAATGTAACACCCCCTATCCGTCACATAGCATATAGCAGTAGATCCGGCCGGGGCCCGACGCCGTATGCCACAAACAGGCCGGGTGGTTACTTATGGAAACCATCCAACCAATCTCAACGTCCTACACAGAGCATTCTAGCGGAAGCAGTTTATAAAAGTTGTAACAAAGAACCCAGCATTAAAGCATGAATGTCCACTAACCAAAATAGGAATGTATACAAATACCAATAAAAGCCTTAAGGTCTTACAAAATGTTTCACTTGATATTACATGATTTACAAACCATGGCACGCAGGCCGGTCATACATGAATAAAACAGTAAACACTTCCATATGGGCCTTCGAGGGCCGGATTCGCAAAAAGGGCTTTAGCCCGCTATTGACCGCTTGGTCCAGCTGCACCTGCAAGCAACAAACCACCGCACGGTGGCAAAAGAAGGCAACGGTCAGCAATGCTGACCAAATTATAACGATCCCGCCCCCACCTCGGGGCGGCGATGCTCCTTCCCTGCATTTCATTAGCATAAGCGAGCAATAAGAACATATAGCCATTTCATCACAGACGTTGGCTCGCACGGCCACACGCCCCGTGCTCTCAGGGCACATTCTCGGTGAACTGGTCGATGTCACGTCAATTAAAGCCATAGACATTCCGGACTCACCACCGCCACTTTGACGGCCAAACCTATGAGCAATTTGTCTTCCTGGCCTGGGTCACGACAATTTAAGCCATTGACCGCCAAAGACCCTAATCTATGCCAACGGTAAGTGCCACATGCCTTTAGGTCTCTTTAACCGAACGAAATAGAACGGGTACGGTTCCATCTAACCCGTGCTCACATCGCAACGATAATTTAAGCCATTTGCGCGGGTCAAACTTCCACCGAGTCCCATATCCATCACAATTCACATAACCCGGTTATTTTCAAGTTTGCTCTCAGGCCAGCAAGTTGGCAAGATCTCGTATCCGCCCAGTTTTCCGGGTGCACCTTTGGGTTGGTCCCCAAGGCTCCCTGCTGCAATCTACCGTGTAGAAAACCCGAAAAACAACCAATAGCACGGAGTCTTTTCCGGCATTATGCAATGCAACATCACCGATCCAGACCAACATGTCCGGGTAGGCTTCACACATCATGCCTATGTCCGTTCTCGCTTACGGACTCTAAACAACGGGGACTTCACATATCTACCCGAAGGAACGCCTCCAACTCTCCGCAAACTCGCGAGAGCGGGCTTCCTATGCAAAGAAAGAGAGCTACTCATGCTCAAGATGAGGATCATTACCCTAGCGTTCCTCTTTGGCGCCATTGAAAAGTAATCAGATGGAAAGCACCGCACTAGCTTTGCCTCCGTGGATCCGGAGTCGGCTTGCGATTCGGAGCTTCGAAGCTCCTCCAATGGCGGGATTTAGCTCCATCTTCCTCCCTTGGCTCTCCTCTCTCTCTAAGGTTTTAGAAAGCTAACCACTCATGAAAAGTGAGGGTTTCTAAGTCCAATCCCGGTATATCCCTTCAGGAACAACCCCCAGCCATTGGATCTCAAAATAAGGAAACGAACGGCTTTGATTCGGGACTGAAATGCCCAATCTGGACCGAACACAGCCTGGCACACGCCCGTGTCCAGGGCCGTGTGCCTCATTCGCCGTCAAAATCGGCTCGCCTGGAACCTCACACGGGTATCGAACACGCCCGTGTTCGAGCTGACACGCCCGTGTTCCAAGTGACACGGCCGTGTGGCCGGCCGTGTACCCCTATCATTTTTCCCCAAAATCAACCCGAGCACTGCACGGGTTCTAGGACACGCCCGTGTCCTTACCCGTGTCACCTCAACACGCCTGGACCCCAGGCCGTGTACACGGTCTCGACACTCGACACTTCGTTAAGCGAAGATCGTCGACCTACTGACACGGCCTTGGACACGCCCGTGTCCTAGGCCGTGTGCCTTGTCTCGACACAATGTCGAGACCAAGGTGTCGACTTCCCGGGATGAGTGTCGACACGGGTTGACACGCCCTGCGACACGCCCGTGTCGCAGGCCGTGTGCCATGTCTCGACACTTCGTCGAATGCAGAGTGTCGACTTCGCGGCTAAGTGTCAACACGGGTCGACACGCCCTGCGACACGCCCGTGTCGCAGGCCGTGTGCCCAGTCTCGACACAATGTCGAGACCAAAGTGTCGACTTCCCGTCTCAATGTCGACACATGCTTGACACGCCCTGGGACACGCCCGTGTCCCAGGCCGTGTGCCTGCAGCCAGAACCCAAACTGGCCCAAAACGTCCCCCCTTTGCTCCTTTGAGTTTCGGGGCGTTACAACTCTCCCCCTCTTAAAAGAATTTCGTCCACGAAATTATATAAAGGAAAGACATGTACAAAACCAAAATTTGTACCTGAGTGGAACAACTCCGGATATTCGTCAAGCATAGTCTGCTCTCGCTCCCAAGAGAGCTCCTCACGACCACAATTGTCCCACCGGACCTTGACCATCCTGATCTCTTTATTGCGTAGCCGCTTGACCTCCGAGTCCTCAATCCGCACGGGCTTGACCTTTGTCGTTAGCCCACTATCCACCGATGCTTGATCAACCGCGATCACTTACGTAGGCTCTTGCACCGCCTTCCGGAGCACCGAAATATGGAATACATCATGTAATCCACTAAGCTCCACTGAAAGCTTCAACCGATAGGACGCTTCACAAACTCGCTCCAGAACCTCAAACGGTCCAAGGTATCTCGGGCTTAGCTTTTTCAATCGCCGCACCCGCGAGACACCCTTGAACGGCTTGATCTTTAAGTATACATAATCGCCCACAGCGAACTCCACGTTCCTGTGCTTGGCATTATAGTACTTTGCTTGCCGGTCCTGGGCGGTAAGCAACCTCTCCCGAATGGTTCTCACCAAAGAAGTAGCATCCTCCACTTCCGATCGCTTATACAACTTTGACTCACCCGTTTCTAACCAAGACAACGGCGTGCGACATTTTCTACCATATAGGGCCTCGAAGGGCGCCATCTGAATACTCGCTTGGTAGCTATTGTTGTATGCGAACTCCACCAAATAAAGGTTGTCTTCCCATTGCTTTCCAAAATCCAAGACACACATGCGAAGCATGTCTTCTATGGTTCTATTGACCCTCTCGGTCTGCCCATCCGTTTGCGGATGGAAAGCTGTGCTGAATTTCAGCTTTGTTCCCAACATTTGCTGCACTAGCCTCCAATCATTGGACGTGAACCGCCCATCTCGGTCACTCACGATGCTGCGGGGCACACCATGAAGCCGTACTATGTTATCCACATAAAGCTTTGCCAACTTCTCCACCGGATCATCCTTCCTATGTGGAATAAAATGCGACACCTTCGTTAACCGATCAACAACCACCCAAATGGCGTCATTTCCCTTTTGCGACCTTGGCAAACCGTGCACAAAGTCCATAGAGATGTCGTCAAATTTCCACTCCGGAATAGGCAAGGACTTAAGAAATCCTCCAGGCTTTTGGCACTTCGCCTTTACCAAGGCGCAAGTTTGGCACTTCGCTACGTATAGCGCCACATCCTTCTTCAAACCCGGCCACCAAAACAGTTTCTTCACATCACGGTACATCTTCGTGCTCCCCAGGTGAATCGAGTACTTGGTATGGTGTGCCTCGTACAACAACTCCACCCGCAAATGACCCACACTTGGGACGCACAGATGACCGTCTTTCCAAAGCAACCCGTCCTCCACGACGAATTGGTAATTTGACCCATCCATAGCCTCTACCATGAACTGCTTCATATGAGTATCCATATCCAAAGCCTGCCGAATACGATCAGCCAGGTCATATTGGACTTCAGTCCAATTCAGAACTGCTTCAGCACTTGATTGCTTGTCCACACAAACAATCTAAAACGCCTCCAACTCCTGCACCAACCGCTCATCATGCACCGATAGTCAATTGGCTTGAGCTGGGGCTCGGCGACTCAACGCGTCCGCAACCGCATTCCCCTTACCAGGCACGTAATGGATCTTGAATGTATAGTCCCCCAGGAACTCCATCCATCTACGCTGCCGCATATTCAGATCCTTCTGATCAATAAGATACTTCAGACTCTTGTGATCGGTGTAGATATCAATCTTCACACCATACAAGTAGTGTCTCCACAGCTTCAAGGCAAAAATCACGGCCGCTAACTCCAAGTCATGGACCGGATAGTTCCTTTCATGCACTTTTAGCTGTCTAGAGCCATAAGCTATTACACTTCCGTGTTGCAGTAGCACGCAACCCAAACCGCTGCCCGAAGCATCGCTATAAATCTCATAGCCTTCGGTCCCACATGGCGAACTCAGCACAGGCGCCGTGGTCAACCGACACTTTAACTCCTCAAAAGCTCGTGCGCACTCCGGTGTCCAAACGAACTTATGCTCCTTCCTCGTCAATGTAGTGAGAGGTAACGCTATCCGCAAGAAGTTCTCTACGAAGCGCCTATAATAGCCGGCAAGCCCCAGAAAACTCCGGACTTCCGCTACCATAACAAGCTCAGGCCACTCCCGTATCGCAACAATCTTCGCCGGATCCACAACAATACCCTCTCCACTTACTATATGCCCGAGGAACGCCACTGAGGATAGCCAAAACTCGCACTTCGAGAACTTGGCATACAACTGATTTCTCCGTAGCATCTCCAACACCAAATGAAGATGCTTGAAGTGATCTTCCTCACTTTGCGAGTACACCAAAATATCGTCGATGAAGACGATCACGAAATGGTCCAAGTACTCCCTGAAAGTCCTGTTCATCAAATCCATGAACACTGACGGCGCATTAGTCAGCCCAAACGGCATGACCGTAAACTCATAATGCCCGTATCTCGTACTAAACGCTGTCTTCGGGATATCACTCTCCCTTATTCGCAGCTGATAGTACCCAGCTTTGAGATCCAACTTCGAGTACACCGTCGACCCGACTAACTGATCAAAAAGATCATCAATCCGGGGGATCGGGTACTTGTTCTTCTCCGTCAGCTTATTGAGCTCCCGATAATCAATACATAGCCTCAAGCTTCCGTCCTTCTTCTTAACAAAGAGGACCGGTGCGCTCCAAGGCGAAGAACTCGGGCGCACATACCCTTGCTCCAACAACTCTTGCAGTTGAACTTTCAGCTCCGCCATTTCCTTAGGCGCTAGCCGATAAGGAGATCGTGACACAGGCTTTGCACCTGGCACTAGCTCGATCGTAAAATCTATCTCCCGCTGAGGCGGGGCTCCAGGAAGATCTGCGGGGAACACATCAGGGTATTCTGATACCACTGAAATACAATCCAACGCGGGCTTCGGCTTTGCAACCTCCACTAGTGTAAAGAACAGTTCTGCTCCGGCACGAACCGCCTTCACCACCTGAAGAGCAGACATCAACGTCTTGCTCGACCCCTTTAAGCCCGTAAAAGTCATCTCACGACTTGCTCCCAGCTTGACTTCCTTGCTACCGCAATCTATATGGGCCTGCTGCTCCGAGAGCCAGTCCATGCCAAATATGACGCCGAACTCCACCAACGGAAGTAAAGAAGCCTGCAGGTCGAACTCCTGCTCCCCAATACGAATCTTAACATCGCAGATCCTATCCGCTTGCATCGAACACCTATTGGGCAACAACACATCCAACTTATCCTTCGCCATCGAAAAAGGGACTCCGATGCGTGATATAAATCCTTCGGACAAGAAGTAGTGGGAAGCTCCCGTATCGAAGAGTGCTCGTGCCGGATTTTCGCAAATCAATACAAATCCTGTCACCACATCAGCTTGTTTGATGGCCTCCTGTTGGCCAAGATTGTAGACCCTTGGTTGGGCCGGAGCATAATGGGATGCGGTCGACTCCACCGCCTTTCCCTTCTCTTCATAGGTAGCTCCCGGCTTCCTCTCGGACTTAGGACGTCCGCTCCAACAGTCACGGGCAAAGTGCCCCGTCTTTCCACATGTAAAACACGCGCCCGGGGTCCGACTCGTAGTCGCCCCAGAAGCACCAGAAGGAGCTGGACCCGAAGTCCTATGCTTCTTGAAAGCCCTCCGATAACCAGACTTTGAAGTAGTCGGCACTTTAAATTCAGATTTTCTATCACCCAAGCCTTTCTTCGCTTGCACATTCTTCATGTCCTTCTCCAAGGACCGGGCAGTATTGACCAAGGTTAAGAAACCCTGCGTCATTGGCCCCGAGAGTAGTAATCTCAACTCATCTCTCAACCCTTCATAGAAGCGATTAGTCTTGCGCTCCTCATCCATGATGGTGGAGCTAGCATAACGACTTAAACAAGTGAACTCATGGAGATATTCATCCACACTCTTCTCACCCTGAACCAACTTCAGAAATTCGTTCTCCATCGAAATCCTCTGAGTAGAAGGGAGGTATCTTGCTAAGAACAATCCCGAGAACTCTTCCATCGGAACATCTATCAGTTGTCTACCTCTCAAATGATGTAGCTCCAATCCTTCCCACCACATTCTCGCTTCACCATCCAAAAGGAACGTAGCGATGGTGGTCATTTGCCACTACTCTGTCTCCGTCGCTGTCATGACTCTCTTCACCCTGGAGAGCCAGTCTTCAGCCTGAGATGGGGTTCCCAACCCCGAGAATAACGGAGGGTTAAAGCTCATTACATGCTTAAGCTGCCTCTCAGTTGCCCTCCTTGGCACCACCGGTTCCACAACCACTTGCTCCACTCTCCTCGGCTCAGCCTCTTGAAGAGGTTCCTGCTCCATCACAGGAGCGGGCTGCTGCGTTTGCCTTGCAGGCTGCGCATTTATCACGGCCAACACCGCTTCAGCCACCAATCGAATAATCTCAGCCGACAGAGGTGTTGCAGGAGCAACATCCGGTGCACTACTAGCCTCAGAAACTCGGCGTTCTGACGGCCCAACACCACTTCTGGTCACCTATAGTGGTACAAAACACCGTTAAGCGACCAAATAAATTGCAAGCAGCAATTATAGGAACACGCAGGTTCCTCAAACACGAGTATTTTCATTCCTAAGTGGACATTCATGGGTTCTTTTTACTGTTATTACGATGACGCACACAATGTGCTCACCACCCCTTAAAAAGAATTCGCCCACGAATTCACTTTAAGCCCGACCAAAACCAGTAGTCTGATACCAAATTGTAACACCCCCTATCCGTCACATAGCATATAGCAGTAGGTCCGGCCGGGGCCCGACGTCGTATGCCACAGACAGACCGAGTGGTTACTTATGGAAACCATCCAACCAATCTCAACGTCCTACACAGAGTATTCTAGCGGAAGCAGTTTATAAAAGTTGTAACAAAGAACCCATCATTAAAGCATGAATGTCCACTAACCAAAATAGGAATGTATACAAATACCAATAAAAGACTTAAGGCCTTACAAAATGTTTCACTTGATATTACATGATTTACAAACCACGGCACGCAGGCCGGTCATACATGAATAAAACAGTAAACACTTCCATATGGGCCTTCGAGGGCCGGCTTCGCAAAAGGGCTTTAGCCCGCTATTGACCGCTTGGTCCAGCTGCACCTGCAAGCAACAAACCACCGCACAGTGGCAAAACAAGGCAACGGTCTGCAATGCTGACCAAATTATAACGATCCCGCCCCCACCTCGGGGCGGCGATGCTCCTTCCCTGCATTTCATTAGCATAAGCGAGCAATAAGAACATATATCCATTTCATCACAGACGTTGGCTCGCACGGCCACACGCCCCGTGCTCTCAGGGCACATTCTCGGTGAACCGGTCGATGTCACATCAATTAAAGCCATAGACATTCCGGACTCACCACCGCCACTTTGATGGCCAAACCTATGAGCAATTTGTCTTCCTGGCCTGGGTCACGACAATTTAAGCTATTGACCGCCGAAGACCCTAATCTATGCCAACGGTAAGTGTCACGTGCCTTTAGGTCTCTTTAACCGAACGACATAGAACGGGTACAGTTCCATCTAACCCGTGCTCACATCGCAACGACAATTTAAGCCATTTGCGCAGGTCAAACTTCCACCGAGTCCCATATCCATCACAATTCACATAACCCGGTTATGTTCAAGTTGGCTCTCAGGGCAGCAAGTTGGCAAGATCTCGTATCCGCCCAGTTTTCCGGGTGCACCTTTGGGTTAGTCCCCAAGGCTCCCTGCTGCAATCTACCGCGTAGAAAACCCGAAAAACAACCAATAGCACGAAGTCTTCTCCGGCAATATGCAATGCAACATCACCGATCCAGACCAACATGTCCGGGTAGGCTTCACACACCATGCCTATGTCCGTTCTCGCTTACGGACTCTAAACAACGGGGAATTCACATATCTACCCGAAGGAACGCCTCCAACTCTCCGCAAACTCGCGAGAGCGGGATTCCTATGCAAAGAAAGAGAGCTACTCATGCTCAAGATGAGGATCCTTACCCTAGCATTCCTCTTTGGCGCCATTGAAAAGTAATCCGATGCAAAGCACCGCACTACCTTTGCATCCGTGGATCCGGAGTCGGCTCGCGATTCGGAGCTTCGAAGCTCCTCCAATGGCGGGATTTAGCTCCTTCTTCCTCCCTTGGCTCTCCTCTCTCTCTAAGGTTTTAGAAAGCTAACCACTCATGAAAAGTGAGGGTTTCTAAGTCAAATCTCGGGTATATCCCTTCAGGAACAACCCCCAGCCGTTGGATCTCAAAATAAGGAAACGAACGGCTTTGATTCGTGACTGAAATGCCCAATCTGGACCGAACATGGCCTGGCACACGCCCGTGTCCAGGGCCGTGTGCCTCATTCGCCGTCAAAATCGGCTCGCCTGGAACCTCACACGGGTATCGAACACGCCCGTGTTCGAGCTGACACGCTCGTGTTCCAAGTGACACGGCCGTGTGGCCGGCCATGTACCCCTATCATTTTTCCCCAAAATCAACCCGAGCACTGCACGGGTTCTAGGACACGCCCGTGTCCTTACCCGTGTCACCTCAACACGCCTGGACCCCAGGCCGTGTACACGGTCTCGATACTCGACACTTCGTCGAGCGAAGATCGTCGACCTACTGACATGGCCTTGGACACGCCCGTATCCTAGGCCGTGTGCCTTGTCTCGACACAATGTCGAGACCAAGGTGTCGACTTCCTGGGACGAGTGTCGATACGGGTTGACACGCCCTGCGACACGCCCGTGTTGCAGGCCGTGTGCCATGTCTCGACACTTCGTCAAATGCAGAGTGTCGACTTTGCGGCTAAGTGTCGACACGGGTCGACACGCCCTGCGACACGCCCGTGTCGCAGGCCGTGTGCCCAGTCTCGACACAATGTCGAGACCAAAGTGTCGACTTCCCGTCTCAGTGTCGACACAGGATTGACACGCCCTGGGATACGGCCGTGTCCCAGGCCGTGTGCCTGCAGCCAGAACCCAAACTGGCCCAAAACGTCCCCCCTTTGCTCCTTTGAGTTTCGGGGCGTTACACCCCACCCTGCTAAAGAGATCATCCCCACACCTCCATCCCTTCCAGCAACTCAACAACAATCACCCTCCACAGTTCGTACTCCCTCTCTTCAACCACATCAACAACCACAACCTTCTGTTCCTATTTCTACTACAGCTACAATACCTACCACCTCTCCACCAATAGACCTCACTGATTTCCCTTCCTCACCTACCTAGGAATACCATCAACCCACTCCACCTCAATCACCCAAGTCCCCCAATGATATACTAGCCTCAACACCACCCTCATCTCCTATTCCACCATACTTATCCACCATACCATCCTTCACTCTGCTGACATCTCCTCCCAATTCTCCTCCTCCTCCCCATCCTTCCACTCAGGATGTCCACATGCAAGATGTCCCTCCTCCATCCCCACAAACATCTACCATCCATCCAACTGTTCCCACCTCAACACCCTCTGCCACTCCATCACTGGATCCCTCCACCATCTCATATGTCCTTGCTCTCATCACTCCCATCCTTAAAACTCTAATAGCATAAAACATTACACCTCTTTCTACCTCCATTTCCTCTCTCTCTGCTCAAATTTCTGCCCTCTCTGCTGCCCCTCTTCATTCAGGGGTCTGGCTCTAGTTACCACTGAAACCAGGCACGGGGAGATGCTTGATGATGAAGCTGCGGTAGCTCTAGCAGAAGTAGTAGCTCCAACAATAGCAACTCCAGCTCTAGCAGATGCAGAGGCAGCCACAGCAGATGATACAATTTACTTGATTTCATTAATTTTATTGATACTGACATGGACATAGAAGAGTCAGTTACTGAGGACATTATTACTGCTAGTGATTTCATTTTAAATCCCACAATAGATACAGTTAATTTGTTGAGCATTTTTTATACTGCATATTTGAGATTTCCTCCAACAAAGTATACTAAGCCATCCTTGGCTATTGTCCCCTATACCTCTCCTATTAGTCCAAAAGTTGCTAATCAACTCAGTGACAGCTATGTTGTTCTAGAACCAATAGTCATTCCATCTTCTCCAGCAATTTATTTTGCACCTAGTTTTGTCATGGATGACTCTCCAATGCCATATTTGGATGACTTGATCTTGGCTGACATTGAAGAAGAGAAAAAGGCAGCTGCTGAAAGCACTATCAGAATCAGCTCTCCAGCTTCTCCTGTGGCTTCTCCTCCAGCTCCCGCTGATATTCCTGCTCCAGCTCCCTCTCTACCTGAAAAGCCTATCATTTCTGCTGAGGCACTAAAAGCTTTAAATGATTTATATGATAACCCTCAGAGATCTGATGATGATGATAAGGATGAGGATGATGATTCTAATGATGAGCCCAAGAGGAAGCCAGTTTCCAAGAAAAGAAAATCTCCTCCTCCTCCTGCTCTAAAGCCAAATCCAAACAATGACACTCCCTATTATATCCTCCAAAATATAACTCCATACAAAGGGATGCCATCTTGGATGTGGATGTCCAAAAATCAGCAGAAGGACAGGAAGAAAAGCAGAAGGTACTCTCCTCCTCAAGTTCAAAGATTCAGAAAAGATCCACCTCCTCCACCTCCTCTAGCTGGTGATGCTTCAGGTTTTAGTTCTCAAAGATCTGCCCCTGTTCAAACATATCAGAGACATCAAGGGAGATCTTCTTATGGAAGCAGCCAGTATAGGCAGCATCATTCCTCAGGCAAGCAGCAACAGCAACAACATCAACCACAACAGCAAACATTCTCTGTAGAGAAAGCTGAAAGTTTTAAAAGACCATCTTCTCCTCCTGTTCCTTTTGAAGATCCAGAAATAGCTGCTACTGCTAGAATGGCTAGGTTTCAGGAACTAGTAGGCCTTTCTATGATTAACAAAGCCAAAGCTGAAGGGAAGAATCCTTATGAATATTCAACAATGTCAAAGTACAGGAAAGAGGAACTTAACAGATTTGAGAAAGCAAACAAATTTTTCAATGTAGATGACTACATGAAGTTGTACCCAGAAGCAGTTGTCCCCAGAGCCACATCTTTGAAGATTATAGGGGCTGTTGATATGACCATGACAAAAGTGCAAGCTTCAGATCCAAATAGGGAGATTGTGTTTACAAAGTCTGGAGAGAAGAGCAAGGAAGAAATGCCAAAGGAAAAGAAACATAAGAAGTAAATTTTGAACTTTTTTATTTTCTACAATTATCTATAACCGCACTATATTCTGAACAAAGCTTATGTATATATATATATATATCTGCTGCATGTGTTATTAATCTCTGCCAGATATATGCTTTTTTGCTTTGTTTATTTTTAGTTTGAGTATGAGTCTGTAATTAGTGACCTCACCCAAATAGGGGGAGATTGTTGGATCCCTAGTTTGATTTGAGCTAGGTTCACTAACTTAGGATCATATGACCCACAATGTATAGCTAGGGTCATAAATGTATCCTAGAGTCTAGGCCAAGTCCTCAGTAGCAACATCAATGGACCATCCATCATCAGACTACCAGAGACTCAAAGACTTAGAGATTTTCCAAAGACCAAGTAAAATGAGTTCGACGTTCGTCGAACTCAGGTCGACGATAGTCGTGCTCAGCTTGACGATCTCAGAGTAAATATTTTGAGCTGAGCTCGACGAACTTTGGACACTATGCTTCAACACTTCAAGATCAGAAAACATCACTTTATTCTAAGTCCAGAGTCAGACTTTGGTCGACGAACTTGATTCTCAGCTCGATGAAATGTGACCATAATAGCTAGAGTTATCCAGCAGTTGTTAAGTGAAATCAGCTCGACAAAACCAATTCTTAGGTCGATGAATTCTGGATACTTCACATCAACACTTTCATCCAGAATCATCTGAAATTATTCCAAGTCCAGAATCATCTCCAGTCGACGAAGTTACAATCTCAGCTCGACGAACTTGAGATACATAATTAACATGTCTGGATAATACAGTTCTCTGCTTTAGCTCGACTATCTTGGAACTTAGATCGACGAACAGAAGTCATCTGGTCGATGAACTCAGTAACTCAGCTCGACGAACTGTGGACTCAGCTCGATGATTTCTGCTATCAGTTCAATGAATCCAGACTTAGTCATTTTTCCATCCTTCTGTCCCCATTCTACTGCAATAATTCCTAAGTAATTAGTGCTCTAACATTCTCTGAATATAACCGTTAGATTAGCATTGATTATGGTATTCACCAGGATTATTGCCTGCTGTTTTTCCATGGAACAGTTAAGGAAATAATTCAATGTTGTTTATTCTCTAGGCCGTCAGCATTGATTACAGAAGATTCAAATTTTGAAAGACCAATTTCCATAGGAAATATAAAAAGATTTTCTCTCTTCTTCCTGTAGATAGAAGACAGAAGACAGATATAACAGTGATAGACACAGACACTTACTAAGAAATACAGCATTCAGAAGAACTAGAGAGATAGACACACCAAAAAATACAATCAGTCTGAAAAAATAAGGATCTTTTTATCTCTGCTCCTTCTTACAAAGAACTCTGCTTACAGAAAACAAGCCCCAGACCAGAAGAACATCTACTTCCTGAAGAAGAAGAACAATCAATCAAATATTAAGAGTCTTCCTTCTTCATCTCTGCAGGACACTTCAAAGGACAACACGAAATCCATCTGTCAAAGAAGTTCCGGGAGATTTCTCAGGTTAAGGCTGCAGTTTGAAGGCCTACTCACCCTGTAAAAAGCTTCCCGGCCTGAACTATTTTACATCTCAGGGGGAGCTTTGACAACATCACTGAATCCACATAGTCTTCTCATTATGATTGAGAAAAGAAGACTTTCATCACTTTCGCATCCCCACCTCTATACAGGGTTTTAATTCCCTTCAAAAATTTTTTGGTACATAAGTATCCTTCTAATAGACTTGAGGTTTGGTTTTTGAGCACCTGATCAAAAGCTCATTGGTGTCAGGCACCTGATAAAAAATCTGAGTGGATTCCTACCAGGGTGTAGAAGAGTGGATGTACCCAGGTTGGGGAACCACTATAAACTCTTGTGTTGTCTGGATGCCCATTTCTTTTAAGTTCTTGTTGTGGATGTGATTATTAGGACTACAGTTTATATTTAGTTAATTTTATTCCTGCACTAGATTAAATCAGAAGAAAATTTAATAAACCCTGAATACTCTATTCACCCCCCCCCCCCCCTCTAGAGTATTCCTGATCTAACAGCTCACTTTCATAGGGTACATCCTTTTTCCACTCCACCTATCTAGTAGTGTGTTAGATTGACCTAATATCTCCTATTTACTCAGCTCCTTGAGCTTACACCTCAGATACCTCAGGATCTTACACCTCAGAGTTAGACTCACTCCTAGCTCTGACTAAAGATAGTCCTACCTCGAACTCAACAGCCCTACCATAGAGATTAACCTAATCTCCTACCTTAGATCCCTGAAAATCCTACTCAGATCCACTCTTGCATCCTACCCACTCAGATCCACTCTTGGATCCTACAACTCAGCCTTTATAACACTCGCTCATTGCTCAGATCACATAATGACCCTACAGTTTGAATAAAGTTTTGATGAGATTGAATCTAGAGAAGTAAGTCTCTGAGTCAGCTTCTTGGACTGTGTATAACCAGACCTAACTCTTCACATCACCAAGAATGTGTATATTCATGTTTGTTCTTCTTGTGCTGATAATATCTATTGTAGAGCTTTATTCTTTCAAGCTTGAATATCATCTGAGTTAAAAGCAGCAACCTTGAAGAAGACCAACAACTATCTTGTGTGCTTTGTCAACTAACCCTTTTAGAAAATTAGGGTTCAAATTCTTGCTGAAGTCTCCCTTGAGTTTTTTGATTTCAAAACTTTTTAGTCATGAACCTTGATCTATATGCAGAACTCCAGTTTTAATTTCTCTGCAAAAACTTTTTATATCCCGTAGTTCAATGGCTATTTGTTTCGTATGGGATTGCCAAATAGGCAGCTGTAAATTTACTTTAGCTTTAACTACTCTATAGAAACTATACAATGCCATTTGGATTCTAGTGCGCAAATCCCGCTTCATTTGAATTTGGATGATGTCAGTATGACTCAACGCACATGGACTTGGAACCTTTCACAAATAATCTACATAAGAGTTGAGTGAAGTCTTGCGACTCAACTCATAGACGCAATGAGTGTTGTCTTAAGACTCAACACATAGAGGTGTTGAGTGTTGTCTTGAGACTCAACACATCTTGACTTAACAGAATCCTTCTGGTAGAAAGCATTGAGTGAAACTCATTCAATCAATGCTCATGGACTTAGCAGTTTCCTGATTGAAGGTATTGAGTGAACCTTCTACACTCAATGCTTTTGGACCTGTATAGAATTTTTGAATGAAGGCGTTGAGTGATTCTTCTACACTCAACGCTTATGGACTTTGCTAAATGTTTGGTAAGTAATTGAGTGAGCCTTCTCACTCAAAGCTTCTATACTTTGACAAATTTCCTTTGAGTAGGCGTTAAGTGAAAGGCCTTCACTCAATGCTTTTGGACTTCGCTAGATTTAAGTCCAACACCACTAAGGCTTTGAATGTTTGAGTTTCTATCAATGCTTCTATGCCTCTGGCATTAAGTGATGTGTACTCACTAAATGCATGTGGACTTATGCAAATTTTTGCCTCTCTATTGTGTCCTGTCTTGAGTCCAACCAAAGTTCCGACTGAATCAATCTATCTAATCATAGAATAGTAGACAATCTGAATATATTGAACACAAACATATATCAAATACAAACATATGTATACTATTGACCTGTGGCCTTCTTCAAATCTGGGACATTGTGATCAATGGACCAAACAATCTCCCCCTATTTGAAGAAGTCAGAACAATAATCAATGATATACACTAACTCACAGACAAGATAAATTTCACAGAATTTAAGAGAAATAAATAACACACAATCAAGATTTGATTAACACAAAATGTGATAATTATAAACAAAATGTGTGCCAATCAATAATGTTCTATATTCCTAAATCCCTAAGGAACCTATTACATAAAACAATTTAAGTTTCTGGTTACTTAATGACTATGCCCCTGCCAGGCCTCTTAGTAGACATCTCATCAGCTTCAATCTTCTTTTACCTTTGCCTTTCGAAATAGTTGTATTTCTTTGGAAAATACTTGTTAGGCTCTAGAGCATTTGATGGAATAGTACCTTATCTCTTATCTCATCTGAATTTCCTTTTGATCTCTTCACACCTTTCAGGTTTGGCCCAATACAAGGAGCTGTATAACGTTCCTCTTTCTATCTTGTTTTCTTTTATCTGGTCCCAGGCAGAAAGAATGATAGTCCTTGATTGAACAATACATATCTCAAAGTCAGGCCCGGACTCCATTTATTCTCTGTATCTCTTCTTGCTCTGTCTGACCTCAGCTTCTTCCTCAACAATAGACTTGTCTTTGCTCTTAAATATTTGTTCAGTGGTGGGGATGGAGGCAATAATATCAACAACACTATTTTCAGCACCATCACCAACAATTTGTCCTTCAGGAGTGGGAACATCATCATATACAAAATGTTTTAGACCCAATGATCCCCTGATAATATTTATGGTCCAAATAGCATTATCTGTATATGCTTGGATCATTGTTTTCTCCCCCTTTATGACTTATTCTGTGATGATTGTAGTCAGGGAGTCCTTGGTATAGGAAATCTTGTTAGCCAAATAATTTACTCCTTTTGTAACATGATTCTTGATTTCCAGCATGTGATCATCTAAGATCTATGTGAAAGTATCCATTCTACTTTCCAGAGTGATTTTGTTGGCCTCCATGATTGTCTTTTGTACGTTATGCACCATTTCCATATTTCTTGAGGTGATGTTTTGATTTTTTATAATGTCATTTTGCTTCTGTCTGATCTCCTCAAGTTTGTTGTCAGTATAAGTCATAGTAGGAGCAGCTCTATTGAAGAATGCAACAGTGTTGGCTTTCAACAAATTTCTGTCAAATCTAATAAACTTGATCTCAGTACATAGATCTTGTCTCTATCCCTTGATGGAGTCATCTACATAGTGCTCAAGCTGTCTTCTCTGGTCATCTAGAAGTCCTTTCAGTTGAGGGAGGAAGGTGGAAGATATATCATCAGGTTTTTGAGATTCCCCTTGGAAGAAGTCATCCTCATCCTCCCTCCTTGTATCTTCCTTGGCTTTTGAGTCAGCCATTTCAAACTCAGATGAGTGATCATGAATTTCAGCATCAGGCACATCAGCCATAAATATCTCAATAATATATTCATTCTCTTGAGTAAGGAGCTCTGTAGGAATCTCCCCCTCAATCTCAATACTATCCACATCAATTTGTTGATATTTAACAGTTGTGTTGGGTACATTTTATTGCACTATCTCTGGAACTTGCTCCCCCTCAACATTAGTACTGGAGGGCAGTAGTTGAGATCCATTTGGTTTCTAATATATTCTTTCTTGTAGTTTATCCAGGAATGAGTCAATATGTTCTTGTAGACTCACAAATGATTTACCTTGCTCCCCCTCAGTAGGAGAACCAACTCTGAGAGTCTCTTACTTAAACTCCTCACAGATTCTGTTTATAATATCACCAACCAGTTTATCAGCAGTTTCAGCTGGAGTGTCTTCAAATTGAGACAAACTACTTGGTTGAGTCCTTACTACAGGTTCATATGATATAGACACCTGAGCACTCACATCTCTTCTAGTCTCAGTAGTAGATTTAGATAATAGTAGTGGTTCATGAGGTTCATCACCTTTGCTCTCAGAAGAGATGCTCTTAGAACTCTCTCCAGCGATGGTGACTTCTTTCTTTCATTTCGTGTCAGCTGGCTATTGGTGTGGGAGAAATACTCCATCCCATCTTTCAAACATCCTAGAGTCCATCTTTCTCATGTGATGTATCTTAGCTCCTAGCCTCACATTGAGGATCCCTGGAGCAGAGCTCAGTAGGTATAAAGAGATAATTCTACTAAATTTGGGTTCTGGAATGCACTCCAGTATTCTCTCAAAAAGAATCCTTCCACAGCCAGTCCTCTTAGACATAATCACTGTTATCATGATCTCAAACATCTTCCTGGAAATCTTATCATATGACCCTATTTTACAGATTAAGGCCTTGCCTATTACATCAGTCAAGAACCTCCCCTTCAGATTCATCTCTTTCCTCTGTATAGAACCAGTGTTCTGTTTTGACAGACTACACCATTTAACAACTTACTTCACATCCTCAAGAAATATCTCATCTTCCTCATCTATCGGCCCAAACATAGTTAGGTTTAGAGCTTTGTTCAACCTCCTTGAGAAAATATTAATCATGTTTCCATTAATTGAGGTCTTAATCTTAGTGGACGAAGAGTCCCTTTGGCATTTGAGTATGGTTCTAACACTTCTCATTTCCAGATTGAGCTTGGTTCTAATACAAAGAATTCTAGGTCGGTGGCATCTTGGGAATATTTCCCTCAATGTTTCCTAAATTTGATTTGAAGAGGCATCACCATCATCACTAAGAGCATAGTTGTATGTGATGTTGTTCAAGCTTATCATGTGCAGGATGCTCCTTAAAACAAGGTTAGAAGGGTTGTCTAAGTGATAGTGAAAGGTGGTCACAAGGTAGAGTAGTGGAGACACAAAAATCTGTCTAAGTCCACAGGCGTTGAGTGAAGACAGTTCACTCAATGCCAGATGCCAAGGAAGGATGCTGGAAAGACTGAAAATGGAATAAGTCCATAGCCATTGAGTGATGATGGTTCACTCAATGCTAGATTCCAAAAGCGTATAGTAAAGGATGGATAGTCAAAGCCCAACAGTTTGCAAGACAGAATTGCGACAAAGTCCACAGGCATTGAGTGAAGGCAGTTCACTCAATGCCATATAACAAGAGGCGTTGAGTAAAGCTGAGTCTTTCAAAGCCTCAGCATTGGCAAGAAGAAAAATCGACTAGGTCCAGAATCATTGAGTGAGAACAACTCACTCAATGACTGAAGAGAAGCGTTGAGTCAAGCTCAAGCATTTGAAGATTCTGTCAAAGAATTTTGGCTAAGTCTAGAAGCGTTGAGTGAGTATAACTCACTCAATGCCCAAAGTAGAAGATGTCGGCAGAGCAATGATCAGTCAAAGCATAACTAAAGAGAGACAGAAAAATCTGTCTATGTCCAGATGCGTTCAGTGAGGACAGCTCACTCAACATAAGCTAAACAAGTATTTGTGGCTAAGTATAGAAGCATTGAGTAAAGACAGTTGGCTCAATGCCTCATCAAAAATGCAGGATAAGGAAGAAGAATTGAGTGATGAAGACCCACTCAACACATTCATAAAGAAAGGTGCAGCTAAGTATAAAAGCATCGAGTGAGGACAGTTCACTCAACGCCTCAGCCAGAAGGTAGTCGTTCAGAGAAGTAGCTAAGTATAGGGGTGTTGAGTGATGAAGGTTCACTCAACGCACTCAATGCCTGGCAGTGCCGAAGAATTTGGTCAAGTCGAAAAGCATTGAGTGAAGGCTATTCACTCAACGCACTCAATGCCTAGTAGGGTAGAATTTGGCTAAGTCAAGTTGGAATTGAGTGATGAAGGCTCACTCAATGCACTCAATGCCTAATCAGAAGAAGGATTGTTTAAGGACAAAAACATTAAGTGAAGGCTATTAACTCAACGCACTCAACGCCTGGAAGTACAGTTATTCTGACTAAGTGTTTTTACGCTGAGTGAAGGCCATTCCCTCAACGCACTCAACACTCAGGATGGAATTTAGAATTTGTCTAAGTACACAAATGTTGACGTCATCATGTGTCAGCAAAGTTTCAAATTATTGAGGGAAAGCCATAGTAGATCACAAACGACACCGCAGGTCTACAGTATTACTTTTGTAGATAAAGATATGTTGCAACCAACAAATTCAGTGGGCCCAGAGGTCAAATAGCTGTTAGATGGAGGAATATAAAAGTGATAAGTTCGACGGATGTAAAGATAATTTTTAGGGTTTTACATTTCACAAAGAGGTGGAACTTCATGGTCTTATCTCTCGCTATTATTACAGAGCTTTAAGCTGATGTTCAAACTCGCTGAACTAAAAGTTCAGCCAGATAGCTATAGCGATCTTCACCTGCTATAGCAAGTTTAGAGAGATCTCTGAGAAAGAAGAAGAAGCAAAGTTCTAACCCTATATGTAACAGATCTGTTGAAACTAGATAGCTATTGTGATTCTCATCCTCAACAACAAGTTCAGAAGTAATTTTTGAGAAAGATGAAGAAGCATTGTTCTAATTTTTGTAGTCAAGGTTAGCTGATTGAAGAGTATAAAGAACAGTCAAATCACTGTCTTCGTCAATAAGTTCAGAGACTTTGTTTCTGAGTTTCTTCCAGCACAAGCAGCAATTTGTTGAAGATAAATTTATTGTTGTTAAGAAGTGGTTAGGGCTGAGTTAACTCAGCTCAGGAAGTAGTAGGCTCAGAGAAATATCTCTTTGAAGTCAAAGATAGAACTGAGATTCACTCTCAGTTCAAAAAGAAGCAGTTCACTGCAAGTCTCTTCCAGCACAAGCATCAGTGTCTTGAAGATCAACATTCTTGTTGCTGAGAAGGAGTTAGGGCTGGGATTTTCTCAGCTCAGGTAGCAGCAAGGCAAGCTGCAGTTACTTTACAGTTCCAGCAAGTCATTTCAGAAGAATAATTTCTGGTGCTGTGAAGAAGAAGATTGGGCTAAGTATTTCAGTCTAGGAAGGCAGGCTCAGAGCGAAATTTCTCTGTAGTCAAAAAGACATCAATAAACTCTTTACCTTCTATAGGATCCTTTGGATCTGAGTTGTAGGGCTTTGTGCCTGAGATTGTAGCATCCTTATATCGATCTGAGTTGTAGGCCTATGTGCCTGAGGTAGGACCTTTGGGTTTGAGGTAGGATCTGTTTAAGATCTGAGGTAGGATAGTCATTCTCCCCGAGGTAGGGCCTTTGTGCCTGAATTTTAGGATCCTCCATGGATCTGAGATAGGGCCTTTGTGCTTGAGCAATAGGAGAGTCATTTTGTCTAAGGTAGGGATATCCTACTTGCATGAGTGTAGGACTTGTGCTCAAGTCTGAGGCAGGTGATCTTTGGATCATTGAGTTGTAGGAGCAAGCTTGCTTTGAGGTAGTGCTTTGTAGCTGAGGTAAGTTTTGGAGGACACTGAGCGATCTAGAGGGATCTGTGTTCTAAGCTCTTAGGAGCCGAGATTTGGAGAAGTGCCTTGTCTAACACACTGTTAGAAAGGTGGGAGAGATAGTGGAAGTAAACATAAACTGGGGAACCACTATAAATCTTGTGTGTGTTCTTGAAATCAAGCTAACTAAGCTAACTCAACACACCAAGATCAAAGAGAAAGTAAAAGATAGTCACAGAATACTACGAAACCTATTCTTCCCGCCATGCCCTCCCTTGCTAGTCACTTCTTTTACGACTTGTTCTGTCTTTGCGTTCAATTCACTTCACGTGGCTCTGCTACTGTTCGTGCATACTTCTTTCCCTTCCAGTGCTCTTGCGGGTTGTTGTGGTCGCGCGGGTTGTTTTCTCTACATGCTTGGTTTGTTTTCTATTCTCGCGCGGGTTATTTTCTATACTAGTGCGGTCTCTTCATCTTCTCTATTTGCTTCTTTTTGGGTGGCAAGTTCTCCTGCCTCGTTCTCTTTCTACGACTAGTTCTTTTTCGGCTTCTCACTCAACCGTATAGTTTGAGTCTCTCTGCTAACCTTCTTTCCTTGATCGTGTTCTCTTTGCGACCTATTCTTTTTTGGTTTATGCTCTTCTAGGAGTATTTTGCAGTTTGTTCTCTTAACTGCTTGATCGCACGGTTTGTTTGTTCGCATAGTCTCTTTGCATCTTTTGCGAGCTTCTATCTAACCATGCGATTAGTTTTTTATCTATCTATTTTCTCTCTTCATGAGGTTGGTTTCTCTTATGTCTAACCGTGCTCTTTTGGCCTTTTCCGATAAGTGGCTTATTGACTCTGGTGACACTTGTCACGTGACCGATAATTCTCATTTGTTCTCCTGCTTTAATACGCAAAAATAGGTATCTCCTATTGTTATTGTAGATGGAACTTCTTCTCTAGTGCATGATGTTGGAACAGTGTACCTCACACCATTTTGTAGCTTGAGCACAATGCCTATATTCCCTCTTTTCCGAGTAATTTACTGTCTGTTCATGGTCTATGCACACAGTTGCACTGCACAGTTACTTTTACTACCACTAATTGTTCTTTTTGGATTCTATCTCAACGATAATGATTAATACTGGAACTGAGAGTGGTGACCTCTTCTTTCTTGATAATGTCATTGCTCTTTCTGCCTCTTCTTCCCTTCAACAATGGCATCATCGTCTTTGACATCCTCCTTCTCGCCTCATCGACCAACTTCTCCCAAATCTTCCTCAAGAAAATTCTCATTTGAATTGTGTAGCATGTCAGCTTGGTAAACATCATCGCTCTTCTTTCTCAACATGGATGGGATGTAGTTCTTTGCATCCTTTTGAACTAGTTCACTCTCACATCTGGGGTCCCTATCCTACTTCTACTATGGTAGAGGTAGCTTGTACTTTGTTAACTTCATTGATGATTTCTCCAGGTGTACTTGGTTGTATCTCTTGAAAGACCGTTCAGACCTTTACTCTGTGTTTACCACCCTTTATCATGAGAACTCCACACAGTTTAATGTACCTATTCAGATTCTTCATACTGATAATGCCAAGGAATATGTCAACTATCAATTTTCCAACATTTGTGCGAGCTACGACTGATTCATCAAACTATTTACCCATATACCTCTCAACAGAATGGCGTTGATGAACGCAAGAATTGTCATCTCCTGGATTTTGCTTGCAGCCTTCTCTTATAAATGAATGTTTCTTGGTCTTATTGGGGCCATGATGTTCTTCTCTCTTGATATCTCATAAATTGTATTTCGTCATCTGTTATTCAGGGCAAGACTGCATTCTCTGTTTTGTATCCCGGGGCCGAGTCATTTCCTTTACCTCTTAGAGTTTTTTTGTTGTACGACATTTGTTCTCATACATTCTCTTGGTCTTGACAAACTTTCTCCCAAGTCTATAAAATACATATTCCTTGGTTATTGTCTGACTCAGAAGGGATATTGCTGTTTTGATCCTCTTTTTTACAAACAATATGTCTCTGCTGATGTCACTTTCTTTGAGGATACAACATATTTTTCTCTTGCTTCTTATATCTTGCACTCTGATACTTTGTCTTCAATGCCTATTATTTCGGCACCTCTATCGACACCAGTTCTTGAGCTTTATATGCATATTCCCGGGCCTCTTAACTCTTCTGATAGTATATCTGCTCATATAGATAAGATTGATCTTGATCTTCCATTTCCCTGTGGAAGGGCATCCAACAATGCACTAAGAATCCTATTGATGTTGTTGTCTTATATGCTCAGCTTTTCCCGGTTGGAAAGCTTCTTGCTCTTGCTATATCTTCTACAAGCATCCCGACGACATATAAAGTGGCTCTTGCCATTCCGCAGTGGAAAGCTGTTTGGATGAAGAAATGAA
The DNA here is from genome assembly GCA_039583875.1 of Platanthera guangdongensis. NCBI lineage: Eukaryota > Viridiplantae > Streptophyta > Magnoliopsida > Asparagales > Orchidaceae > Platanthera > Platanthera guangdongensis. The sequence continues at coordinate 209,318,588 of CM077151.1, forward strand.
AACCTTAACTGAGAGAGGTACTTGGACCCTTGTTCCACATCTCTGGGCACAGATGTGGTTGGTTGTCGATGGGTCTTTGTTATCAAGTATCTTCCAGATGGTTCTATTGACAAATATAAGGCGAGGCTTATTGCCAAAGGAATTACTCAAAGGTATGGTGTAGACTTCTTTAATACTTTTCCCCCTTTGCTCGAATTAGCACTATACATGTTCTTTTCTCTGTCGCAGTTAATAAATACTGGGAGATGTATCAGTTAGATGTGAAGAATGCCTTCCACTATGTTGATTTGCAGGAAGTGGTTTACATGGAGCAACCTCCTGGGTATGTTGCTCCGGGGGAGTCTCAGGTATGCAAGCTTCAAAAGGAGATTTATGGTTTAAAGCAGAGTCCACGAGCTTGGTTTGCCAAGTTTAGTGGCATTGTTTCTCTATTGGGTTCAATCAAAGTTCTACTGATAATTCACTGTTTATACGCAAGACTACTAAAGGTTTTGTGGTTCTTGCTGTCTATATGGAGGATATCCTTCGTACTAGTGATGATAAGGAAGATATTGATCTGGCAAAATGACATCTTTGACATCATTTAATTAATAAGGATATGGGGACTCCAAAAACTTTCTGGCAATTGAGATTTCACGAAAGCGCAACTCTGTGGTTCTTTTGCAGCAAAAGTATGCGCTAGATTTCTTAAAAGAAATTGATCTTCTTGTCACAAGACCTGCTCATTGCCTGATGGCAGTTGGACATGATAAGGGGTGGACTAAAGATTCTCCTCATCTCTGAGATTGTATTGTGTACATGCAACTTGTAGGCAAACTCATCTATCTGACAGTTACCAGACCAGATATCTGTTATTGAGAGTCTTTGTTTTCATGGATAACTAAATTTCCTAGAGGGGGGGTGGGGGGGGGGGGGGTGAATAGGTTTCTTAAATACTTATGGTTATCTTTTATTCTCTTTCTTTAAGTGCTTTTTTGGTGAGTAATATTCAGCTTTCAAGACAAACACCTGCAACAAAGAAACAACATAAAGAAGCACACACACAAGATATATAGTGGTTACCCAGATTATGGGTATGTCCAATTTCCCTCCCACCTTTCTAACTTTTAGTTAGACAAGGCAATTCTCCAATCTCAGCTCAAAAAGCTTACAACATGATCCCGCAGGATGATGTAGGGGTATCCGGAAATGGAGATCTCCGCGAAGATAACGCTCTCCCTACGCACTACACGTCGTAGATCTACCGCACCTACACAGCACCTATCACCCACAATAGTTTCTCGTCGCAAGAACGTGCACAAATACGAAGGAGGAATGGTCGACTCGAAAACAACGATCGGAAATTTGAGTCGGAATATTCCCAAGAAAACACAAAGGTTGCCACTCCTTTTTGAGAGCAAGACCAAGGCTATAGGCCAAGATCCACTCAGGAAAATAGGATCCACCCGATCCGGATATAAAAAGCCTAGCAAAGGCGATTTCTATTCAAAACTTGCAGCGATTGAATTAACTTTTCAGAGAAAACGATTGCGAAATCACAACAACTAAAGAAGAGAATCACACAAGGGAAAGGGAAGAGATTACCCAACCGGAAAGCGTTTCACACAAGATAACTGTGGGAGAATCACTCTCTCCACGGATCCACCGGTGTCACACCGAGTGGTTTGCAACCTTCTTCCAAGGAGTCGTACCGAAGGAAGCCGCGCCGGATTCGCACCGAACGGATGGACGGAGCAAGGGGGGGAGGCGGCTTCACACCACACAGGGGGGGGGGGGGGGGGGCGGCGTCTTGGAGAGCACTCCTCTTGGCCGAAATTTTCAAGGGAAAATTAGGTTTCAATCTTTCTAATTATCTCATAAGAAAGCCTCCTTATATAGAAGTTACAAACAAGCCTTAGCCCTTCATGATGGAGATGTAATCTCATCCATCCGAATGGCTAATTGCACACCAACATTAAAATTGTTCAAAATGAAAAATAACAAAACATGCAATGAATATAAAATTATCACATAAAAATAGGATAATTTTATATTCCCAATATAAAATAGAGTGCAAGAAAAGGAAATAAATAAGGCTAATTCTTTAAAGTGGCTGCAGCATGCCGCGGGCGGAAGTTGTAGCGTAGCCTTCCGTTAGCGTCATTGTGCCGCCTCAAGTCCTTGAGTTGTATTGCCTTATCAACCGGATCATCATCAACATCGTCAGCATCATCTTCAAATGGTGGAGGAGGGGGCACTCCATCAATCCTCCCCCGCTCAAATGCACGCATCTCCGTTGCGTGGTCCAAGAGATAGCGGTGAAGGAGAGCGACATCCAAACTTTGCAGCTCCGTCTCGAGTACCCAAGAGTCATCCGAAGGGGGCCGATCATGCCAACGGATGAGAAAGCGGTGGGTGTCACCATCAGCAGTGGTAACAGGCTCAGCATCAAGTATCATCTCTGGAGTGGAAAACGTCCGTGGAAACCTGGGGAACATATTAGCAGTAGGCAGGAAGGAAGGCAACTTACCATCTGGTGATATACCTGTGGGGACCGAAGGAGAAAGATCATCCGTACTACCACTCCCCAACCCATGAGAATTTAGAGTGGGAGAAGAAGACGACACAGAAATCAACTCTTGTGGTGGTGACACAAACATCGTTAAATCCGAAACGTCAAAAATGGGGAGATACCCCAATCAGCAGGCAAGTCCAAAACGAAAGCATTGTCACATAACTTCTTAATATTCCCAAAAGGGCCGGTGCGCTTTGGTTCTAACTTTTTAACGGTGCCAGTTGGAAAGCGTTCGGGAACCAAACGGACTAAAACTAGATCGCCAATTTTGAAGTTTGACACTCTCCTATGTACATTAGCGTGCGCTTGAAAAGAGTCGTATTGCGTAGTCAAGGTGTCCCGTATACGTGCGTGTAAATCATGGATGTGCTGGGCAAAGGATTGTGCAAACTGACTTGCCTTGTACGTGGGGGGCAACGACACCAAGTCAAGCGGCACAGGAGCCTTATATCCGTGGACAATCTCATTTGGGGACAGACCCGTAGAGCTATTCTTGGAATTATTGTAGGTTAATTGGGCATGGGGAAGGAGAAGATCCCAAGTGCGCTTGTGATCACTCACAAGGAATCGTAACAAATTTCCTAAGCTCCGATTAACTACTTCCGTCTGCCCATCAGTTTGGGGATGATAGGCGGAGGAAAACAATAATTTTGTTCCCATTAATATCCAAAGAGTTTTCCAAAAATAACTAGTGAATTTTAAGTCCCTATCCGATACTGTGGTCTTTGGCGCTCCACGGTGACTAACGACTTCTTTAAAATATAGTTTAGCGACATGAGACGCATCGTTTGTCCTACTGCACGGGATGAAATAAGCCATCTTTGAAAACCTATCCACAACTACAAAAACTTAGTCGTGACGGCGTAGGGTAATGGGGAGGCCTAATACAAAATCCATACTAATGTCTACCCAAGGCATGGAGGGAATAGGCAAGGGTGTATATAATCCTACGTTGGTTTTACTACCCTTAGACACCTGACACGTGCAGCAGCTACTCACTACCTATCCCACCATAACCTTAAGTTTTGGCCAATAGAATTTGTCCTCGACTAACGTAATGGTCTTATCTCTACCGAAGTGGCCACTCAACCCTCCGCTATGCAACACCCATATGATATGTAGTCGTAACGATGACTGCGGAATACATAACTTCCCGTTCCTAAACAGGTAACCGTCCTTGATGACGTATGCAGATATCGTCGTGGGGAGCTATCCTGGGCAGATAAACAGAAGTCCTGTAAGTTAGGACACGTGGCATACTCATCCTTAACTTGCTCAAATCCTACGACATGTACTTCCATAGAGGTGAGTATAATAGTAAGACGACTAAGGGAGTCCTCGACTCGGTTATCAGCTCCCTTAAGGTGCTTGAGATTAAACGTGTAACCTTGTAAGAAAGCTAACCACTTAGCGTGTTGTGGGCTGATCTTACGCTGGCCGTTGATGAAACGTAAAGCCTCATGATCAGAGAGGATCACAAACTCCTTGGATAGGAGATAGTGCCTCCAATGGTGTAGACATTGGACTACAACATAAAATTCCCTATCATAATTTGAATAGTTCAGCTTAGGGCCGGACAACTTCTGTAACGTCCCTAGCCGATCCAACATGACAGCGTCACGGCTCCGCTCTATCTGCAGGTCAATTGGTGATGAGAGTTGAAAGAACTCCATAGTTAAGCGTGCTCGGGCTGGAGTAGTACTGGGATGGGTGACCTCCTGGGAAGTCCCCATCGTGCGGGCTTGACTATCGAGTTTACCTCATCAAAGGGAGGCTGTGGCCACCAACAACCCGCCTGTGGAGGGAGAGGGGTTGGGGTGCTTGGGCTGCAGCCCGGTAGCATCGCCTAGAGCGGAGCCGTGACGCTGTCACGTTGGATCGGCTATGGGTGTTACAACTTCTCGCTAAAATAACTAATGGGATGGCCCTCCTGGCTCAAGACACCTCCAATCCCTACCCCAGACGCATCACAAGTGAGCTCAAAGACTTTAGCAAAGTCAGGTAGACGTAAGACAGGTGCCTCAGTCATGAGCTCCTTTATTCATTCAAAAGCATAGGTGGCGGACTTCGTCCACGTAAACTCTCCCTTATTCATACAGTCTGTGATAGGAGACATAATACTACTGAAGTCTCGTATGAAACGACGATAAAACCAAAGCAAATAAATAGCACGGATCTGATATCTAAATCAAAAATCAGAAAAGGGTAAAAAGAAATAAGCAAAATAAAAACTCTAATAACCAAAGCAAATAAATAAAAAAAATGATATGCACAAATGGAAAAGGGCTTCAATCTATTAGCTGCCTCTACACAAACTCACACGACTATGATCCCCGGCAACGGCGCCAAAAACTTGATGTTAAAGATCACGACAGTGAACCGGTCGCACAAGTAATATAAAATGGGGGTTTTCCCAAGTATCGATCTCACAAGGAACACAGTAAGGTGAAGTTAATTTCGATGAGGACTTGAGATTGAAGTCCTCAGGTCGGAGCTAACTAAGGGGGGTTTTGATGTTGCGGAAATAGAAAATAAAAGGCTAACAACTACTCCTATGCAACGCCGCTATGCGATGCTTCGCCAGGCAGGATGGAAGACTAGTCGGGCCGCTATGCACCGAATCACTAGGCGGATGGATGAGAAGGCTAGCGGATGAGGTGGTTAGAACAGCGGAATGAGGGTCGTGAGCACCTCTTCACTATGCACGCCACTAGCAATTGCTAGTGCGGCAAGGGTGGATGGTGGTGGATGGAATATGGCGCAACTCAAGCAACTTAGGCAGTAAAATGAAATAGGAATCATATAGACATGAAACACATAACATATACAACCACAGTGCACTTCATCAATATAAATAGATTTAAAACACCAATATTCAACAATAAAGCAAGAACAAGTCAAGATATCGACCGAATCCGAAGTCTTGCTGAGGATTCACGGTTGGAATCATCGGGTTGTCATTCCGCGTCCAAGCTCGGTCCTCAACTGCGTCCGGGGTAGAGAAGGGCTGTCACCACCTTCCAATGGCCCGTCTTCTTCGTCTCACGATAGCAGACGAAGTTTGCTAGCTTTCCTTTGCTTGATGGCTATGGCGTCAAACCCTACTTGAAGCTCACGGATGAAGGAGAAGGCCGAGAGGAAGCTCTGGCTTGGATTTGGCGGTGAAAGCTTGCCCGGAGCACCTCCCTAGGGTGGAAGATGAAGGGTAATGGCGGAGAAGGAGGAAAACGGCGGAAAAATGTCGAGCTCCGGATCCTCTCTCGAATTAGGGCAAGACCTGCACTATTTATACAAAGCAGAAATGAACAATGCGCGCGGTCACAAGCGCACGACCAGTGGTCGTGCGCACTATGTCCGGTGATCGTGCGCACTGGCATGGAAGATCAGGAAGAAGAACTGGGATAATGCCCACGAGTAGTGGCGCAAGAACAGTGGTCGTGCGCACTAAGTTCAATGGTCGTGCGATTACCCCAGACAGGAATCCAAAAAAGAGGAATCAATGCACATGTTCAGTGGCGCACGACCGGTGGTCGTGCGCATTATGTCCATTGGTCGTGCGCTTACCCCAGGCTGATTATGGAAAACGTAGAGTAGTGTGCATGATCAGGGGCGCACGACCAGTGGTCGTGCGCATTAGATCCCATGATCGTGCGCAGTATTCCTGTTTCACAACCATCCCGGAACATGCACACGACCCTTGTACCGAAAGGAAAAACCAATCACTGATATGTGTAGACATTCCAGGCAATAACAAAAAGGAGAACAGACTATAAAAATAATAAAATACACAACCATGGGCATAAATGTGCACTTCCTATGGAAATATAGGCAAGATGAAATAGGAACGATAAAAAACTAAAAGTGAAGTGCAAACACGTGAAAACTAGCCCAGATGAGTCCGAAAATAGGTATATAAAGTGGACTCATCAGGAAGTAATCAAGTTCAATTAACATTGAGAACGTCATGAGTGTAAATAGTGTGCTAGTACGTTTTATGTAAAGAGATTGTGTAGTTGCAGTCCAATTCTTATGTGCAGAAGTCTTAGACAAGACAATGACATGTGTTCGTGTAACATCAAAAGTGAGATAACACAAAGTGAAAGATAACATATTGTCTATGGATATCCCGATCGTCTAGGAACACAATATAAGAGAAATATGGTGAATTATCACCTCACATGTCATTCTGTGTCATATATAGGCAAAAACTAGGGGCACTAAGCTTAAAATAGAGTCGGTGCACAAGATCGAAGTGACTTTTTAACCAATGTGCTCATCCTCATAATGCTCATGAAGACTTATCAGGAGGAGTGAGTAGTGCTTGGGTTGACCGAGAAAATAGATGTGATAGTTTGGATAGAGTTATTTTGTTAGCATAGATTTATCATTTTGATCATTTTTTTTAAATTCATGGAGCCCCAAGTTAATCGAAATCTATCCAACTAGATAGATACACTTTAACATGTATACATATGACTTGTAAAAGAGTTTTGGCCCAAAGTTTCGCATCTAGTATAATCATAAATGTATCGTGACATTTATTATTCAACGTATTTCTAGTGTGTTAGAATATAGTGTCATGAGGTATAGCATATACGCAGAGCATTTTTCATCTTGAGTGCACCAGCTAGGAATGTGTGTATCATGTGAAGTCATTCCCTTATCTAAATCCTCAAACATACCTAGAGGCATAGGCAACAAACATGACCTCGACCTGTCACACTCAATAGCTAAGCACCTATAGATTCAGCCCACTATGACCGGAGGACAATCTTTACATAAATTACAACTCTAAACTCAAACATTGTACGTACGCATTATGGTCTAAGTCACAGTCCTTTGAGCCCTTAGAAATGAACAATCCACAATTTTTACGTTATATATATATATATATATATTTGATTTTTTTGAAAGAACAAAAATGACAAGGAAACTCAAGTAAACAAAGAACAAATATGTGAAAGAAAAAACACAAAGATAAGAGCCACAAACAAAAAAACTCAGACACACCCAATAATGACTAGGATGAGAGGTCCGGAACTCCAAGCTCGAGTCGAAGCATTGAGAAACGTGCATCAACAAGTGGTTTAGTGAATATGTCTGCTAGTTGGTCATCGGTGCCAATGAAGCTAACACTCACGTTCTCTGTTTTTATAAGATCTCGAATAAAGTGGTGACGCACGTCAATATGTTTTGATCTAGAATGGTGCAATGGATTATATGTCAGGTCTATGGCACTCTTGTTGTCGCACCTAAGTGTAACATTCCTACAAGTTAACCCAAAGTCTTCTAATATTTGCGACATCCATAGTGCTTATGCGCAACAACTTACTAAGGCGATATACTCAGCTTCAGTGGTGGATAGTGAAACCGAGTTTTGTTTACGGCTTGACCGAGGGACTACTGCAGGGCCTAGGAAATGACATGTACCACTTGTGCTCTTACAATCAAGTGAGCACCCTGCATAGTCAAAGTCAGAGTACCCGTGTAGTGTGAAATCGGTGGTATGTGGGTACCATAGTCCAATGTTCGGTGTTCCTATATGGTACCTAAAATATGCTTTACTGCTTTCACATGTGACTCTCTAGGGTGGGCTTGGTACCTAGCACACATACCTACCGCAAACATGATATCTGACATAGAGGCACTCAAATATAACAATGATCCTATCATACCTCTGAACACTGTCTGATCGACGGAAATGTCACCTTCATCTTTTCCTAATTTAAGAGAGGCACTCAAAGGAGTTTTGACTTGTTTCAGATTCTCATACCCAAAACACAAAAGCATATCTTTGATATATTTTGATTGACATATAAAAATACCGTCTTTGCGTTGAGAAATTTGAAATCCTAGGAAATAGGTAAGTTCTTCTACTAGGCTCATTTTGAATTCGGATTTCATTAAGGACACAATTTCTTCGAACATCTATTCATTCGTGGCCCCCGAAATGATATCATATGCATAGATTTGTAATATAATTAGATCTGAATTCTTCGTCTTTACAAATAATGTGGTGTACGCACTACCATACTTAAGCCATGATCTAGGAGAAAAGTGGTGAGCCTATCGTACCAAGTAAATGGTTCCTGCTTTAGTCCGCACAAGACCTTCACCAACTTGTATACGTGGTTTGGGTATGCGGCATTCATGAAACCGGGTGGTTGCTCGACATATACCTCTTCTTTCATATATCTGTTTAAGAAAGCATTCTTAACGTCCATTTGTTACAATCTAATTTGCTTATAACTTGCAAACACATAAAACATACGAATGGTCTCAAGATGAGCAACTAGTGCAAATGACTCCTCAAAATCTACACCCTCAATCTGAGAATACCCTTGAGACACCAACCTAGCTTTATTTCTCGTTATCTTAGACTCACCATCAAGTTTATTTTTGAAAACCCATTTTAAGCCTATGAATGGATGGTTATCTGGTCGTTCCACTAAGACCTATACCTTACTTCGCTCGAATTGGCTCAGCTCCTCATTCATCTCCAAGAACCATGATTCATCTTTCAAGGCTTCTGAGACATTCTTGGGTTTAATATCAGATAGGAAACACAAGTTTGAGAATGACTCATGATGTGCAGACCGAGTTCTAACTCCATGAGATGGCTTTCTTGTGACTAGATCACAAGGATGTTGCTTTGAAAAGATTAAGTTACAAGGAGTCCTATATCCTTGTTCAAGAATTTGAGTTTAACTCTCCACGATTTTCTCCTCACCTTCATCCCCTATCGGTACACTCTCTTCAATCTCCTTTTCATTCGGCTTGGTCTCGTTAGATGGGGAATTTTCATTGAAATGCATATGAGTTGATTCTTCAACCACTAGAGTACTCTTATTGTAGATCCTATAGGCCCGACTCTTGCTCGAGTCTCCTAAGAAGTTACCTAGATCAGATTTTTTGTTAAATTTTTCTGAGTGTTTAGAATGTAGCACGGGTAACCAAATACTCTAAAATACGATACAGAAGATTTCTTTTCAAAATACAGCTCTTATAGAGTTCGCTTCAAAAGTGGATGAACATTACTCAGTTCATCATGTAGCTTGCCGTGTTAACCGCTTCAGCCCAAAAGGATCATGGTAAGCCAAACTCGATGAGCATAGTGCGGGTTAATTATTGAAGAGTGCGGTTTTTTCTTTCTACAACCCCATTATGTTGTGGAGTTTGAGGGGCAGAGAATTCGCGCTTAATGCCTAAGGAGTCACACAAGTTTGAGAAATCCTCATTCTCAAACTCTCCTCCTTGATCTGATCTAATACATTTTATCTTTAGCTCCTTCTTGTTTTGAAGTCACGTGCAGAGATTGGAGAATTCTCTAAAGGTGTCAGATTTATTTGCTAGAATGATCGTCTAGCAATAACGTGAAAAGTCATCTATTATAATGAAGGTATATCGTTTTACACCAAGACTATACGTGCTAAGTGGTCCAAACAAATCCATGTGAATGAGTTCAAGTGGTCTAGACGTGGAAGCTTAAGTTTTGCTTTTGAAAGAGGTTTTAACAAATTTGCCTTTTTGACACGAACTGCATAAGACATTTAAACTACCGCTTAAGTTGGGAAGTCCCCAAACAAGTTTCTTTTTCGATAGTTTTACAATAAGCTTGCTACCAGTATGTCTTAGTCTCCTATGCCAAAGGTCTAATTCCTCATTCCTAGTAACTAGGCATTTCAAATTAGATGTAGAAATATCATCAAAACTAACAGTGTACACATTATGATTACTGTGAGCTATAAGTAATACACTAGAAGTTTTGGCATCAATGATTTTGCAAGTGTTTGTAGATGACTCGAATATGACATGTAGACCTTTATCACACAATTGGATAATAGAAATAAGATTATGCTTAAGTCCATCTACAAACAAAACATTAGAAATAAAGAATCCCTTGTTACCTATAGTGCTGCTTCCAAGTATCCGTCCTTTACTATTGTCCCCAAAGGTCACCATGCCACCCTTCTACTTCTCTAGGCTAAGGAACTTGTCTTTATCTCCCGTCATGTGCTTGGAGCAACCAGATTCCAAGTACCACACGCTCTTCGTGTCCTTAGCCTGCCAACATACCTAAAAAGAAGATGAGGGTAAAGATCTGGTTACCAAAGTTATCCCACCCATATGATAGGTAGAAGAGTTTGGTAGCCAGACTTGCAAATTCAAATTAGCACCTTTCCTCACACACGAGCTAGAAGTGTGACCAAACTTATGACAATTTGCGCACACAATGTAAGCAGTAGATGTTGTCTTTATCAAGTTTCTCGAGCTCATGTTTGAAGATGGGGAAATCCTTTCAGACTCTTTGACCTTATTTGGTGAGTTTTTATTATTAGGTCTAGAGGTATCTTGATAACGATTTCCACTCGGTGGGCATGTTGGACACACGTATCCTAGCCCAAACTTCCCAGATCCATGTCAATGTGTACACAACAACATATTTAAAGAATTTTGGCCTGTTCCAAACTTCTGAATGGTACTGTTAAGATCATGGATCCTCGTCTTTGGGACAGTGTTTTCAATTATAAGCAATACTCACCGATTGACAAATTGTTTTTTGCCTTCCTCTACCTTGGGAAGAGACAAGTGAAGTCTCTTCTCCAATATATTCTTTTCATTTATGAGATTATTCATTCTCACCGATGACTTGGAAAGACTTGTCTTTTGTTCTTCGACCGTTGTCATCAAGTGAGAGCACTCTAGACACACGATCTTTTCTTTGCCACTTCTAATAACTTCAGCTTTTAAATTTTCTAAGTCCTTTTTGATTTTCTTATTCTCAACTCTCAAGGAATTTTTCTCAGAAATAATGCTTTCTAATTTTTCAACTAAGTGTTCATAAATTTCTAGAAGTTCAGTACAAGTAGGTGGAGTTACCTTAGTGTCGCTCTAGACACTGGACTCATCGTCAGATTCTTCTTGATTCTTCCCCATGAGACGTAGATTTGCCTTATCTTCACTACCAGAGTCTTTAGTGCTTGATTTATCAGAACCATCTTCATCCCAGGTGAGCACCTTCAGCACCTTCTTCTTCCCTTTGTGCCTGCTTTGCTTTTCTTTTTCCTCCTTCTGGAGTCTTGGACATTCTCTCTTTAGGTGCCCAGGCTTGTGGCAGTGATAACACTCCGACTGGGAATTCTCATCATCTCTTTTCGTCTCTTTTGATGGCTTATTCCACCTTTTGCCTTCTCCAACTCCTCTTTTCAGGAATTTCTTGAATTGTCACTGCTTCTTGGGATTATTCATGAATTTTCTGAACTCCCAAATGTAGAGGCTCTCCTCCTCATATTCCTCAGAGTCTTCAACAGCTTTTCTCTCCCTTGCAGCGTTCAGCGCCAGTCCCTTCTTCTTTACTTCCATTGGATATTCCTCTGCTTGAATATTCAATTCAAGTTCGTGTGTCTACAAATTTTCGATGAGGCTCTCTATCTCTAGGGTGCTGATCTCATGAGACTCAATAATAGCTATCACCTTCGGGTTGAAGCAAGGAGGCAAAGATCGCAGGATCTTCCACATTAGGTCACCATTTGGAAAGTTCTTTCCGAGATATCTTGAGGTATTGATGATCTTGTTAAAGCGTGTGTACATGCTGTAGACATCCTCGTCAATCTCCATCCAGAATTGTTCAAATTCAGATTCGAGTCAGAACAACTTCGACTCCTTCACCTGCGAGGTACCTTTGTGAGCGAGTTCAAGAAGACTTCATATATCATAAGCAGTCTCGCAGTTACATAATCTATTCAATTCAATTTTGTCCAAGGCACAAAATAACGAGTTCATGGCCATGGCATTATTTGTAAATATAAGCTTTTCTGTGTAATCCCACTTATCATGTGGTTTTTCTATATCTTTATCCCTAACTGTGATAGTGGGTGCAGTGTACTTGGTCTCTATCATGGCCCATACATTCATGCTTTGAGTCATCAGAAAGATTCTTATGCATGTTCTCCAGCGACTATTATCACTACCCATAAAGAGTGGAGGTTGACTCACACCTTGTCCCTCATTGAATGCGTGGACGGAGTTGGCCATCTTACTTCAGTTTTTTAAGCCTTTTTGAAGTAACCTCGCTCTGATACCACTTGTTGGATCTTATGTACAACCTTAGAGAGGGGGTGCATAAGGTTTGCATCATTGTTTGAAATTTAAAATATTTCGTTCCAGGAAATCGAGTTCTGGAAGCTACCGCGGGGCGTTAGGTAGCTAACGCGTGACAATAAGTCTATGAACTCATTTCCCTGTGCAAATTCGAGTTCAAACCCTACAAACACACAAACTCATTAAGGAATCACAGCACACAACCATATGTAATCAACACTGAAATAAGTGATTTTATTACAATAGTTCAAAACAATAATAGTTCTAGATGTGTACAAAAAGGGTGTTCTCCGTGACGCCGGAGATCTAAGGCGATGAGTAAAAATGATCTTTTGGTTTCTATACCGATCTGCTCCACGGACTGGTTGGCTCACTCCTTTTCCTTCCTGTAAAAGTCTTCGAGACGGCTCTTCAACTCCACACAACGAAGGGTCTTAGACCCCCAGTAGATCCTCCCAATCTAGACGTCCTTATCCCTAGGATGATTTCCCACGGAGTCCTACCAGGCTTCTGACGACCCTTGCCGGTCGATTTTCCTATCCACAAGATTAAGAAAATTTCTTCGAGCCTAGCTTCTTCTTAAAGCTAGCTGCATACCAGTAGGATGAGACAGCATCCTTGCAGAATCTAAAAATGAAGGTTGTTTACCATCTGAAGACCATGGTAGACATCCATGTTGGGAGCATCAAATATAAGAATTCTCTTATCAAGGACATTCAAGAGAAGCTTGAGAGGCAGAAGAGAATTGTGGCAAATTTCTCTAAGATTGATGCACTCAAGAGAGCTGCTGAATCTAAGAGAAATTATAGAGTTGCCCACTCCCAAAGGAGAGGCAAAGTTCCTGTCAAGCCTCAGTCAACATTTTATAAGTTAATCCTCCCATCCAACAGGTATGACCATGACTGCAAGAATGGTCACTGGAGGGATGGGAATTTTCCTTATAAGAATACAAATGTATTTTTCAATGGGGGAAGATAGCGTCGGGGAATGAGTTCCTGTATGGCTCCCCATGAAGAAGTCCAAAAGGCCCATCATGGACCTTTTGTATTTAGTGCTCCAGCCCCCTCACTCATGAGTAAGGAAGTGGCCTTTTCTCTAGATCTCCATGCACACAGTCTGACCAAGGGCAAGTCTGCCAGTAAGTTAGACTTGTGTATTTCTAAGGCCATCAATAGGATGACTTCTATAAAGAAGACTGCTGCTAGTAGACCTCATGAAAAACCAAGCTCTTCTAATGCCAGACCTACCTTCAGTGAAAATATGGCTAAGAGAAATAGGAATAAGGAAATTGCTCTTCCTTCTGTCTAGTCTACTATCAACCATGCTACTAGACCTACTCAGAAGAGAAGATGTAATATCCATGAGTGATGGTGTTGTGGCAAAGTGGGCTACTTTGCCATAGATTGTTGACACAACCCTATTGTGCTAAAGGCAAGGGTAAGTCTTCCTGACAGGACTGTTGTAGGTAGACATGTGGTTGTTTTTTGCTTACAGGAACAAGGAACCAATTCATATTGGCGTCCTAAGGTAGGATGAACTCTATTTTATAGGTTAGTCAAAGTGCCCATATCCCCATGTGGTATTTGGGCAGAGAATGTTCCAGAACTTGGACTGGAACAAGGAAGTTATCTTATGGATCATACTCTGTTGAGGGAAAGACCTAAGATCTACATTTGGGATGTTGGTGATGGATATTGACCATCTCGGATACTCCTCTACTGCCAAAGAGGAAGATAATGTTGAGTGAAATCCTGAAGGACAAGTGCACACTTATGGATGAAGAACAGTTGAATCCATCCATTAAAGTTCAAGATGCCTAAGTGGTAGGACAAAGTGTTTTGGTATCAAAGTTGCCTCTTCAGCAAACAAAGTGTTGCATAATCCTTAGGCAAAGGCCAGCTGGATCCAGCCAACAAAAATATATAGTTGGACAAAGTTTTGCTGCCCCACCAGCAAATCAGTGAAGGAAAAGCAGACTGTACTCACTGAGGAAAGCATTAGAAGAAGCTCTTCTGAGAGAAACAAGGAAGGAACACATAATTCTCAGCTAAAAAGTTTCTCAAGTGGTATCCTATGGTAGACTCTAGTAGAATCTTTAGAGGAAACTTGAAAACATGTGTGCTCAGGTTTCAACATCATCTGAACCTATGGCAAAGGTTGTCCAAGTCACTGGGCAGTGTGGACTGAATTTGTGTAATAATTAAGGATGAGCCAATACAGTCTAGTTCAGTCTGGAAAGCTTAAATTCTAGTCTACAGAACTGGTGTATGAGAATCTCGAACTCCAAAGAGATCAGAAGAATACTTTTGAAGTTCAGATTGTCCCTATAGACAATGCTGAGGATGAGAGGGAGACTATCCAGATGATTGCAACTCCTGTAAGTGAGCAAGCTCATAAGAACAACTAGATTCCTCCAGCCACTGTTTATATAAGTCAGCATATTCCTATTGAAAGTCCACCTAGTGTCAACAAAGTTCACCTATGGGGGGGGGGGGGGGGAATAGGTGACGTGCAACGCTTTTGCGGAATTTACAAATGTACCTGCACAATAAAAATAAAAAGCACAGCACACAGAATACACAGGCAATTTATAGTGGTTCCCCGACTTAGGTACATCCACTTTCCCCCTTCGACCTATCTCCCAACAAGGGACGACTCGGTCTCTTCTCCAACAGGATTGAAATCCAATCCCTGCACTATCGGAAGGAACCCTTCCACACGTAGGAGTCAACACTCCCACAAACCGGGTTGCACCCAACCCTTACAATACGGAACAATCGTTCCTTTACAACAAAAGTAAAATAGAATGTACACGAGATACAAACTTCGTTTGGAGACTACGGTGTTCCTCTTCGTTCGACGACGTGTTCGTGAAGTCAACGAAGAGTCTACAACCTTGGTCTCTCTTGGAGAGGATCTCCCCGGAGCCGGCGGCGGCAAGACGAGCGGCGGTTTGCTTCGGGATCAGCGGCTATGATGATGAGCGGCTGCTGAACTTAGAGATCCAATCTTCATAGCGAAACTAGCTTGGTCTTCCAACGGTCACACGAGGATCGGTCGTCTCGATCGATTCGGACGGGGAAGTTTTTCCCGATCAACAAATCGAGAGACAAGAGATCTCTGGATAGACACGTGAGACTCAAAGCTTTGCTAAGATTCTGTCGCCGGAGATCGAGAAGAAACGCGATCAACAGCGGCGTCCAAGTAGCGCGAGCGGCTACCGCAGCGGCGAAGCGATTTCGTGATTTTAGGGTTTTCTCTTGCTCGGCTTCTTTCTATGTTCCTATTCCGTTCAAAATACCTGAATATATATACTGTAGACAACTTAAATAAGACCGTTGTGGGACCCACAAGAAGAATCCCAAAATCCCGGTCCAGAACACTGACAGCGGCAGAATCCGGTTCAGGAAGTTTCAGAAAAACGCCCAAGTCAAAATCGGTGAGAATCGAAAGTGAATCTCGCCGAGTCGTCGAGAATCAAAGGTGATTCTCGACGATTCGGCGAGAATCAAAGATGATTCTCGTCGAATTTGCCTTGGTTGCACGCACTGCTTTAGGCCAGGTCGAGACGGCGAGAATCAACCAGTGATTCTCGACGATTCGACGAGAATCACTAGTGATTCTCGTCGATTCTTACTTAGAAGCAGAGGTGCTCGCTTAGAAGTGGCTGGAACGAGTTCGGCGAGAAGCAACCACTGATTCTCGACGAGTCGGCGAGAATCACTAGTGATTCTCGCCGAATCGGCGAGAATCACTTGGTGATTCTCGTCGATTTATACTTAGACGAATTTTCGTCTTTCCACCCATGAGGTGCTCCTTGACCCATCCTTGCTCCTTGTCTGCTCCTGCATAGTTATAGCCCTGTGCTTGAAAGTAAGTGCACTCCAATAGAGAGAGTACACGTAGGCCAACACACTGATCTTCTCAACGAGGGATTACGTCGTGCAGACCCGTGTATATTGACCTACTGCACCCTGACATTGGTGTGCACTTAGCGTGGAAAAACTGCAAGCACAACTTGAAAGATTTTATCAAAAACATTGTCTATTGACCTTAGCTTGTCCAGGGGCTTCTTCAAATCAGGTACATTGTGGATACAATACCCAATAATCTCCCCCTATTTGAAGAAGCCTAAACCCTACAGGCTAAGGTGAATAGAGCATATGGGAATGAAAACCATAAACGTAAAATTGAGTTGAGTGAGTGATCCATTACCAATACCAATTTCTTGGGAGCAAGCTTGGAGCCACCTTAGCCTTAGCCGAGAGGGTAATCTCCCCCTTTTCGGCTTCTGCAAATCGGGGTCGGTAGTATTTGACCCCTTGCTCCCCCTCAGTTCTTGCGTCTGTGCTCACACTTGAGTTCCTTGCTCCCCCTCAGATCGTGCACAAGCCTGGAGCTTCTGTAGTCTTCATTCCTCATAATTGAGCATCCCCAATTCAGTCTTGAAAAGATTGAACTTGGCCTCGTCTAAGGGCTTTGTGAATATATCAGCAATCTGCTTGTCCGTGGGGACATAACAGAGAGAGATGTCCTTGTTTTCCACGTGCTCCCGAATGAAGTGGTAGCGTACTTCAATATGCTTCGTTCTGCTGTGCGAGACCGGATTGTTGGCAATGGCAATTGCACTGGAGGAGTCGCAGTACATTGGTATGTCTTTGAACTGAAGGTCGTAGTCGGCTAACTGGTTTCTGATCCATAGGAGTTGTGCACAACAGCTGCCTGCCGAGATGTACTCAGACTCTGCTGTGGAGGTTGCAACACAATTCTGTTTCTTGCTGTTCCAAGAGATAAGCCTCCTGCCTAGGAATTGACACGTCCCGGAGGTGCTTTTCCTGTCATCCCTACTTCCTGCAAAATCAGCATCTGAAAAGCCTATTAGCTCGACATCATTGTTTCTCGGGTACCACAAGCCAAGATTAGGAGTACCTTTAAGGTATCTTAGAATTCGCTTCGCAGCGACATAGTGAGATTCCTTAGTGTTCACCTGATATCGGGCACAGATACATGTGGAGAACATAATATCCGGTCTACTGGCAGTAAGGTAGAGCAGGGATCCAATGATGCTTCTGTATTTGGTTTCATCGAAAGGTTTACCTTTTTCATCCTTATCCAGAGACATAGTGGATCCCATTGGAGTCCTCATAGAGGTTGCACTCTCCATACCGAATTTCTTAAGGAGTTCATTTGTGAACTTCGTCTGAGAGATGAAGATTTCATCCTCAGACTGTTTCACTTGAAGTCCCAAGAAATACTTGAGCTCTCCCATACTGCTCATTTCAAACTTTCCTTGCATAAGTTTAGAAAACTTTTTGCAAAGATTGTTGTCCGTTGAGCCGAAGATTATGTCATCGACATAGATTTGCACCAGCAAAATCTTGCCTTTGACTTCCCTGAGAAACAATGTTTTATCTATTTTACCTCTAGAGAACTTGTTCTCAAGAAGAAAACTAGATAAAGTCTCATACCAAGCTCGTGGAGCTTGTTTTAACCCATATAAAGCTTTATTAAGAAAATAAACATGATTGGGATAAGTAGGATCGACAAAACCTGGGGGTTGAGCGACGTATACTTCCTCTTTCAGGTCTCCGTTCAGAAATGCTGATTTCACATCCATTTGATAGACTGTGAATCCTTTGTGTGAAGCATACGCCAGGAACAACCTGATTGCCTCGAGCCTTGCTACTGGTGCGAAGGTCTGGTCGAAGTCAATCCCCTCCTCCTGTCTGTAACCTTGAGCCACCAGCCTTGCCTTGTTCTTTATGATAACACCATGTTCATCCAGCTTGTTTCTGAAGATCCACTTGGTGCCAATCACATTCTGCTTGTATGGTCTAGGAACTAGCGTCCAAACGTTGCAGCGTTCGAATTGATGTAGTTCATCTTGCATGGCCAGAATCCATGCTGCATCCTTGTTCGCCTCGTCGAACTTCTTTGGCTCAACCTGTGACAGGAAGCTAAGATGCAAAACTTCGTTAATGGTACCTCTTCGAGTTCTGACACCGACACGAGGATCTCCGATGACCTGATCTCTAGGATGATCCCTCACGTGCCGGAGCTCTAGAAGTCTGGCGTCTGGAGCTTCAACTACTTCTTGGGCTTCTCTTTCTTCCAAGAGATTTGTTCCATTTTGATCTTCAACATTTTCAGATGACGTGGAGGTGGAAACTTTGACGTACTTAGGAGTGTCATCTTTAGCGGTCTCATCCAGACTCAGCTGTTCAAGTCGTGCACCTGCATCTTCAAGAATACCACTGGAAGAATTGCTGTTAAGCAAACTTCCTTCATCAAATACAACATTTATTAATTCTTCTACCACTAGGGTTTTCTTATTGAAGACCCTATATGCCCGACTGTGGGAACTATAGCCCATGAATATTCCTTCGAAGCATTTTTCACCAAATTTTGTACGCGGGTACTTCCCATTATTCAGTACATAGCATCTGCAACCAAAAATCCTCAAGTAGGACATGGTTGGTTTCCTGCCTTTCAGTAGCTCGTAAGGCGTCTTACGATGATGCTTGTTGATCAATGCTCGGTTTTGTACATGACAAGCTGTATTGACAGCCTCTGCCCAAAAGTATTCCGGGAGAGAAGCGTCTTTCAACATTGTCGTGCAGGCTTCAATGAGAGTTCTATTTCTCCTCTCCGCAACTCCATTTTGCTGAGGAGTGCGCGGGGAGGAAAACTCATGAAAGATACCTTGTTCTTCACAAAACTCTGTCATAGCACCAGATTCGAATTCTGTTCCATGGTCACTTCTGATTTTGACCACAGAGCAGTTAAATTCGTTCTGAACCTGCTTGACAAAACTAGTGAAGATGTCAAACGTATCTGACTTTCGTTTCAAAAAGAACAACCATGTAAACCGAGAATGATCATCAACTATCACTAGAGTATAGGACTTGCCTCCCAAGCTATGAACTTGCATTGGACCAAACAAGTCCATATGTAAAAGGTAAAGACACCGGGAAGAGTCTTTGTCTGCAATGCTCTTAAAGGTAGCCCGAGTCTGTTTGCCCATCTGGCATGCAGGACAGGGGCTATCTTTGATGCACTTGATACTGGGAGCATCCCTTACTAAGTTCTTAGAAAACAGCATACTAATTGTCTTGAAATTAATATGTGCCAATCTCTTGTGCCATTGTTCACAAAGAGATGCACTGCCTGTTGCCACAAGGCATACGGGGTAGATGAATCTAAACTGAGAAAATCTAAGCAGAAGATATTTCTGCTCCTAATGCCTGATAATACAGTCTCAGAAGAGGTACGTGAAATTATCTGACATTTATCCTTGCAGAACTTAACGTCATAACCTTTGTCACATAACTGGCTTACACTGATCAGGTTATGGTTTAACCCTTCAATATAAGCCACGTCGGTGATAGAGATTATACCGTTGGAAATCATACCGTAACCTCTGGTTACTCCTCGATCTGACCCTCCAAAGATGACTTTGGGTCCATGCTCGACTGGAGTGTAATCACGCAGCAGGCTTCTTGTCCTAGTCATATGCCGGGAGCATCCACTGTCCAAATACCAGATCGGCATTTTGGTGGCCTTTGGACATTCCTGCAAAACAAAATTAATTTGCCTTAGGAACCCAATCGAACTTGGGTCCTAGATTCCTGGTTAGCACACTCCCCCTCGGTTGGTTAACCCTACGAGTGGTCGGCCTCGCATTGCTAACATGAGGAGTCTTGTAATACCTTTTATTAAACCAACAATCCACGGCAAAGTGACCAACTTTGCCACAGCACCAACAGTCGAATCTGTTGTACCTCTTCCTAGGCTCCTGCCTTACCCTGGGAACGGTGGGTACAGCTGGGGCCTTGGATCTGGAGGTGGAGGCCTCATGGTGACAGCAGTCACATGACTTCGTCACCTTCTGTATAACAGGCTTGGCTTTTGGTGCCTGCTTTCCATTATGGCCGCTAGAGAACGGACCATAATTTCCCATGTGGATTTCCTCATAAGGTGCCTTGAAGGCACTCTCACCGAAGTTCCGGGGAAAGGTCCAACTGTCATATCGGCTCTTTGGCTTTGCAACCGAGGGCCGGAAATGATGGCCAAATGTTGACTCAAAGTCATGTTGGTTGCAAGGAAAGCCAGGCTTTCTGAACGCAACAGGACTAAGCGGGGCCTTTCCCTTTTCATCAGCAGAGGCCTTCTTGGCGGCCTTATTCTTCCTGTGGTTCCTGTTTCTCCTGGAGGAGGAACCAGATACCCCTACATGCCCCAAGCCAGCTCCTTTGGCCTGAGCAGAGAAGGTATCAACAACTGGAAGAACTGTTTTTGGCATGGAGAAGCTCTTGACGATCTTCCTTTCTGCCGCAAGTTGTTCTTCCAGCTTGTCGACTTCCCCCTGCTTAAGATCAAGGAGCTTCAGAGACTCTGAATGCTTTGAGGTTAGGTCAAGGTGCTCCTGTCGGAGAGAGATCAAACTGGTGACCTCTTCCCTTAGGGAAACACACTCACCCTTAAGGAATTTTACTTCCTTTTTCTCAGCCTTCAATCTCTTTCGGCACTCCTCGAAAGTGTTGAGCAGAAGCTCATACTTCTCGAGGAGCTCAGCTTCACGGGCCGAAAGGCTATCCTCAGGTTCATCATCCTGAGACTCAGGATCAGAGTCGGAGTCGGAGAGAGGGGTGTGAGCTTTTACCTTCCCAGAAAATGGGGGGCATTCTCCTTCTGAGTCGGAGCGACCCACCAGCCCGAAGTAGGCTTCCTCATCATCACTGGAGTCTGAGGAATCAGACTCACTCAGTGTCTTTGGCCTTTTGGCGATGTAGCTCCGCTCCTTCTTCTTATCTCTAGAGGATTTATGCTCCTCTTCTTTCCCTTTTTCTCTCTTGCCTTGATAGCAGTCGGCCACGACGTGTCCTGGCTTATTTCATCCAAAGCAAAAAATGTCAGAGGAGCGATGTTTGTTCGGTCTAGATGCATACCTGTCAGAAGAATAATTTTTCTTCTGATGCCTGGAGGAGGAGCCATCTCTCTTTCTTTGATTCCTCATCTTGAGCAACTTCTTGAACTCTCGAGTGATGAGGGAGAAATCCTCCTCCGACAGCTCTGAGCTGGAGGAGCAAGGCTCGGAGTCCTCCTCCTCATCCTTTTTCCTGGCACGGTATGAAACCGCACCCTTGCCTTTTCTGGAGTGATTGGCTTTTATAGCCACAGTCTTTTCTTTGGCTGCCGCCTTCTCTGCTTCTTCTTCAGCTTTTCTGGTGTTCAGCTGAAGCTCATAGGACATCAGCTTCCCAAACAGAATTTGTGGATCAGTTTCTGCTAGTCTGCCAAATTCTCTGATGGCTCAGATCTTTGTGTCCCATTCCTTAGTAAGGGACCTAAGGAATTTGTCATTGAGTTCACCATTAGTGAACACTCTTCCGTAGCCCTTGAGGGCGTTGACAATCTTTAGGAAGTTCTCGTAGGTGACTCCGATCTCTTCCTTAGGCCCTTGTCTGAAGGCTTCATATTTCTGGTTCAGGAGGGATCTCCGATCATCCCTCACTTCATCCGTACCCTCCATTAGGATGATCAGGCACTGTCAGATCTCCTGTGTTGTCCTGCAGTTGCTGAAGTTTTGCATCATAGAGTCATCAACTGCGCTGACCAGAATGTTTCGTGCCTTCTTGTCAAGTCCCACTAGCACCATCTCGTCCTTGTCCATTTCAGAAAGTGTCTTCGGCACCTTCTTGGTGGGATCAATGGTGGAGGCCTTAGTGGGGACATAAGGTCCCTCATCCACGATCATGAAGAGTCGAGGATCAACTGCTTCCATGTAGAACCTGATCCTTTCCTTCCAGATAGGAAAGTTGAGCCTGGTGCACACTGGGATCTTGCCGGAGAACTTGAGCCCGTCCATGGTAGATGTTCGTCTTCTTCTTGACACTAGGGGTAGGATTCAACTCAAGGTGTTAACCTTTTTGATGAGTAACCTCCCTCTGATACCACTTGAAAGTCCACCTAGTGTCAACAAAGTTCACCTATGGGGGGGGGGGGGGAATAGGTGACGTGCAACGCTTTTGCGGAATTTACGAATGTACTTGCACAATAAAAATAAAAAGCACAGCACACAGAATACACAGGCAATTTATAGTGGTTCCCCGACTTGGGTACATCCACTTTCCCCCTTCGACCTATCTCCCAACAAGGGACGACTCGGTCTCTTCTCCAACAGGATTGAAATCCAATCCCTGCACTATCGGAAGGAACCCTTCCACACGTAGGAGTCAACACTCCCACAAACCGGGTTGCACCCAACCCTTACAATACGGAACAATCGTTCCTTTACAACAAAAGTAAAATAGAATGTACACGAGATACAAACTTCGTTTTGAGACTACGGTGTTCCTCTTCGTTCGACGACGTGTTCGTGAAGTCAACGAAGAGTCCACAACCTTGGTCTCTCTTGGAGAGGATCTCCCCGGAGCTGGCGGCGGCAAGACGAGCGGCGGTTTGCTTCGGGATCGGCGGCTATGATGATGAGCGGCTGCTGAACTTAGAGATCCAATCTTCGTAGCGAAACTAGCTTGGTCTTCCAACGGTCACACGAGGATCGGTCGTCTCGATCGATTCGGACGGGGAAGTTTTTCCCAATCAACAAATCGAGAGACAAGAGATCTCTGGATAGACACGTGAGACTCAAAGCTTTGCTAAGCTTCTGTCGCCGGAGATCGAGAAGAAACGCGATCAACAGCGGCGTCCAAATAGCGCGAGCGGCTACGGCGGCGGCGGAGCGATTTCGCGATTTTAGGGTTTTCTCTTGCTCGGCTTCTTTCTGTGTTCCTATTCCGTTCAAAATACCCGAATATATATACTGTAGACAACTTGAATAAGACCGTTGTGGGACCCACAAGAAGAATCCCAAAATCCCGGTCCAAAACACTGACAGCGGCAGAATCCGGTTCAGGAAGTTTCAGAAAAACGCCCAAGTCAAAATCGGTGAGAATCGAAAGTGAATCTCGCCGAGTCGTCGAGAATCAAAGGTGATTCTCGACGATTCGGCGAGAATCAAAGATGATTCTCGTCGAATTTGCCTTGGTTGCACGCACTGCTTTAGGCCAGGTCGAGACGGCGAGAATCAACCAGTGATTCTCGACGATTCGACGAGAATCACTAGTGATTCTCGCCGATTCGGCGAGAATCACTTGGTGATTCTCGTCGATTCTTACTTAGAAGCAGAGGTGCTCGCTTAGAAGTGGCTGGAACGAGTTCGGCGAGAAGCAACCACTGATTCTCGACGAGTCGGCGAGAATCACTAGTGATTCTCGCCGAATCGGCGAGAATCACTTGGTGATTCTCGTCGATTTATACTTAGACGAATTTTCGTCTTTCCACCCATGAGGTGCTCCTTGACCCATCCTTTCTCCTTGTCTGCTCCTGCATAGTTATAGCCCTGTGCTTGAAAGTAAGTGCACTCCAATAGAGAGAGTACACGTAGGCCAACACACTGATCTGCTCAACGTGGGATTACGTCGTGCAGACCCGTGTATATTGACCTACTGCACCCTGACATTGGTGTGCACTTAGCGTGGAAAAACTGCAAGCACAACTTGAAAGATTTTATCAAAAACATTGTCTATTGACCTTAGCTTGTACAGGGGCTTCTTCAAATCAGGTACATTGTGGATACAATACCCAACACCTATGGGAATAGTATTGTAAAGAAAGACTTGGTACCAGACTGAAAGGATGGTTCTAGGAAAGATCATTCAAGGTTCAAGTGGCATCCACTCAAGTGGTAAGGTCACTATTGGAGTGGTATCAACACAAGATGGCCATAATAAAAAGAGAGTATGCTGTGCAAGCAGAGATGGTATATAAAACCCTACCATAACTGTCCAAGTGGTATTCAGCCAACTCAAACAGTTAGTTAGCTTGTCCAAATGCAAATATGTTGTTGAAGAAGTGAAAGCAGTGAAAGAACAACTCTTCCGCCTCTTCACAGTACAAGGAAGAACATAACAAATCTTGGATGATGCTATCTAAAGGAGACATATAATGATCCTTAACCCAGAGAACATTTTTCCCTAACATAATATGTTATTGTTGCTACAAGGCTGGGCATGTTAGAGCTGACTGCCTAGTCAGATGGAAGGAGAACATGTGAGAAGAAATAACTCCACCACAGAGTGCAAGGTAGATAGGATAAGCAAAAATGGAACACATCAAATCATATAAAGAAGACTGACTACTTCGAGCTGCATTAAAGAAACCAGTCTTGCAATATCAGCTCCATGGTATCAGGACCACATCCTCCAAATATGTAGAACTTCTTTATATTGATATTATACTAGTGTAATCTAAATTGCTAGGAATCCTGTCTTTCATAGCAGGACTATTCATATGTAGATTAAGTATCAGTTAATTAGGGAGCATATAGAAGAACTCAATCCTGAGTTTGTCCTCACTGAGAAGTGGCTGACATATTTATCATGGCAATAGATGAAGTCAGGTTCAACACCATCTAGGTTGACATTGGGCATGTGGAATATGGGACAGCTTTAGTTGCTCCAAATTTTAGTTTGTATTGCAGGATTTACTTCTCTTGTAGGTAGATAAGTCCTTGATGTGACATCAAGACTATAAAGACCATTAAGTGGTATCAAGACTAAGATAGACACAAGTGTCTATAAGAGGGAATGATAGTGATGCTCCTGTTGAGGGGGAGCAAGATCAGGTTTTGCAAAAATGATGATAAGAAATGTTACTATTAAGGGGGAGCATGTTCAACACTTGCTGGAATAGGATCAGTCTCCTGTTGAGAAGGAACAATCACCTACTGCAGGGGATCAAAGATCTTCACTGCTGAACTGTTTATCCTAAGGACAATATACAGACTAAGGGGGGTAGATTATTTATGACATAGTCATAATATTCTCTGAGTCTGAGATGGACTGTTGTTGCTAAGAAAACAGTGTTACTGCATGAAAAGAGGAACAGTTAGCAACTAGCTCAAGTGGATCCATGATCCACTCAAGTGTCAAGGGACTGCAGTGATGTGGTGTATCAATGATATCACTATAAGTGGATGTAGATTCTTTAGATACAACATCAGTAAGTGGACTACATTCTCTGGTATAAACACAAAAGCAATGAATCCTAATCAAGTGGATTAATCTCTATGCTAATTTCCCTAGTGGTATCAACATGAAACTTTGGCTAGGATCAAGAGATAAATTGTCCATTAATCCCATCTCCTCCCTCAATAGATATACCTATTGAAGAAGACAGAAAGGGGGAGATGTGTGGCAATACATAAGGGGGTTATGTGGAAGAAATACTTGACATGATCAGGTCTTATTGAGTTGGTACTTCTAGTGGTGCTTTGTTGACATCTTAAGTGGTATAAAGGAGAGTGCATATTACTTGAGCAATTGCTCAAGTGGTATGAGGATTCATTGACTTGACTTGTTGAGTCAATATAGTTAAATGAAGTACATTTAAGTAGTAAGTGGTATAAAGGAGAGTGCATATCACTTGAGCAATTTTTCAAGTGGTATGAGGATGCATTGACTTGACATGTTGAGTCAATGTAGTTAAATGGTGTACATTCAATTGATATGCTAAAATTCATATAGCATAAGCTAGTAGATGTAGCAGATATAATCTATAGCTACATGAAATTAATCTGCTTATAATGTTAATGCTTCTTATTATTGCTGGGTATTCTGCCTTCTTTAAATAGGGGGAGATTATTGGGTCAATTGCCCATAATGTTACCTAGATTGGATTTTAAGTGACATCACCATCAACACTAAGAACATAGTTGTATTTGATGTGTGCTTAAGTTCATGCAAGTAGGTTATCCTTGAATCATTGATAGGATAGATGCTCCAAGTGTTTGGACAGGTGGACACAAAGATAGATGCATAACATGCAGGAATTTGCCAAAGTCCACAGTCATTGAGTGAAGCTTACTCACTCAACGCCAGATGCAAGGGAAGATGCTGGATAGGTTGGAAATCACCTAAGTCCACAGGCGTTGAGTGTAGTCTACTCACTCAATGTCAGGTGAGTAAAATCATTGAATATAGCTTGGATAGTCAAAGCCAAACATTTGGGAGGATGAAAATATTGCTAAGTCTACAGGCGTTGAGTGAAGTATACTCACTCAATGCCATACAGCTAAAGGCTGTGAGATAGGCAAAGCCTAAGAAGAAACAACAAAAATGTGGATAAGTCCACAGGTGTTGAGTGAACTATACTCACTCAACGACATACAGCTAAAAGCTGTGAGATGGGAAAATCCTAAGACGGAACAACAAGAAAGTGGCTAAGTCCACAGGAGTTAAGTGAAGTCTGTTGGAACTGATGTTT
Source organism: Platanthera guangdongensis (assembly GCA_039583875.1). Classification (NCBI taxonomy): domain Eukaryota; kingdom Viridiplantae; phylum Streptophyta; class Magnoliopsida; order Asparagales; family Orchidaceae; genus Platanthera; species Platanthera guangdongensis. The sequence goes on from CM077151.1 coordinate 209,345,568, forward strand.
CATATTCCCTTAGTTTGAGAATATCAACTCCCAGGTTATATTTGATCACATCTTTTGTTGATAGAGTGTGCAGGTTGACATGTGCAAGTGAAGAAGAAAAAGATTCCTTTGGCCACTAACACCGAGCGGTGGAAGTTACTGCCGAGCAGTAGCCGTGAATTAATTGGGTAGAGCTCTCGGGAAGTTACCGCGCCATGCTCGAACTATCGTACGCGCCAATGCAAGGAATTATTTTTATCATGCTCTCCGGAAATTATAGCAGGCAGTAGTTATTATCGCACCACGCTAGTCTCTTGACGAATGTCAGGCAGGACTTCTCGAGAAGCCAATTTACCGCCAGGTGATAGAGGTTAACAGACCGTGCAAGCCTATCGACGAATGTCGAGATGCTTTTCTCGAGAAACCATTCTACCGTAGACGATAGCGCTTACCGTTCTGCACTAGCTTTCCTCGAATATCAACACGACTGATCAGAATCGTCGTGTCCTATATTACCGCATAGTGGTAGCTGTAAACGCGCGGCGATAGCAATGATAAAACGACAAATATTTATTTTAAATATTATTCCATATTTGGACGACAACTGGCACAACAAGCACATGAACTTACCGCCAGGTGCTAGTCTTACCGTCAGCGGTAGCCTATTTTCATGAAGACATATAAAAGGCTACCCTGGTTTCTGTGCCTGTACATTGATGAGAAGGAAAGGACGACAGTTCGTGAATTCTAGGGCTCGACCTCTTTTTTCTTGCTCTCTGTTTCATAAGTCTCCGTCGAAGAAGAATACAGTCGTCTGCCTCCCGCTTATGATCGAAAGACTCCGGCGATCCAAGATCTACATTGAATACGAAGAGCTGACCGGTTGCTAGCAAACGGAGGTCTCAAGCACCAGCCGCAGATCACTCTATGGAGAAGTCTTTAACACGAGAACTTCATCTTTAAAATATTTACATCTTTTACACTTGTAATCTTTCTTAGAGCTAGCTGCATCCCAGCTTGTTGTGTCAGCTGTCGTTCAAATCTAGAATAATATTTAAGATAAATATTTATCATTTTATCATTGCTAGCGCCATGCGGTTACTGCTACCGCTGTGCAGTAATATAGGACACAATGATTCTGTTCTGTCGTGTTGATATTTGACGAAGGCTAGCGCGGAATGGTAAAATCTATCACCTGCGGTAAAATGGTTTCTCAAGAAAAGCATCTCGACATTCGTCTAGAGGCTAGCGCAACACGATAACCTCTATCGCCTGACAGTAGATTGGCTTCTTGAGAAGTGCTGCCTGACATTCATCGATAGACTAGCGCAGCGTGGTAATAACTACCGCCTGCAGTAATTTCCCGAGAGCGTGGCCAAAATAATTCTTTGCGTTAGCGGGTGCGATACTACTAGCGCGGTGCGGTAACTTACCGAGATCTCTGCCAAATTAATTCACGGCTACCGCTTGGCAGTAACTTTTACTGCTTTGCTTTAGTGGCCATAGGAATCTTCTTCTTCGCTTGCACCTATCAACATGCACACTGTATCAACAGAAGACATGATCAAATATAATATGGGAGTTGATAGTCTAAAACTCAGGGAATATGAAACATCAGTTCCAAAAGATTTCCCTTAACTCATGTGGACTTAGCCACATTGTTGATGTTTCTTCTTAGGCTTTCCCTATCTCCCATTCTTTAGTTGTATGGCATTGAGTGAGTACAGTTCACTCAACACATGTGGACTTATCCACATTTTTTCACTTTCTTCTTAGGCTTTGCCTATCTCACAGCCTTTAGCTGTATGGCATTGAGTGAGTAGACTTCACTCAACGCATGTGAACTTAGCCATATTTTCAGCCTCCCAAATGTTTGGCTTTGACTGTCCAAGCTATTTTCAACGATTTTACACAACTGGCATTGAGTGAGTAGACTATACTCATCGCCTGTGGACTTAGGTGATTTCCAACCTATCCAGCATCTTCCCTTGTATCTGGCGTTGAGTGAGTAAGCTTCACTCAATGCCTGTGGACTTAAGCAATTTCCAGCCTGTCCTGCATCTATCTTTCTGTCGACGTGTCCAATAACTTGGATCACCTATCCTATCAATGATTCAAGGACAACCTATATGCATGAATTTAAGCACACATCAAATACAACTATGTTCTTAGTGTTGATGGTGATGCCACTTCAAATCCAATCTAGGGAATATTGTGGGCAATTGACCCAACAATCTCCCCCTATTTAAAGAAGGCAGAACTCCAAGCAATACTAACAAGCATTAACATTATAAGCAGATTAATTTCACGTAGCTGTAGATTATATCTGCTACATCTGCTAGCATATGTTATATGAATTTTAGCATATCAATTCAATGTTCTCCATTTAACTTTATTGACTCAACAGGTCACGTCAATGAATCCTCATATCACTTGAAACATTGCTCAAGTGATATGCACTCTCCTTTATACCACTTACTACTTAAATGCACTCCATTTAACTGTATTGACTCAACAAGTCAAGTCAATGCATCCTCATACCACTTGAGCAATTGCTCAAGTAATATGCACTCTCCTTTATATCACTTAAGATATCAACGAAGCACCACTAGAAGCACTAACTCAACATGACCTGATCATGCCAAGTATTGCTCCCACATAACTATAATGCCCCTGATATCATTATTTGGTTTGTCGACGTCATAATTTTGACGTCAGGGTGTTATCTTTTTTTCGTTTTGTTGACGACACTGCACCGTTTGTGCGTTTTCGTGTCCGTTGAGCTTGTTTATCCTAATTGTGTGATTATGATGGGTTGGGATGTTTTCCTTGATATTAAGGATGAGGTTTTGAGGACTTGGACTTGTCTGGTTTTGTTATGTTCGAGCATTTTGTTGTCTCGGTGCATGTTTGGATCCTTATGAGGATTTTCTTTGCTTGTGTGAGCATTCGATTTTATGTCTCATGAATGGCACGTTGGATTCTAGGGTCGTCTTTGCTGTTTAAATTGTTTAATTCAGCGCGATTGTGACTCTATTTTGAACTCATTTTTGTCCTGTTCAACTGTCTGAGTATTATAAATTACTATATTAAAGCCTTGGGCTTGTTTTGGATTCTCGGGAAGGCCCTCCTAAAGTATATTTATAATTATTATATACTTATAGTTTCATGCAAAAGTTTGGGCGATATATGGTGGTCGACGATCGTCGAGCAGTTTTGGGTTCTGAGTTTGACGATTTCTGTGTGCAGTTTGTCGAACTGAATGTGTGTTCCTTAGCATTCGATGATTTTTGAATTGAGTTCGACAAACGAAATTTTTCCTCCTTGATTTCGAGTAGTCCATCTGCTCACGAGTTATGACCTTCTGGTACTCGATAAATACTATTATTGTTCCCGAGTGGTGTTGCTGCTTGTTCTCGAGAACATTTATTTGTTCTCGAGAATGTATCATCTTGTTCTCGATAACTCACATCTTGTTCTCGAGAACTGGCTTCTTATTCTCGAGATGTGGACTGTTCTCTGGAATTTGCAGCCTTGTTCTCGAGAAAGCCTTCTTGTTCTCAAGAACTGCCCTTTTTGTACTTGAGAAGTGCTTCTTGATTCTTGTGGTCTGCCTAGTTGTTCTCGAGAAGGCTTCTGGTTCTCGAGAAATGGCTTCTAGTTCTTGAGAAGGACTTTATTGTTCTCGAGAACTATCTACCTTGTTCTCAAGAACCACCCTCTGTTCTCGAGAAGGACTTTGTTGTTCTCGAGAACTATCTACCTTGTTCTGGTGAACTACCCTTGTTCTCGAGAACCACCCTCTATTCTCGAGAAGGACTTTACTGTTCTCGAGAACTATTTACCTTGTTCTCGAGAACCACCCTCTGTTCTCGAGAAGGACTTTATTATTCTCGAGAACTATCTACCCATGTTTTCGAGTAGTCTTTCTTCAGTACTCAAGTACTGTATAGCTCGCTCTTGGGTAACCCTTGCCTGTTCTTGAGTGATGTTTTCTTCTACTCGAGTAATTTTCTTCAACTCGAGAAATCGTCTCTTCATTTTGAAAACCTGGATCAGCGGAACCCAGTTCATTTCTTAAGTATGGTTATGCTAATGGCACACTAATATATATATAACTACTTCTTCTTCTTCCTCCTTTAGCTAACCTAAATTTGTTTGTCTATCTCCCGAACCAGAGCGGCGTGAACGAGAGTGAGAAGTTTTTCCCTATCCTTCCGGTAGCCGCCAACGTTGCTCCGGTGCTCGAAATCCTCAACCAAATACAGATCCGGAAAGCTCTCAGCGAGTGCTTCGTCATCGTGGTAAAATTTTCCCCATTCCTTGAGTTTTTCTCGCTAGGGTTCTCGCCCCTAACTGCTATTTTTGACGATTCTTGTTAGATTTCGACTTCCCTCATCTTCTTTATCCCTGATCTATGCCGTGGTGAGATTTGGACGTCTTTCTCCCGTAAAACAAAGGCAAGTGATGGTTTCCTCCTTGTCTTCCTTTCTTTATCACGAGTTATAGAAATTTCTAACTTTTTGTTGTCATGATTATTAATTAACTTGCTGAATTTTATTGTGGTGTAGATCTCTTGTCTAGTTTGTTTATAATCACTATGTTCTTGATTTTGTTACCTAATCTTATTAGTGTTACGTGTGGTAGAATCTTAGTCATATAACCATTCATCAATGTTTAAGTAGGACGTGTTAGAGTTCATGTAGGATTGTAAATTCTTCCTAAAGGTTGATCAATCGTTTTTAATCTAGAATTGTCTAGTAGAATACGATGTGTCATTGTTGTCTTGAGATTTATATCATGGTTTCCTTCATGGCAACGTCGTGGGGCGAGACATGCCTCTATACCATGAAGGGTTGGGGTGGGCCTCTGAGCTCTAAACTCGGGTCATTACGGGGTTTTCCTTCCAGTTTTACTTTGTTGCGAGTGTTATTAGTGGATGAAACCACCGCAGCAACATTTGCTCTCCCAATTAGTACTTTGTGGGGGCTCTACCGTGTTTTTGGGCATTTGCGGTGTATGGTGGAGTAACGAGTCTCCCCCATATTTAGACAGATGAATTGTCTTTGGGGTTGGCAACCCCACCCGTTTTTGTTTTTTTGGTGGAGTTGACCACAGGTGGCTAATAGGGGTTTGTTTCTATCTTGATGGTTTTATATCGACCTTTTTTCCCCTTATGGTCTTGTGCATTTGGGGTACTGTTGTTTTAAGTGACGCTTCACGTAAGTGTTCCTTTTTTACTTTTTTACCCTTACTGCTATACTTTATGTAAGTATTTTTTCCTTGGTCTTGGGTTGGTTGTAACACCCCAAATCCTAAATTTGGGTTCAGGCTAGGCGATACTACCTTGGACACGAGCGTGTCCCAAGCCGTGTATAGCTCTGTACTCGAGTAGAACTCGAGTGGGCCCCAAGTGTGCCTCGAGTGAGGCACACCGCCTGGGACACGAGCATGTCCTAGGCCGTGTCCTCCTCTAGTCGATGAACTTCACGAGTTGTCGACGAAATGCACTCAAGACAGCGAACACGACAATGTTCTGGTTAACACGGGCATGTCAACATCGGCACGGGTGTGTACGGAACTCGTGTCCTCTTTGTGTTGTTTTTGGTCTTGTGTCAATTGAGGAACACACCCCGAAACACGGGCATGTACTGAGTGACACGGGTGTGTCAAGGTTAACACGGGCATGTCTAAGCCGGTGTCTTGGTCGGGTTATGTCAGTTCCTTTACCGCTTAAGGAACATGGCCTGTGACATAGGCATGTCACAAGCCATGTCAACCCAAGAAAGTGCTTTTCTGGGCAATTCGTGGTCCTTCCTTTCCTTCCACTTGGATCTAAGGGTCCAGGACCTTTCCTGCTGCTTTAAAGCCGAGGATGGAAGGATAACTTCCATTCATCTTTGACTTTCTCTTTCTTAAGAGATATGAAGGGATTAGAGGAAGGAAGGAAGATAAGGAATACGGCTGCTGGAGGAGCTTCAGCGTGCCAAATCGAGATCCCAGTTCAGATTCGTGGAGGCAAGGCCGTGGCGGTGATTTCCATCTGGTTAGAGTTTCAAGGCTCCAAAGCGATCGTCAAGTGTAACGATCTCTTTCTTGGACAAGTGAAGTCCTTCTTTATGCATAAGCATGGAATCCTCCACCAAGCGGTGGAAAGCGTAAGTGATTCCAGTGGGTCGATAGTTGATATCCCCGGTTGAGTCTGCTTCAACCCGCTCAATCCAATTTAGCCCGTCAGCACCTGCAGTTGGACATCCGCACTAAGAGTGGTAAACAAAGCAATGGTTAGCATTAGCTGACCAATTATAATAACCATATCCCTTACCATGGACAGTGGTTCCTTCCCTGTATGCATCGTAATCACAACATATAACTATCACAACAAGTATCACAACAGTATCACAAGCGCCCACCTCAGCCAGACGCTCCGTTCACTCAGGGCACATTACGGTGGGCCAGACTCTTTGGCACCACCACCGAGTAGAGGTTTTAACTTGTTGGTTTGGTGGTCCTAGTCTACCAACATGCATGCTGGGGACATTGCGTCCATCCCACTCAGAGGTGCTAACCCCACAACAAACTTGAGCATTTAGATCGGCCCAACATTGTGGTGTGACAAGCCGGGTCAGGGCCGCATCCACCCATACATTGCCACCAATCGATCTCTCACAACACAAGTCCAGGTCAGCCTTTTCCCGTTGGTCAATTCGTCAATAGCACAGATCATGATGTGGGTCGGCTTTCCCTTTCCTGCTCCGCACACAGCTCTCGCAGAGCCGCTTTCCAATTCATCACACACAACCCAAGGGCACATCCAGATCTTTCTAGGTATTCACAATCCTTAATCATCCACACAATACATGGAGTCTTCTCTACTTCATAATATAAACATCACCACTCCAGACTACCCGTCCGGGTGGGCTTCATATAGCATGCCTATGTCATACTACACATTTCCGGCTCTTGATGTAGACTCAACCGGGGATATCAACTATCGACCCACTGGAATCACTTACGCTTTCCACCGCTTGGTGGAGGATTCCATGCTTATGTATAAAGAAGGACTTCACTTATCCAAGAAGGAGATCTTTACACTTGACCATCACTTTGGAGCCATGAAACTCTAGCCGGATGGAAATCACCTCCACGACCTTGCCTCCACGAATCTGAACTCGGATCTTGATTTGGCACTCTGAAGCTCCTCCGTCATCAGGATTCCTTCTCTTCCTTCCTTCCTCTCCTCCCTTCCTATCTCTTGAGAAAGGGAAAGTCAAAGATGAATTGAAGTTATCCTTCCATCCTCGGCTTTAAAACAACAGGGAAGGTCCTGGACCCTTAGATCCAAGTGGAAAGAAATGAACGGCCATGATTTGCCCAGAAAATCACTTTCTTGAGCTGACATGGCCTGTGACATGCCCGTGTCACAGTCCGTGTGTAACACCACGAAACTCGAAGGAACGACGGGAGGCGTTTTGAGCCAAGTTTGGAATTTGGCAGGGGGAACACGGCCTGGGACACGTACGTGTCCCAGGGCATGTCGTGTTTGGGTCGATGATTTGGCCGAGAGGTCGACGAATTTTGGAGCCGATGATCGTCGAGCAGCGAACACGGCCTGATATACGGGCGTGTCTCAGGGCGTGTCGAGCTCGTGTCGACGATCTGCCAGGGATGTCGACATTTCTGCTCGATGAAATGTCGAGACACGGAACACGGCTTAGGACACGGGCGTGTCCAAGGCCGTGTCGGGTGGTCGAAAAACTGTGCTCGACGAAGTGTCGAGACTGTGAACACGGCCTGGAGCCCCGGTGTGTTCAGGTTTGACACGGGCGTGTCAAATAGGACACGGGTGTGTCAAATAGGACACGGGCGTGTCCAAAACCCATGTGAGTCTCGGGTTGATTTTGGTCCTGTGTTGATGGAGGAACACGCCCGGGAACACGGGCGTGTACTGGCTGACACGGGCATGTCAGGACAAACACGAGCGTGTCGGGTGCCCGTGTGTTTTTCGAGACGCGTTAATTTTGACAGCGAATGAGGGACACGGACCTGGACACGGGCGTGTCGCAGGCTGTATGCGGCCCAGGTTTTGCATTTCAGCTACGGATCGTGGCCGTTCATTTCCTTATTTTGGGATCCGACGGTTGTGGGTTGTTCCTACTAGGATATACCCGAGAATAGTGTTTCAAATCCCTCACTTCTTTCACTTAAGTCTCTTTCTAAAGTCTAGAGAGAAGGGAGAGCAAGGAAGAAGAAGGGAAGCTAAATTCGGTTGCTGGCGGAGTTTCGGAGATCCAAATCGCGAGCCGACTTCGGATCTACGGAGGCAAGGAGATTGTGGTGCTTTCCATCAGCATACATTTCCATGGCGCCAAGGAAAAATGCTAGGGTAATGATTCTCTACTTGAGCATGTTATGCTCTCGTTTCCTTTGCATAGGAAGCCCGCTCTCGCGAGTTTGCTGCGAGTTGAAGCGTTCCTTCGGGTATACATGAATAGTACCTGTTGTGTAGAGTCCGTAATCGAGAACGGATATAGGCATGATATGTGAAGCCTACCCGGACAAGTTGGTCTGGATCGGTGATGTTGCATTGCATAAGTGGCCAGAGAAGACTCCGTGCGAATGTTTGTTTTTTGGGTTTTCTACGAGGTAGATTGCAACAGGGAGCCATGGCGATTAACTCCAAGGTACACCCGGAAAATTGGGCAGATGCATGATTCTGCCAACATGGTGGCCTGGGAGCTAACTTGAACATAACTGGGTTATGTGAAGTGTGTAATGGAAACGAGACTCGGGAGAAGTTTGACCCGCGCATATGGCTTAAATTGTCGTTGCGATGTGAGCACTGGTTAGGAGGAACCATACACGTTCTATGTCGTTCGGTGGGAGCCGTTGGCATAGATGAGGGTCTTTGGTGGTCTATGGCTTAAATTGACATGACCCATGCCAGGAAGACAAAATGCTCACAAGATTTGGCTGTCCTTGTGGCGGTGGTGAGACAGAGATGTTTATGGCTTAAACTGACGTGACATTGACCGGTTCATCGAGAATATGCCCTGAGTACATGGGGTGTGTGGCCGTGAGTGCCTACGCCTGTGTTGTTGTATGATTACACTATACTGCTGGATTATACAAACAAAGTGCAGGGAAGGAGCATCGCCGCCCTGAGTTTGGGGTGGAATCGTTATAATTTGTTCAGCATAGCTGACCGTTGCCTTTGTTTGCCACCGTGCGGTGGATTGTTGCTTGCAGGTGCTGCGGAGCCGAGTGCTAAATAGCGGGCCAAAGCCCAAGTTGCTGAGCCGGCCCTCAAAGGACTAATTTTGAGTATTTTCTATTATTCATTATAGCCGGCCTGCGTGCCGAGGTTTGAAAAACATTAATATTCAAGCAAACTATTGTAAGGCCTTAAGGCCAGTACTTGTATATTTGTACGTTCTTTCTGTTGGCTTTGTAGTGGACATTCATGCTAGTAGCAGGGTTCTTGTTTTAACAACTATTATAATTGCTTCCTCTAGAATGACTCTGTGTAGAATGTTGTATATTAGTTGGATGGTTTCCATTGAGTAACCACCCGGTCTGTCTGTGGTATATGGCGTTGGGCCCTGGCTGAACCTATTGCTATATGCTATGCGACTGATAGGGGGTTTTACAATTTGGTATCAGACTACTAGTTTTGGTCTGGCTTAAAATGAATTCGTGGATGAAATCTTTTTAAGGGTTGGTGAGTGTAAGACCCCCCCCCCCTTTTTATTTCTTTAAAACACCGGGGTCTTAGGCCCAGAACCGCCGTTTTGCGATGACTCCTTCATGACCTGAAGGGTCATAACCACAAAGTGTCGATTCTGCCGGCCAATTCGATCACAGAAAAGTAGCAAAATAAAGAAATGCAAACTAGCAGTCCACAGATAATCACATATCATAAAGATAATCTCCACGAAGGGAGTGTCCACAGAAAAATACATCAGAGTACTAAAATACGGGCTTATGCCCGGTACATCATGTCCTCACTACAAATCACTCATATGGAAGCAAAAGCAGAAAATCAACTTAAGGTCGAGACTCATGGTCCTGACTATAAGAACTCCGGAGCTAGACTGCTCCATCTCCTAGCGCACCGGTCTCTGGGGCTGCTCCTCTTTGCTGGGCTCCACGATTCCCTAAAATGATGTGGTTCGAAAACCGTTAGTCTAAAAGACTAAGCCCTATCATCCCCCACCCCTTCCCCCATGGCTCCTAGGCACCGAGCGGAGAGGAAGAAACGGGAGGAATTGAAGGTGGAGAATAATCAAAAACAGATGGCAGCGGACCTATACTAGCAATTCTATAATAGGTATGGACAATAAGCTGAAACATGAAAAGTAACCTTCACTTATGTGAGAACACATAAGCCAAGGGGTCTTCTACAAAGCTCCCATCGTATAAAAAATCTCATACCAATTTATACGTTGGGGTGTCGGTTATCAAACAGCAGTAAATATATATCAAAATTGACCTTAATTTATAAACTTGCCCACACAAACTTATAGACCAAGGGGTCGTTTTGCAGGGCCTAAAGTATAAGCGTCCCATTCCACTTATACTTTAGGTGTCAGGGTTAAATGAATCGATTATGCTATGACATGAACGTGGGTATGATGGAACATGCAAGTGCAACACACACACCCGACTCTGTGCACACAGACCTTTAGTTCCCCCTTTCTAGAGCCTCACCTCCCAGGATACCTCCGTAGTGGCAGACGGAAGCGGTGGGTTGGGACTCGCCCACCTCTAAACCAGTAAAGCACTACCGGTCAGACCTATCGTATGCCTCAATGCTTGGTGCACGAAGCGGACTCCTGCATACTCTTGCCGGCTGGCGCACCGGACTTTTGTTGACGAAGTGCTAACCACATTTGCGAGTCAGCGTATTGGTGTCGGTGCATCGACCTTCCAATACCGAAGACCCACCACCTTAATTTTCTTTCCTTTCGTGCACATGCAAATTTATCGTATCATACCGAGCCAAAGCCCCCCGTACAATCCCGTCCGTCACAAATATCAACCGAGCCAAAGCTCCCCGGACCAAAACGTCCATCTCTTAACCATCCAAGCCGAAGCTTCCAACTATCTTCTTGTGCTATCTGTGTTCATTAAATGTGCAACCCTAATTACTAAGTTACTCCTTTCAGCTTGTTAATACAGTTTACGTTAACCCAGGACTGCCCCCGATATTCCCTGTGAAGGGCTCTCAAGGGGCACTAGGAACTATGTTGGGATTACGCCCAACGCTCCCTTTCGCAAGGTACTTATTATTATTATTGGTTGATTCCCTTACCCATTTTCTTCTTATATTATAATAGGCTAATCCTAGGGTGATTTGACTCTACCCCACCTCGGGAAGGACGATCTTTCGTCGAACCCGAGCGCCTCTAAACTCAAGCCAAACCAATTCCTCACCACTCTTCCTATTCTTCTATGGTGAACTCATCCTCATCTATCCAAAAAGACTAACTCCTACACCATGTCCCATCATATCTTATTGCAATTTACCCATGCAGATCATCCTAGGCTATATGTCGGTCCGGACAGGTGATAATCCAAATACTCATCCAAATGGCCTACCTTATTTACTGGAGACACATCAGGACACAAATAGACTAAATCCAGGAAATTATAATTTTCCTAACCTATCTGGTATTTAAATATTTTCCTTAAAGCTTCCAAAGTCTACCAGTTTGAACATGAACTACCCTAAGTACACATGCAAGATGCCTAACAAAATTATGATAAATATTAGGTTATCTCAATATGGTAAATCCAAAGTATCACAATTTTTCCATCATCAAAAGGGCACTAAAATTATTTTTGCAATATTTACTATCTTCCGTTGTTTATGAACCAAGTATAGGAAATATCCATCCAAAAATTATAAAATAATTATACTACGCAGGTAAAACCTTAAAAGTAGCATTGGCTGTAACGCCCCCGATTTTTCTGCGATTATTTAAATCTCGTTTGGCGTTACGTTGATGCGTTTCTGGCATGTGCCGTTTGCTAGAGCGTGGTCTTAGCTCTTTAGGTTCCTTGTGTGGTTGTTGGTAGCCCTTTTGGAGAGATCCCCTAGCAAGCCGTGTCTGTTTATGTGACCGGTGAGGCCTCTCGGGGGATGCTTGTGTTTTGGCTTCGGGTAGTGATAACCCGAGTTTTGTTCGTTGAAAGTTGATTTCGACTTCATCGTTGCGTTCGTAGCATAGGTAATTAGCAACTGTGTGAATTTCGTCGGATTCCGAGGTGGTTCGGTTTTCGCGTCGTTTTGATGTATTAATAATAATGGATGTAATGATTAATTAATGTATAAAGATTGAAATGAGAGGTTATAGGTGGCAGTTAGGTTGAAAAGACGTATCCATGTATCATATATATAGCCTTAAGAAATAAACGAGACTATTCATTGTCTCCTTCTGTGGGAGAGAAACGGCTGCTGTTCGAGAGGAAGTAAAAGACCGCCAAACCTGTACCCTTCAAACGCAGATTTTGGGAGCGTTAGTGGACGGAATTCGATTCCGAAAGCGGATTTGGAGTGCTCTCGCCTAGACCTTCATTCCTATGGTAAGAGATTCATTTTTCGTGGTGTTTCTAGAGGTCTCAGAATTTTTTACTTCGATCCTTTTCCGCCATTAAAACCTCAGGATTCTGTTTAGGTGATGTTGTGGCTGTAGCCGAGAGAGAGAGAGGCAGGGCAGTGCAAGATAAATTCTAGAATTGAGGCAAGTGGTGCTCCAATCCTTGCCAAGTTTTCTTCTCCTTTTCATGGTCATATCTGCTATAATTTTTTTCCCTGTTTTCCCAAGATTAATATTTTACTCTGTTTTTTTTTCTTCAAAAAGCATGTGAATCTTAAACCATAATACCCCTTTATGTTTCTGTTTGCATTTTCTCAAGTTCTGAAAGTAAAACCTTCGGCTGGAGTGCTGCAGTCTTCCTTGTTTTTATCAAATTGTTTCGTGTTTATCATTCAGAGTGTTCCCTATAAAACATCTTTTTGGGTAGTATCTAGCCTTTCAACCCTAGAATTTAATAGCAGTGAGATTTCATACCTATATTACCAGTAATAGGTTTGTATTAGGCTAAGAAGTTGGACAGAAATGTAGTTGGAAGTATAGGAATGCTGCAAACGCAATGCAGCCAGATCGACAAAGATCGTCGATCTGGGTTCGACGATAATCGTCGATCTGGGTTCGACGATAATCGTCGAACTGAGATCGACGATCTCTGGTTGCTTGAGATCGACGAAGATCGTCGACCTGAGTTCGACGATAATCGTCGAACTGAGATCGACGATCTCTGTTTGCCTGGGTTCGACGAGGATCATAGAAGTGAGTTCGACAATTATCGGTGGCCTGCGTTTATTGGAAAATCATCGAATGGCGTTCGACGATTTTTCCCGTGACCTTTGTTCGACGAAAGGAAAATCGTCGAACGACGTTCGACGATTTTCCCCGTGGCCTGTATTCGAAGATTCCATGTGGTCTGCATTTAATGGCAAATCATTGAACAGAGTTCGACGATTTCCCGTGGCCTGTGTTCGACGAAATTCGTCGAGCTGCGTTCGACGATTTTCCTGAGTTCGACGATATTTCCCGCGCTAGACGAAAATCGTCGAGCTGCCTTTGACGATTCCTGTAGGCAGAAATTTATTTCTTTCCAGTACTTTTCTTCCCGAGTGATTACCTCCTAGGGGAAATGTCTTGTCGGCCTTTCGTTCTTCCTTTATTTTGAGGGCTGAATCGTGGGTTATGCAGGTAGTGGTGTTTTGACGCTCTAAAGGAGTGTGATATCTTGTGTGCGAGCCGTGGCCACCACTTTTTAGTCCCAGCTACGGGCTAGGCATTTGCTGTGTCCGCCACCCTTTTTGTCCCAGGTACGGGCTGAGTTTGTGGTGGTTTTGTGCTGACAGTGAAATCTTATTTATTTTTGTTGGAACTATTTTGTTTGGGGGACTGTTCTTGGTCACCAACTCAGGTCCATGATGATTTACTACTGCCATTAACTCACAAATTAGGATTGTTAAGTGTTTCTTCCTGGTTAAAGGCAGCATATTGTGGCATGTTTCCTTGACTTTTTGCCTTGTAGCCTCTGCAGGATTTGAGCAGGGCTTGGTGTTGTTCTTGGTACTTGGTGTACTTTTGATTTCTTTGGATAGAGTTTGATTTTACTGTCTTGTTTACTTACACTCCTATTCCATTTTGATTTAATGCCCTAGTTCAGATTTTCATGATTTACTTGCTGAGGTGTTCTTTTCTTTTATGAATGCCTCAGGTTCTGACTAGTAGCCGGGTAGACTGCTAGTTTTGTAGTGGTGTTGCTGGTGATCCCTTGAGTTATAGGATCTTTCTATTGCTGTTGTGAGGTAGTTTTTCTGCTTTTCTTGCAGACATATATACTTGCCAGTGGGTTCGTGTCAGTTTTTTGGCGCCCGCTGGTAGTTTTACCTTTTGATACTAGATATGTTTCTTTTACTGCTACCTTTTTTGGAGATAGTGTACTTGCTCTTGGGAAGTTTTATGCTAGGTTGCTAGTTATTTTTAAACCTAAAACACTACTATAAGTACATCTCATGATCATCATGTTTTATAAAACTCATACACTACTTTTCAAGCAATGTAAATAAAGATCGTTTTCCTACTTATAACATAATATAAATCTACAGTCTTGTATAGTATAAGTTGACCTCGGGGGTCACTTATGCGCCCTCATAGGAAGTCAAATAAAAATAAGGTATTTTCTGCTGCGTAATAGTATAGTTTTTAAACCGTGGACTACATGATCCACCGAGCCGAGAGATACGGCCCTTAAAATTATATCTGATTTTCTAATCACTAAACTTAAGAAATTTTCATAGTCTAGTTAGATGGTGTTCGCTTGAGCGTCAATAGTTATCCCATGCTCGACGTGGCATCACGACGCGTGTTTTTTTAACATACTCTGATACTTCTTGAATTCGGAGAGAAATGCGGGTTGTGACAGTTGGTATCAGAGGGAGGTTTCTTGACAATTTGTCGGGCAACCTTTTACGTGTTAGGTGTTTAGCATCATATCATACACACACCGATATGTCATCAGCATGTCTTGGCTGAAGCACGAACACTTCACTCATAGCATAACATGAAGTATACGGGGCATATTATGTAGTATGGGATGCATAATATGTGTCTATATATGGATCCACCATAGGGGCAACATGTGAGGGTTATGTAGTATGGGATGCATAACCTCACCACATGAATGCGACTAGCACGTTTCTTTTTGTTGCATGAGAATGTTATGTAGTATGGGATGCATAACATTTTCATGTGTACGCCGCTCATGACATGCATTAGGGCCTTTTTAGAATGCATAGCACAATCATGCATAGCTTAACATTGCATAAGCACAACGTGCCAAGTTAAAGACTTGCAGGATGACATATATACACACATGGTTTTAAATCAAAAAAAATATACAATTCATGCATTCCCGATCTAGGCACAAGAGTCAGATGATGGTGGTTAACCATCCTAGGTTAGACATAACATCATTTTGGTTCAAATAAACTCCCAGAGCAAGTTTAGCAGTTTTAAGATCATATTTATGTATGTATTGTCTGTACTTGCAGTTAGTTCCAACTATTGTACCAGGATTTGGCTAATGTTGATATGATTTTAGGATGGCGAGACATCCTTCGATGACGTCGACTCCCCTGTCTGAGGGTGAGACTTCTGGAGCACAGAGTGATGCGGTGATCGAGAGCTTGCGGTTGAGCAACGATTCCTTGACCATGCAGTTGGTGGAGATGCAGGTCCAGATCTAGTCTCTGGCGGCGGTTGTGGCAGGACAAACTCAGGGAGTGCAAGACCCTGCAGGGAGGTCAGCTACCCCTCCCCCTCCTTATAATGCCCCGAAACTCAAAAGAGCGACGGGAGACATTTTGGGCCAGATTTGGAATCTGGCAGGAGGCATACGGCCTGGGACACGGGCGTGTCCCAGGGCATGTCAGGCTGGAGTCGACGATTTGGTCGAGAGGTCGACGATTTTGGAGTCGATGATCGTCGAGCAGAGAACACGGCCTGAGACACGGGCGTGCCTCAGGGCGTGTCGAGCCCGTGTCGACGATCGGCCCGGGGAGTCGACGAATTTCGCTCGACAATGTGTCGAGACAAGGTACACGGCCTAGGACACGGGCGTGTCCAAAGCCGTGTCGGGTGGTCGACGAACTTCACTCGACGAAGTGTCGAGACCTTGAACACGGCCTGGCGCCCAGGCGTGTTCGAGTAGACACGGTTTAGGACACGGGCATGTCCAATACCCGTGTGGGTCTCGGGTTGTTTTTTGGGTTGTGTCGATGGAGGCACACGGCCGACCACACGGCCGTGTCCGTTTGAACACGGGCGTGTCAGGTCGAACACGGGCGTGCTGGATGCCCGTGTGTTGTTCCAGGCGCGTCGATTTTGACGGCGAATGGCGGACACGGCCCTGGACACGGGCGTGTGTCAGGCCGTGTTCAGCCCAGTTTTAATATTTCGGGCCCGAATCAAGGCCGTTCGTTTCTTTAATTTGGGATCCAACGGCTAGGGGTTGTTCCTGATGGTATATACACGGGATTGGACCCTTGAAACCCTCATATTTACTAGAGTGGTTCTCTTTTTAAATCAAGAGAGAGGTGAGAGAAAAGGAGGAAGAAGAAGCTAGATCCGGCCATTGGAGGAGCTTCGAAGCTCCAAATCGCGAGCCGACTTCGAATCTACGAAGGCAAAGAGAGTACAGTGCTTTTCATCCGCTTACATTTCCATGGCGCCAAAGAGGAACTCTAGGGTAACGATTCTCTTCTTGAGCATGTGAAGCTCTCCTTCTTTGCATAGGAAGCCCGCTCTCGCGAGTTTGCGGTGAGTTTGAGGCATTCCTTCGGGTAGATATGTAAAGTCCCCGTTGTGTAGAGTCCGTAAGCGAGAACGGACATAGGCATGATGTGTGAAGCCTACCCGGACATGTTGGTCTGGATCGGTGATGTTGCATTGCATAAATGTCGGAGAAGACTCTGTGCGATTGGTTGTTTTTCGGGTTTTCTACATGGTAGATTGCAACAGGGAGCCTTGGGGATTAACCCTAAGGTGCACCCGGAAAACTGGGCGGATGCGTGATCTTGCCAAATTGGAGGCCTGAGATCCAACTTGAACATAACTGGGTTATGTGAAATGTGTGACGGAAACGAGACTCGGGAGAAGTTTGACCTGCGCATATGTTTTGAATTAATTTTGCGATGTGAGCACGGGTTAGATGGAACCATACCCGTTCTATGTCATTCGGTTATAGAGACCTAAGGCTACGTGTCACTTGCCGTTGGCATAGATGAGGGTCTTCGACGGTCTATGGTTTTAATTACCGTGACCCATGCCGGGAAGACAAAATGCTCATTATTTGGCCGTCCAAAGGGACGGTGGTGAGTCGGCAGACTTTGACTGTGTTCATCGAGAATGTGCCCTGAGTGCACGGGGTGTGTGGCCGTGTGAGCCTACGCCTGTGATGAAATGAATATTTATACATTGCTCGCTTATGCTAATAAAATGCAGGGAAGGAGCATCGCCGCCCCGAGTTGGGGGCGGGATCGTTATAATTTGGTCAGCATTGCTGACTGTTGCTTTATTTGCCACCATGTGGAGGTTTTGTTACTTGCAGGTGCTGCTGTACCAAGCGGTCAATAGTGGGCTAAAGCCAAAATTGCGAAGCCGGCCCTCGAAGGCATAATTAGAGCGTTTACTGCTTTTATTCATGTATGACCGGCCTGCGTGCCATGGTTTGTAAATCATGAAATTATAAGTAAACAATTTTGTAAGGCCTTATGGCAATACTTGTGTATGTACTACATTCCTATTTGGTATATTAGTGGACATTCGTGCTCTTTGTGCTGTGTTTTTAATTGCAACATATATAAACTGCTTCCGCTAGAATGCTCTGTGTAGGACATTATGATTGGTTGGATGGTTTCCATTGAGTAACCACTCGGTATGTCTGTGGTATATGGTGTCGGGCCCCGGCGGGACCTACTACTATATGCTATGCGACGGATAGGGGTTGTTACAATTTGGTATCAGACTACTGGTTTTTGTCGGGCTTAAGCTGAATTCGTGGATGAATTCTTCTTAAGGGGTGGTGAGCACATGTGTGTGCGTCATCGTTATAACAACAAAAGAACCCATGAATGTCCACTTAGGAATGAAAATACACATGTTTGGGGAACATGCGTGTTCCTATAATTGTTGTTTGCAATTTTATTTGGTCGCTTAATGGTGTTTTGTACCACTATAGGTGACCAGAAGTGGTGCTTGTCCATCGAAACGTCGAGTTTCTGAGGCTAGCAGTGCACCTAATGAAGCTCCTGCAACACCTCTATCAGCTGAGACCATACGATTGGTGTCTGAAGCAGTGTTGGCAATGATTAATGCGCAGCCTGCAAGGCAAACGCAGCAGCCCGCTCCTGCGATGGAGAAGGTACCGCTGCAAGCGGCTGAGCCGAGGAGAGTGGAAAAGTAGTAGTCGAGCCGTTGGTGACAAGGAGGGTAGCCGAGAGACAGCTCAAGCATGTCATGAGCTTTAATCCTCCGGTATTCTTGGGGTTGGGAACCCCATCTCAAGCTGAGGACTGGCTCTCCAGGGTGAAGAGAGTCATGATAGCAACGGAGACGGAGGAGTGGCAAATGACCACCATTGCTACGTTCCTTCTGGACGGTGAAGCGAGAATGTGGTGGGTAGGATTGTAGATGCACCTATTAAGAGGTAGGCAACTTGTTGATGTCTCGATGGAGGAGTTCTCGAGATTGTTCTTGGCTAGATACCTTCCTTCGGCGCAGAGGATAGCATTGGAGAACGAGTTCTTGAAGTTGGTTCAAGGAGACAGTACCGTGGATGAATATCTCCACGAGTTTACTCGATTGAGTCGATATGCTAGCTCCACCATTGCGGATGAGGAGCGCAAGAAGAATCGATTCTACGAAGGGTTGAGAGATGAGTTGAGACTACTGCTCTCAGGGCCGATGACGCAGGGTTTCTTAACCTTGGTCAACACGGCCCGGTCCTTGGAAAAGGACATGAAGAATGTTCAAGCGAAGAAGAGCGTTGGTGATAAGAAGTCTGGGTTCAAAGTGCTGACTACTTCAAAGTCCGGCTATCAAAGATTCTTCAAGAAGCATAGGACTTCGGGTCCAGCTCCTTCTGGTGCTTCTGGGGCGACTACGGGTCGGACCCCGGGTGTATGTTTTACTTGTGGAAAGTCAGGGCACTTTGCCCGTGACTGTTGGAGCGGACGTCCCAAGTCCGAAAGGAAGCCGGGAGCGACTTACGAAGAGAAGGGCAAGGCGGTGGAGTCAACCGCATCCCATTATGCTCCAGCCCAACCAAGGGTGTATAATCTTGGCCAACAGGAGGCCATCAAATAGGCGGATGTGGTGACAGGTACGGTTTAGCTTATAGCAAGTTAATTCCTTTAAATACTTTTTATGCACGGGTTACCTTACCACTGCTTGTTTAGGATTTGTTTTGATTTGTGAAAATTAGGCAAGAGCACTCTTCGATACGGGAGTTTCACACTCCTTCTTGTCCGAAGGATATATATCACGCATCGGAGTCCCTTCTTCGATGGCGAAGGATAAGTTGGATGTGTTGTTGCCTAATGGGTGTTTGATGCGCGCGGATAGAATCTACGGTGTGAAGATTCGCATTAGGAATCAGGAGTTCGATCTGCAAGCGTCGTTACTTCCGTTGGTGGAGTTTGACGTTATATTTGGCATGGACTGGCTCTCGGAGCCGCAAGCCTATATTGATTGCGGTCGTAAGGAAGTCAAGTTGGGAGCAAGTCGTGAGACGACTTTTACGGGCTTGAAGGGGTCAAGCAAGACGTTGATGTCTGCCCTTCAGGTGGTGAAGGCGTTTCATGCCAGTGCAAAACTGTTCTTTACACTAGTGGAGGTAGCGAAGCCGAAGCCCACGTTGGATAGTATTTCAGTGGTATCGGAGTACCCTGATGTGTTCCCTAGAGATCTTCCTGGAGCCCCGCCTCAACGGGAAATATATTTTACGATAGAGCTCGTACCAGGTGCAAAGCCTGTGTCACGCACTCCATATCGGCTAGCGCCTAAGGAAATGGCGGAGATGAAGGTTCAACTGCAAGAGTTGTTGGAGCAAGGGTATGTGCGCCCTAGTTCTTCGCCTTGGAGAGCGCCGGGCCTCTTTGTTAAGAAGAAGGACATAAGCTTCAGGTTATGTATTGATTATCGGGAGCTCAACAAATTGACAGAAAAGAACAAGTACCCGATCCCCCGGATCGATGATCTTTTTGATCAGTTGGTCGGGTCGATGGTGTACTCAAAGTTGGATCTGAAGTCCGGGTACTATCAGCTACGAATAAGGGATAGTGATATCCCGAAGACAGCATTCAGTACGAGATACGGGCATTACGAGTTTACGGTCATGCCGTTTGGGCTAACCAATGCGCCGTCAGTGTTCATGGATTTGATGAATATGACCTTTAGGGAGTACTTAGAACATTTTGTGATCGTCTTCATCGATGATATTTTGGTGTACTCGTAGAGTGAGGAAGATCACTTCAAGCATCTTCATTTGCTTTTGGAGACGCTAAGGAGGAATCAATTGTATGTCAAGTTCTCGAAGTGCCAGTTTTGGTTGTCCACCGTGGCGTTTCTCGGTCATATAGTGAGTGGAGAAGGTATTGTAGTGGATCCGGCAAAGATTGTTGCAATACGAGAGTGACCTGAGCTTTCTACGTTAGCGGAAGTCCGGAGCTTTCTGGGGCTTGCCGGCTATTATAGGCGCTTCGTAGAGAACTTCTCGCGGATAGCGTTACCTCTCACTACTTTGACGAGGAAGGAGCAGAAGTTCATTTGGACGCCGGAGTGCGTGCGAGCTTTTGAAGAGTTGAAATGTCGGTTGACCACGGCGCCTGTGTTGAGTTCGCCGATTGGGACCAAAGGCTATGAGATTTATAGCGATGCTTCGGGCAGCGGTTTGGGTTGCGTGCTACTACAACACGGAAGTGTGATAGCTCATGGCTTGAGACAGCTGAAAGTGCACGAGAGGAATTATCTGGTCCATGACTTGGAGTTAGCGGCCGTGATTTTTGCCTTGAAGCTGTGGAGGCATTATTTGTACGGTGTGAAGATTGATATCTACACTGATCATAAGAGCCTGAAGTATTTGATTGATCAGAAAGATCTGAATATGCAGCAGCGTAGATGGATGGAGTTCCTGGGGGACTATACATTAAAGATCCACTACGTGCCTGGTAAAGGTAATGTGGTTGCAGACGCGTTGAGTCGCGAGCCCCAGCTCAAGCCAATTGGCTATCGGTACATGATGAGCGGTTGGTGCGGGAGTTGGAGGCATTGGAGATTGTTTGTGTGGATAAGCAATCAAGTGCTAAAGCAGTACTGAATTGGACTGAAGTCCAAAATGACCTGGCTGATCGGATTCGGCGGGCTTTGGATATGGATGTCCATATGAAGTAGTTCATGGTAGAGGCTCTGGATGGGTCAAATTCCCAATTCATTTTGGAGAACGGATTACTTTGGAAAGACGGTCGTCTGTGCATCCCAAGTGTGGGCCATTTGCGGGTGGAATTGTTGTACGAGGCACACCATACTAAGTACTCAATTCACCCAGGGAGCACGAAGATGTATCGTGATGTCAAGAAACTATTTTGGTGGCCGGGTTTGAAGAAGTATGTGGCGCTCTACGTGGCGAAGTGCCAAACTTGCGCCTTGGTGAAGGCGGAATGCCAAAAGCTGGGAGAATTTCTGAAGTCCTTTCCTATTCCGGAGTGAAAATTCGACGACATCTCTATGGACTTTCTGCACGGTTTGCCAAGGTCGCAAAAGGGTAACGACGCCATTTGGGTGGTCGTAGATCGGCTAACGAAGGTGTCGCATTTTGTTCCGCATAGGAAGGATGATCCGGTGGAAAAGTTGGCAAAACTATATGTGGATAATATAGTACGGCTTCACGGTGTGCACCGCAGCATCGTGAGTGACCGAGATGGGCGGTTCACGTCCAATGATTGGAGGCTTGTGCAGCAAATGTTGGGAACAAAGCTAAAATTCAGCACAACATTCCATCCGCAAACAGATGGGCAGACCGAGAGGGTCAATAGAACTATGGAAGACATGGTTCGCATGTGTGTCTTGGACTTTGGAAAGCAATGGGAAGACCATCTTTATTTGGTGGAGTTTGCGTACAACAATAGCTAACAAGCGAGTATTCAAATGGCGCCCTTCGAGGCCTTATATGGTAGAAAATGTCTCACGCCGTTGTCTTGGCTAGAAACGGGTGAGTCAAAGTTATATAAGCGATTCGAAGTGGAGGATGCTACTTCGTTGGTGCGTACCATTCGGGAGAGGTTTCTTATTGCTCAGGAATGGCAAGCAAAGTACTATAATGCCAAGCACAGGAACATGGAGTTCACTGTGGGCTACTATGTATACTTAAAGATCAAGCCGTTCAAGGGTGTCTCGCGGGTGCGGCGATTGAAAAAGCTAAGCCCGAGGTACCTGGGGCCGTTTGAGGTTTTGGAGCGGGTTGGTGAAGCAGCCTATCAGTTGAAGCTCTCAGTGGAGATAAGTGGTTTGCATGATGTATTCCATATTTCGGTGCTATGGAAGGCGGTGCAAGAGCCTTCGCAAGTGATCACGGTTGATCAAGTGCTGGTGGATAGTGGGCTGACGACAAAAGTCAAGTATGTGTAGATTGAGGACTCGGAGGTCAAGCAGCTACGCAATAAAGAGATCAGGATGGTCAAGGTTCGATGGTACAATTGCGGTCGAGAGGAGCTCTCTTGGGAACGAGAGCATACTATGCTTGATGAGTATCCGGAGTTGTTCCGCTCATGTACAATTTAATTTTGGTACTTGTCTTTCCTTTATATATTTTCGTGGACGAAATTCTTTTAAGAGGGGGAGATTTGTAACGCCCCGAAACTCAAAAGAGCGACGGGAGACGTTTTGGGCCAGATTTGGAATCTGGCAGGAGGCACATGGCCTGGGACACAGGCGTGTCCCAGGGCGTGTCAGGATGGAGTCGACGATTTGGTCGAGAGGTCGACGATTTTGGAGTCGACGATCATCGAGCAGAGAACACGGCATGAGACACGGGCGTGTCTCAGGGCGTATCAAGCCCGTGTCGACGATCGGCCCGTGGAGTCGACGAATTTTGCTCGACGATGTGTCGAGACAAGGCACACGGCCTAGGACAAGGGCGTGTCCAAGGACGTGTCGGGTGGTCGACGAACTTCACTCGACGAAGTGTCGAGACCGTGAACACGGCCTGGCGCCCAAGCGTGTTCGAGTAGACACGGGTTAGGATACGGGCATGTCCAATACCCGTGTGAGTCTCAGGGTGTTTTCTGGGCTGTGTCGATGGTGGCACACGGCCGACCACACGGCCGTGTCCATTGGAATACGGGCGTGTCAGGTCGAACACGGGCGTGTTGGATGCCCGTGTGTTGTTCCAGGCGCGTCGATTTTGACGGCGAATGAGGGACATGGCCCTAGATAAGGGCGTGTGTCCGGCCGTGTTCGACCCAGGTTTAATATTTCAGGCCCGAATCAAGGCCGTTTGTTTCTTTAATTTGGGATCCAATGGTTGGGGGTTGTTCCTGATGGGATATACACGGGATTGGACCCTTGAAACCCTCATTTTTACTTGAGTGGTTCTCTTTCTAAATCAAGAGAGAGGTGAGAGCAAAGGAGGAAGAAAAAGCTAGATCCGGTCATTGGAGGAGCTTCGAAGCTCCAAATCGCGAGCTGACTACGGATCTACGGAGGCAAAGAGAGTGCGGTGTTTTTCATCCGCTTACATTTCCATGGCACCAAAGAGGAATGCTAGGGTAACGATTCTCTTCTTTAGCATGTGAAGCTCTCCTTCTTTGCATAGGAAGCCCGCTCTCGCGAGTTTGCGGTGAGTTGGAGGCGTTCCTTCGGGTAGATATGTAAAGTCCCCATTGTGTAGAGTCCGTAAGCGAGAACAGACATAGGCATGATGTGTGAAGCCTACTCGGACATGTTGGTCTGGATCGGTGATGTTGCATTGCATAAATGTCGGAGAAGACTCCGTGTGATTGGTTGTTTTTCGGGTTTTCTACATGGTAGATTGCAACGGGGTGCCTTGGGGATTAACCCTAAGGTGCACCGAGAAAACTGGGCGGATGTGTGATCTTGCCAACATGGAGGCCTGAGAGCCAACTTGAACATAACCGGGTTATGTGAAATGTGTGACGGAAACGGGACTCGGGAGAATTTTGACCTGCACATATGTTTTGAATTAACGTTGCGATGCGAGCACTGGTTAGATGGAACCGTACCCGTTCTATGTCGTTCGGTTAAAGAGACCTAAGGCTATGTGGCACTTCTCGTTGGCATAGATGAGGGTCTTCGGCGGTCTATGGTTTTAATTACCGTGACCCATGCCGGGAAGACAAATTGCTCATTGTTTGGTCGTCCAAAGGGACGGTGGTGAGTTGGCAGACTTTGACTGTGTTCACCGAGAATGTGCCCTGAGTGCACGGGGTGTGTGGCCGTGTGAGCCTATGCTTGTGATGAAATGAATATTTATACATTGCTCGCTTATGCTAATCAAATGCAGGGAAGGAGCATCGCCGCCCCGATTTGCGGGCGGATCGTTATAATTTGGTCAGCATTGCTGACCGTTGCTTTGTTTGCCACCGTGTGGTGGTTTTGTTGCTTGGAGGTACTGCTGGACAAAGCGGTCAATAGCGGGCTAAAGCCCAAATTGCGAAGCCGGCCCTCGAAGGCCTAATTGGAGTGTTTACTGCTTTTATTCATGTATGACCGGCCTGCGTGCCATGGTTTGTAAATCATGACATTTTAAGTAAACAATTTTGTAAGGCCTTAAGGCCTGTACATGTGTATGTACTACATTCCTATTTGGTATATTAGTGGACATTCGTGCTCTTTGTGCTGGGTTCTTAATTGCAACTTATATAAACTGCTTCCGCTAGAATGCTATGTGTAGGACATTATGACTGGTTGGATGGTTTCCATTGAGTAACCACCCGGTCTGTTTGTGGTATATGGCGTCGGGCCCCGGCCGGACCTACTGCGATATGCTATACGCCAGATAGGGGGTGTTACACTTCTGCTCCCCTGAGACCTCCAGTGGTGGTGCCAGGGGAGATGGCCTTCATTTCTCAGTTTCAGAGACTTAGCGCTCCTACATATGATGGGAAGGCAGATTTCATGGTCATAGATGATTGGCTGATCTCCATGGAGGAGATATTCTCGTACTCCGGTGTGGCGGATGATCAGAGAGTGATGTTAGCCACCTATCAGCTAAAGGGGTTGGCTAAGAGCTGGTGGCTTACGGAAAAGGAGAGCTTGGTGGCTGGTTGCAATTGGGCATTGTTCAAGGAGATGCTGTTGAGGAAGTTCTTGCCTTTGGTCGAGCATGAACGACTTATGAACGACTTTCTTTGCCTGAAGTAGAGGCAACTCACAGTCAGTGAGTATGATATAGAGTTCAGCAAGTTGAGCCGGTTTGCCCCTGGATTAGTGAGTGTTGAGGCGGATCGAGTTAAGCGGTTTCTTGGTGGCTTGAGGAGCGAGGTTCAGCAGTTAACCAGTGCTTATGGTTCAGTGACATATGCAGGAGTAGTGGAGGCTGCTCTGAAAGTGGAGGCAATTGAGACTGCAAAGAACAGAGGCCAACAAATGAGGAAGGACAAGAGGAAGTTTGCTGAAGAGAAGAACCCCCAGGTACTCGATGCTGCTTCAGTAAAGAAGAGCAAGGTGGTGTGTAGCTTCTGTGGCCGGTCCGGCCACCCTGTTGAGAGGTGTTTCAAGAAGGCTGGAGCTCAGAGGAAGGAGCAAGTTCATGCCATTCAAGGTACTCTTAGGAAGGATGTTCCCTGTTCTGTGTGCAAGCGACCTGGGCATGATGCTGCCCAGTGCTGGTCCAAGGATAAGGTCTCCTTTCAGTGTGGCCAGAAGGGCCATATCAAGACTAGGTGTCCTCAAGTCCAGCCTATTCTTCAGGCAGTTCCACTTCAGTCTTTACCTCCGCCTCAACGTGTGGACAAGGGCAAAGGAAAGCTGAACGTCATCTCAGGTTAGTTATTTTTCCTAGCTTGAAAGTTTTCTTTGCTAGAATGGTTATAGTTTGTTTCGATAGTGCCGTAGTTTCTTATGTACTCCTATAGGGAAATTTAAGGTGAAGAACCACTGGGCGCGTGTTTTGTTTGACTCCGGCGCTACCTACTCGTTTGTGGCTAGAGCTTTTGTAGAGCGTTATTGTTTGGTTCTAGATCAAGTTCGTGATACATTCCGCGTTAAGTTCCCTTCTGGTGAATCTGTGTTGTCAGATTTGGGCATTTTGGGTCGCCCTGTTTTGTGGGGGGACTTTCTTGCGAAGGCAGACTTGAAGATGATTGATCTAGAGGACTTCGATGTTATTCTGGGCATGGATTGGTTGTCTAAGTATGATGTGGTTATTCATTGCAAAGGGAAGCGCTTGGACTTCATCAAGGATAATGGTCAGCCTGGTAGTGTGTATGCTGATCCGTGCCAGGATTCTCCTATCATTTCTGCGGTATGTGCTCAGAATCTGTTTCATTCTGATTGTTTTGCTTGTTTAGTCTCGGTGGTTAGGACTGCTGTCAGTGTACCACGCTTGGAGGAGATTCCCGTGGTTCGTGGTTTTTCTGATGTTTTTCCTGATGACCTTCCTGGTCTTCCCCCCGAGCGGGATGTTGAGTTCGTGATTGATTTAGAACCGGGTACGCGACCTATTGCTAAGGCGTTGTATCGGATGGCCCCTCGTGAGTTGGAGGAGTTACGAGTTGGACGACTTGTTGGCTAAAGGTTTTATCAGGCCGAGTGGCTAAAGGTTTTATCAGGCCGAGTTCGTCGCCTTGGGGTGCTCCTGTTCTATTTGTGAAGAAGAAGGATTGATCGATGAGGCTATGCATCGATTATAGGGAGCTGAATAAAGTTACCATTAAGAACAGGTACCCTCTGCCGATGATCGATGACTTATTTGATCAGTTGCGTGATAGCACGGTGTTCTCCAAGAT
Organism: Platanthera guangdongensis; assembly: GCA_039583875.1. Taxonomy (NCBI): domain Eukaryota; kingdom Viridiplantae; phylum Streptophyta; class Magnoliopsida; order Asparagales; family Orchidaceae; genus Platanthera; species Platanthera guangdongensis. The sequence goes on from CM077151.1 coordinate 209,372,653, forward strand.
CGATCTTCGTTCGGGTTATCATCAGCTCAGGATCCGTGAGTCGGACATTCCACGGACTGCTTTCAGGTCGAGGCATGGGCATTTCGAATTCCTGGTTATGTCGTTTGATTTGACCAATGCGCCATCAACATTCATGGACATGATGAACCGGGTGTTCAAGGATTTTCTGGATAAGTTTGTGGTCGTATTTATAGACGACATTCTGATTTACTCTCGCAGTGTTGAGGAGCATGAGCAGCATCTGCGACTGGTTTTATCTGCTTTGAGAGACCATCAATTGTTCGCCAAGCTGAGTAAGTGTAAATTCTGGTTGTCCCAGGTTTCCTTCCTGGGTCATGTGGTGAACAAGGACGGCATCTCGGTTGACCCGAAAAAGATTTTTGCAGTGATGGATTGGCCTAGGCCAAGCACACCCAAGGAGATTAGGAGCATCTTGGGGTTGGCCATATATTATAGAAGATTTGTGGAGTGATTTTCTACTTCGGCAGCCCCCTTGACTAAGCTGACGCAGAAGAATGAGTCATTCATTTGGAGTGAGAAATGCGAGGAGGCTTTTCTGGAGCTGAATAGCAGGCTGTGTTCTGCCCGTGTTTTGACATTACCTACGGAGGGCAAGGACTATGATGTATATGTCGATGCCTCGCATGTTGGGCTCAGAAGTGTGTTGATGCAAGAAGAGAAGGTGATTGCGTATGGGTCGAGTCAATTGAAGACTCATGAGAGGAACCCTACGCATGATCTTGAGTTCGCAACATTGATCTTTGCGTTGAAGCTGTGGAGACATTTACTTTATGGTGCCCAGTGCAAGATCTACACTGATCATAAAAGCCTAAAGTATGCCTTCACCTAGAAGGAGCTGAATCTGCGCCAGCGGCAGTGGCTAGAGTATGTGGCCGATTATGATGTGGATATACAGTATCATCCGGGCAAGGCCAATGTAGTGGCCGATGCCCTGAGCCGGAAGACAGGGAAGATCTTTAATCTCACCGCCGATCGTTTAGCCGAAGAGTTTCTCTTGATGGACATTTCTGTGGGACGATGTGACATGCAGAGCAGTTTGGCAGTGGCAAAGCCGTCTTGGATTGCACTCACCAGGTTGCACCAGAAGGATGATCCGGATCTTCTGCTCTTGTACCTAAGGAATGCGAGAGGGGAGTTACTGGATTTTTCTTTTGATGATGCGGGTACTTTGAAGTACCGTGGCAGGTTTTGCATCCCGGATGTTGGCGACATCAGGGTTATGATTTGCAGAGAGGCTCATGGATCCAGTGTGGCCTACCATCTAGGATCTACAAAGATGAATTATGAATTGAAGCAGTTTGCCTGGTCGTATGGGATGAAGGGTGATATAGCCGATTTGTTGCTAAGTGCCACACTTGCAAGCGTGTGAAGGCCGATCATGGGAGGCCTGGTGGCAATTTGACTCCGTTGGAGATCCCTACTTGGAAGTGGGAAAGTATTTCTATGGATTTCATTATGGGCTTGCTGAGATCTCCTAGAGGTTTTGATTCTGTTTGGGTTATAGTGGACAGACTGACGAAGTGTGCTCACTTTGTGCCGTAAAAGACTGATTATCCGACGAAAAAGATAGCGGAGCTGTATTTGAATGAAGTCATCAGGTTGCACGGTGTGCCAGTTAGCATCATTTCGGATCGAGACTCCCGTTTTACATCTCGCTCCTGGAGGAGTCTGCAAGAGGGTTTGGGTACAGATTTGAGGTATTCTACAGCATACCACCCGCAGACTATTGGTCAGACTGAGCGAGTTAACCACATAGTTGAGGATATGATCAGGTTCTACATCTTGGACCATGGAGGAGCGTGGGATGAGCGTTTGGGCTTATGGAATTCGCATACAACAACAGTTACCAGGCGAGCTTGCAAATGGCTCCGTTTGAAGCCTTGTATGGAAGGCGCTACAGAACTCCCTTATTTTGGACTGAGGTCGGTGAGAGGCCTGTGTTGAGTCCGGATGCGCTGGAGGAGATGGAAACTGCGGTGAAGCTTATTCGAGAAAAGCTTCGTATTGCTCCGGAGAGATATGAGAAGAATGCCAACCAGCGTAGGTATTACTTGGAATTTTCTATAGGGGACCTTGTGTTTCTTAAGGTTTCCCCGATGGTTGGTGTTAAGAGGTTCGGTAAGATCCGGAAGTTGGATCCGAGCTATGTGGGCCCGTTTAAGATTGTTGAGCGGATTGGCGTGTTAGCTTATAGATTGGATTTGCCGGCAAATTTCCCAAATATTCATAATGTGTTTCATGTAAGCCAATTGCGGAAGTGTGTGCGAAGCAGTGGGCAAGTTTTGGATGTTGTGCCCCAGTTGGAGCCTAATCTCTCATATGTTGAGGTGTCGGTCCGCATCTTGGATACTCAAGATCGGGTGCTGCGGACGAAGTCTATCCCAATAGTGAAGGTTCTATGGAAGAATCAGGATTTGGAAAGCACGACTTGGGAGCTAGAGTCGGCTATGAGGGAGGCACACCCTCATCTTTTCCCTTGATTTGTTTGGTACGTTTCCTTTCTAGTAATCTTGTTTGCTACCTTCCTTCTATAGTAGAAGCTGTGTATGTAAAGTTTCGGGATGAAACTTTCTTTTAGGGGGAGTGAATGTAACGCCCCCGATTTTTCTGTGATTATTTAATTCTCATTTGGCGTTACGTTGACGCCTTTCCGGCATGTGCCATTTGCTAGAGCGTGGTCTTAGCTCTTTAGGTTCCTTGTGTGGTTGTTGGTAGCCCTCTTGGCGAGATCCCCTAGCAAGCCGGGTCTGTTTTTGTGACCTGTGAGGCCTCTCGGGAGATGCTTGTGTTTTTTGATTCGGGTAGTGATAACCCGAGTTTTGTTCGTTGAAAGTTGATTTTGACTTCGTATTTGCGTTCGTAGCATAGGTAATTAGCTACGGTGTGAATTTCGTCGGATTCCGAGGTGGTTCGGTTTTCGGGTCATTTTGATGTATTAATAATAATGGATGTAATGATTAATTAATGTATAAAGTTTGAAATGAGAGGTTATAGGTGGCAGTTAGGTTGAAAAGACGTATCCATGCATCATATATATAGCCTTAAGAAATAAATGAGACTATTCATTGTCTCCTTCTGTGGGAGAGAAACGGTTGCTGTTCGAGAGGAAGTAAAAAGCCGCCAACCTTGTACCCTTGAAACGCAGATTTTGGGAGCGTTAGTGGACGGAATTCGATTCCGAAAGCGGATTTGGAGTGATCTCGCCTAGACCTTCATTCCTACGGTAAGAGATTCATTTTTCGTGGTGTTTCTAGAGGTCTCGGAATTTTTACTTCGAACCTTTGCCGCCATTACAACCTCAGGATTCTGTTTAGGTGCTGTTGTGGCTGGAGCCGAGAGAGAGAGAGGCAGGCCAGTGCAAGATAAATTCTGGAATTGAGGCAAGTGGTGCTCCTACCCTTGCCAAGTTTTCTTCTCCTTTTCATGGTCATATCTGCTATAATTTTTTTTCCCTGTTTTCCCGAGATTAATATTTTACTCTATTTTTTTCCGTCAAAAAGCATGTGAATCTTAAACCATAATACCCTTTATGTTTCTGTTTGCATTCTCTCAAGTTTTGAAACTCAAACCTTCGGCTGGAGTGCTGCAGTCTTCCTTATTTTTATCAAATTGTTTCATGTTTATCATTCAGAGTGGTCCCTGTAAAACCTCTGTTTGGGTAGTATCTAGCCTTTCAACCCTAGAATTTAATAGCAGTGAGATTTCATACTTATATTACCTGTAATAGGTTTGTATTAGGCTAAGAAGTTGGACGGAAATGAAGTTGGAGGTACAGGAATGCTGCACACGCAATACAGCCAGATTGACAAAGATCGTCGATCTGGGTTCGACGATAATCGTGGAACTGAGATCGACGATCTCTGGTTGCTTGAGATCGATGAAGATCGTCGACCTGAGTTTGACGATAATCGTCGAACTGAGATTGACGATCTCTGTTTGCCAGGGTTCGACGAGGATAGTCGAACTGAGTTCGGCAATTATCGGTGGCCTGCATTTATCGGAAAATGGTCGAACGGCGTTCGACGATTTTTCCCGTGACCTTTGTTCGACGAAAGGAAAATCGTCGAACGACATTCGACGATTTTCCCCGTGGCCTGTTTTCGAAGATTCCCTGTGGTCTGCGTTTAACGACAAATTGTCGAACGGAGATCGACGATTTCCCGTGGCCTGTGTTCGACGAAAGTCGTCGAGCTGCATTCGACGATTTTCCTGAGTTCGACGATTTTCCTGAGTTCGACGATATTTCCTGCGCTCGAAGAAAATCGTCGAGCTGTGTTCGACGATTCCTGTAACACCCCCTATCCGTCGCATAGCATATAGCAGTAGTCCGGCCGGGCCCGACGCCATATACCACAGACAGACCGTGTTACTTATGGAAACCATCCAACCAATCTCAACGTCCTACACAGAGCATTCTAGCGGAACAGTTTTATAAGTTGCAAACAAACCCACACAAGCATGAAGTCCACTACATGATATAGGAATGTATACAAAAATACTCAAAAGTCGGCCTTAAGGCTTACAAAATGTTTCACTTGTCTTTTACATGATTTAACCTCGGCACGCAGGCCGGCCATACATGAACAAAACATAACATTTCCATTCGGGCCTTCGAGGGCCAGCTTCGCAAAAGGGCTCTAGCCCGCTATTGACCGCTTGGTCCAGCTGCACCTGCAAGCAACACAACCACCGCACGGTGGCAAACAAAGCAACGGTCAGCAATGCTGACCAAATTATAACGATCCCGCCCCCAACTCGGGGCGGCGATGCTCTTTCCCTGCATTTCATTAAGCGAGCATATACCATATAAACATAGCCATTTCATCACAGACGTTGGCTCGTACGGCCACACGTCCCGTGCACTCAGGGCACATTCTCGGTGAACCGGTCGATGTTACGTCAATAAAGCCATGAACATTCCGGACTCACCACCGCCTCTTGGACGGCAATTCCTATGAGCAATTTGTCTTCATGGTATTGGTCACGTCAAATTAAGCCATGGACCACCGAAGACCCCCATTTAGGCCAACGGCGAGTGCCATGTACCTTTAGGTCTCTCTAACCCGAACGACATAAAGCGGGTACGGCTCCATCTAACCCGTGCTCACATCGCAACGGCAATTTAAGCCATTTGCGCGGGTCAAACTTTCACCGATTCCCATTCTACCGCAAGACACATAACCCAGTTATGTTCAAGTTGGCTCTCAGGCCACCAAGTTGGCAAGACCTCGTGTCCGCCCAGTTTTCCGGGTGCACCTTTGGGTTAGTCCCCAAGGCTCCCTGCTGCAATCTACCGCGTAGAAACCCGAAAAACACCAAATAGCACGGAGTCTTCTCCGCCTTATGCAATGCAACATCACCGATCCGAACTACATGTCCGGTAGGCTTCAACCAAAATGCCTATGTCCGTTCTCGCATACGGACGCTAAACAACGGGGACTTTACATATCTACCCGAAGGAACGCCTCCAACTCTCCGCAAACTCGCGAGAGCGGGCTTCCTATGCAAAGAAAAGAGCGACTCATGCTCAAGATGAGGATCGTTACCCTTGCGGTCCTCTTCGGCGCCATCGAAAAGTAATCGGATGGAAATCACCGCACTTGCGTTGCCTCCGTGGATCCGGAGTCGGCTTGCGATTCGGAGCTCCGAAGCTCCTCCAATGGCGGATCTAGTTCCTCTTCTTCTTGCCTTAGCTTTCTTTCTCCAAGGATTTGGAGAGAGATCAAGTGGAAAAAGTGAGGGTTTTCTAAGTCAAAACCGGGTATATCCCTTCAGGAACAACCCCCAGCCATTGGATCCTCAGTCAAAGAAATGAACGGCTTCGATTCGGGACTGAAATGCCCAATCTGGGCCGAACACGGCCTGGCACACGCCCGTGTCCAGGGCCGTGTGCCTCATTCGCCGTCAAAATCGAATCACCTGGAACCTCACACGGGTCTCGAACACGCCCGTGTTCGAGCTGACACGCCCGTGTTCCACTGACACGGCCGTGTATCTGGCCGTGTACCCCATCATTTTCTCCCGTTTCCAACCCGAGCGCTGACACGGGTTCGGACACGCCCGTGTCCTTGCCCGTGTCACCTTGACACGCCTGGGCTCCAGGCCGTGTACAAGGTCTCGGCACTTCACGGCTAAGTGTCGACACGGGTCGACACGCCCTGCGACACGCCCGTGTCGCAGGCCGTGTGCCATGTCTCGACACACTGTCGACACCAAAGTGTCGACTTCGCGGGACGAGTGTCGACACGGGTTGACACGCCCTGCGACACGCCCGTGTCGCAGGCCGTGTGCCGTGTCTCGACACAACGTCAAGGCACTATGTCGACTTCACGGCTAAGTGTCGACACGGGTCGACACGCCCTGCGACACGCCCGTGTCGCAGGCCGTGTGCCCAGTCTCGACACAATGTCGAGACCAAAGTGTCGACTTCACGCCTTAGTGTCGACACAGGCTTGACACGCCCTGGGACACGCCGTGTCCCAGGCCGTGTGCCTGCAGCCAGAACTCAAACTGGCCCAAATTATTCCCCTTTTCTCCTTTGAGTTTCGGGGCGTTACAACTCTACCCCTCTTAAAAGAATTTCGCCCACGAAATTACATAAAGGGAAAAACATGTACAAAACTAAAATTTGTACCTGAGCGGAACAACTCCGGATATTCGTCAAGCATCGTCTGCTCTCGCTCCCAAGAGAGCTCCTCACGACCGCAATTGTCCCACCGGACTTTGACCATCCTGATCTCTTTATTGCGTAGCCGCTTGACCTCCGAGTCCTCAATCCGCACGGGCTTGACTTTGTCGTTAGCCCACTATCCACCGGCACTTGATTGGCCGCGATCACTTGCGTAGGCTCTTGAACCGCCTTCCGAAGCACCGAAATATGGAATACATCGTGTAAACCTTAGCTCCACAGAAAGCTTCACCTATAGGCCGCTTCTCCAACTCGCTCCAGAACCTCAAACGGTCCAAGGTACCTCGGGCTTAGCTTTTTCAACCGTCGCACCCGCGAGACACCCTTGAACGGCTTGATCTTCAAGTATACATAATCGCCCACAGCGAACTCCACGTTCCTGTGCTTGGCATTATAGTACTTTGCTTGCCGGTCCTGAGCGATAAGCAACCTCTCCGAATTGTACTCACCAAGAAGTAGCATCATCCACTTCCGTTCGCTTATACAACTTCGACTCGCCCGTTTCTAACCAAGACAACGGCGTGCGACATCTTCTACCATATAGGGCTCGAAAGGCGCCATCTGAATACTTGCTTGGTAGCTGTTGTTGTATGCGAACTCCACCAAATAAAGGTGGTCCTCCCATTGCTTTCCAAAGTCAAGACACACATGCGAAGCATGTCTTCCATCGTTCTATTGACCCTCTCGGTCTGCCCATCCGTTTGCGGATGGAAGGCTGTGCTAAACTTCAGCTTTGTTCCCAACATTTGCTGCACCAGCCTCCAATCATTGGACGTGAACCGCCCATCTCGGTCACTCACGATGCTGCGGGGCACACCATGAAGCCGCACTATATTATCCACATAAAGCTTCGCCAGCTTCTCCACCGGATCATCCTTCCTATGCGGAATAAAATGCGACACCTTTGTTAATCGATCGACCCACCCAAATGGCGTCGTTCCCCTTTTGCGACCTTGGCAAACCATGCACAAAGTCCATAGAGATGTCGTCGAATTTCCACTCCGGAATAGGCAAGGACTTAAGAAATCCTCCCGGCTTTTGGCACTCCGCCTTTACCAAGGCGCAAGTTTGGCACTTCGCTACATATAGAGCCACATCCTTTTTCAAACCCGCCACCAAAATAGCTTCTTTACATCACGGTACATCTTCGTGCTCCCCGGGTGAATCGAGTACTTGGTATGATGCGCCTCGTACAACAACTTCCACCCGTAAATTGCCCACACTGGGGACGCACAAACGACCGTCTTTCCACAGCAATCCGTCCTCCACAACGAATTGGGAATTTGACCCATCCAGAGCCTCTATCATGAACTGCTTCATATGAGCATCCATATCCAAAGCCTGCCGAATCCGATCAGCCAGGTCATATTGGACTTCAGTCCAATTCAGCACTGCTTCAGCACTAGATTGTCTATCCACACAAACAATCTCCAACGCTTCCAGCTCCTGCACCAACCGCTCATCATGCACTGATAGCCAATTGGCTTGAGCTGGGGCTCGGCGACTCAACGCGTCCGCAACCGCATTCCCTTTGCCAGGCACGTAGTGGATCTTGAAAGTATAGTCCCCCAGGAACTCCATCCACCTACGCTGCCGCATATTCAGATCTTTCTGATCAATTAGATACTTTAGGCTCTTGTGATCGGTGTAGATATCAATCTTCACACCGTACAAATAGTGTCTCCACAGCTTCAAGGCAAAAATCACGGCCGCCAACTCCAAGTCGTGGACCGGATAATTCCTCTCGTGCACTTTTAGCTGTCTCGAGCCATAAGCTATCACGCTGCCATGCTGCAGTAGCACGCAACCCAAACCGCTGCCTGAAGCATCGCTATATATCTCATAGCCTTCGGTCCCAACTGGCGAACTCAACACAGGCGCCGTGGTCAACCGACACTTCAATTCCTCAAAAGCTCGCGCGCACTCCGGCGTCCAAACGAACTTATGCTCCTTCCTCGTCAAAGTAGTGAGAGGTAGCGCTATCCGCGAGAAGTTCTCTACGAAGCGCCTATAATAACCGGCAAGCCCCAAAAAGCTCCGGACTTCTGCTACCGTAGCAAGCTCAGGCCACTCCCGTATCGCAACAATCTTCGCCGGATCCACCGCAATACCCTCTCCACTCACTATATGCCCAAGGAACGCTACTGAGGATAGCCAAAACTCGCACTTCGAGAACTTGGCATACAACTGGTTTCTCCTGAGTGTCTCCAACACCAAATGGAGATGCTTGAAGTGATCCTCCTCACTTTGCGAGTACACCAAAATATCGTCGATGAAGACGATCACAAATGGTCCAAGTACTCCCTGAACGTCCTGTTCATCAAATCCATAAATACTGACGGCGCATTAGTCAGCCCAAACGGCATGACCGTAAACTCATAATGCCCGTATCTCGTACTAAACGCTGTCTTTGGGATATCACTCTCCTTATCCGCAGCTGATAGTACCCAGACTTGAGATCTAACTTCGAGTACACCGTCGACCCGACTAACTGATCAAAGAGATCATCAATCCGGGGGATCGGTACTTGTTCTTCTCAGTCAGCTTGTTTAGCTCCCGATAATCAATACAAAGCCTCAAGCTTCCGTCCTTCTTCTTAACAAAGAGGACCGGTGCGCTCCAAGGCGAAGAACTCGGGCGCACATACCCTTGCTCCAACAACTCTTGCAACTGAACTTTCAGCTCCGCCATTTCCTTAGGCGCTAGCCGATACGGAGATCGTGACACAGGCTTTGCACCTGGCACTAGCTCGATCGTAAAATCGATCTCCCGCTGAGGCGGGGCTCCAGGAAGGTCTGCGGGGAACACATCAGGGTATTCCGATACCACTGAAATACAATCCATCGCGGGCTTCGGCTTTGCAACCTCCACTAGTGTAAAGAACAGTTCTGCTCCAGCACGAACCGCCTTCACCACCTGAAGAGCAGACATCAACGTCTTGCTCGACCCCTTTAAGCCCGTAAACGTCGTCTCACGACTTGCTCCCAGCTTTACTTCCTTGCTACCGCAATCTATATGGGCCTGCTGCTCCGAGAGCCAGTCCATGCCAAATATGACGTCGAACTCCACCAACGGAAGTAAGGACGCCCGCAGGTCAAACTCCTGCTCTCCAATACGAACTTTAACTTCGCAGATCCTAACCGCTCGCATCGAACACCCATTGGGCAACAACACATCCAACTTGTCCTTTGCCATCGAAGAAGGGACTCCGATGCGTGATATAAATCCTTCGGACAAGAAGGAGTGTGAAGCTCCCGTATCAAAGAGTGCTCGTGCCGGGTTTTCACAAATCAACACAAATCCTAACAAGCAGTGGTAAGGTAACACATACATAACAAGCATATAAAGGAATTGACTTGCTATAAATTAAACCGTACCTGTCACCACGTCAGCTTGTTTAATGGCCTCCTGTTGGCCAAGATTATAGACCCTTGGTTGGGCCGGAGCATAGTGGGATGCGGTCGACTCCACCGCCTTTCCCTTCTCTTCATAAGTGGCTCCGGCCTCCTCTCGGACTTAGGACGTCCGCTCCAACAATCACGGGCGAAATGCCCCGTCTTGCCACAAGTAAAGCACGCGCCCGGGGTCCGACTCGTAGTCGCCCCAGAAGCACCAGAAGGAGCTGGACCCGAAGTCCTATGCTTCTTGAAAGCCCTTCGATAGCCGGACTTTGAATTAGTCGGCACTCTGAACTCAGATTTCTTTTCACCAAGCCTTTCTTCGCTTGTACATTCTTCATGTCCTTTCCAAGGACCGGGCCGTATTGACCAAGGTTAAGAAACCCTGCGTCATTGCCCCGACAGTAACAATCTCAGCTCATCCCTTAAGCCTTCATAAAAACGATTAGTCTTGCGCTCCTCATCCATGATGGTGGAGCTAGCATAACGACTCAACCGCGTAACTCGTGGAGATATTCATCCACGTTCCTCTCACCCTGCACCAATTTCAGGAACTCATTCTCCATTGAAATCCTCTGAGTAGAAGGGAGGTATCTTGCTAAGAACAATTCCGAGAACTCTTCCATCGGAACGTCTATCAATTGTCTTCCTCGCAGATGATGCAGCTCCAAACCGTCCCACCACATCCTTGCTTCACCGTCCAACAGGAACGTAGCAATGGTGGTCATCTGCCACTCCTCCGTCTCTGTCGCTGTCATGACTCTCTTCACTCTAGAGAGCCAGTCTTCAGCCTGAGATGGGGTTCCCAACCCCGAGAATAACGGAGGGTTAAAGCTTATTACATGCTTCAACTGCCTCTCAGTCGCCCTCCTTGGCACTATTGGTTCTACAACCACTTGCTCCATCCTCCTCGGCTCCGCCTCTTGAAGAGGTACTTGCTCCAACACAGGAGCGGGCTGCTGCGCTTGCCTCCCAGGCTGCGCATTGATCACGGCCAACACCGCTTCAGCAACCAATCTTATATTTTCCGCCGACAAAGGTGTGGCGGGAGCAACTTCTGGTGCACTACTAGCCTCAGAACCTCGGCGTTCTGACGGCCCACACCACTTCGGGTCACCTATAGTGGTACAAAACACCGTTAAGCGACCAAATAACATTGCAAACAGCAATTATAGGAACACGCAGGTTCCTCAAACACGAGTATTTTCATTCCTAAGTGGACATTCATGGGTTCTTTTTACTGTTATTACGATGACGCACACAATGTGCTCACCACCCCTTAAAAAGAATTCGCCCACGAATTCACTTTAAGCCCGACCAAAACCAGTAGTCTGATACCAAATTGTAACACCCCCTATCCGTCGCATAGCATATAGCAGTAGGTCCGCCGGGGCCCGACGCCATATACCACAGACAGACCGGTGGTTACTTATGGAAACCATCCAACCAATCTCAACGTCCTACACAGAGCATTCTAGCGGAAGCAGTTTATAAGTTGCAAAACAAGAACCCAGCACAAGCATGAATGTCCACTAACATGATAATAGGAATGTATTACAAAATACTCAAAAGTTGGCCTTAAGGCCTTACAAAATGTTTCACTTGTCTTTTACATGATTTCAAACCTCGGCACGCAGCCGGTCATACATGAACAAAACATAAAACATTTCCATTCGGGCCTTCGAGGGCCAGCTTCGCAAAAAGGGCTCTAGCCCGCTATTGACCGCTTGGTCCAGCTGCACCTGCAAGCAAACAAACCACCGCACGGTGGCAAACAAAGCAACGGTCAGCAATGCTGACCAAATTATAACGATCCCGCCCCCACTCGGGGCGGCGATGCTCTTTCCCTGCATTTCATTAGCGAGCAATATAACCATATAAAACATAGCCATTTCATCACAGACGTTGGCTCGTACGGCCACACGTCCCGTGCACTCAGGGCACATTCTCGGTGAACCGGTCGATGTTACGTCAAATAAAGCCATGAACATTCCGGACTCACCACCGCCTCTTGGACGGCAATTCCTATGAGCAATTTGTCTTCATGGTATTGGTCACGTCAAATTAAGCCATGGACCACCGAAGACCCCATTTATGCCAACGGCGAGTGCCATGTACCTTTAGGTCTCTCTAACCCGAACGACATAAAGCGGGTACGGCTCCATCTAACCCGTGCTCACATCGCAACGGCAATTTAAGCCATATGCGCGGGTCAAACTTTCACCGAGTCCCATTCTACCGCAAGACACATAACCCAGTTATGTTCAAGTTGGCTCTCAGGCCACCAAGTTGGCAAGACCTCGTGTCCGCCCAGTTTTCCGGGTGCACCTTTGGGTTAGTCCCCAAGGCTCCCTGCTGCAATCTACCGCGTAGAAAACCCGAAAAACACCAAATAGCACGGAGTCTTCTCCGGCCTTATGCAATGCAACATCACCGATCCGAACTACATGTCCGGGTAGGCTTCAACCAAAATGCCTATGTCCGTTCTCGCATACGGACGCTAAACAACGGGGACTTTACATATCTACCCGAAGGAACGCCTCCAACTCTCCGCACACTCGCGAGAGCGGGCTTCCTATGCAAAGAAAAGAGCGACTCATGCTCAAGATGAGGATCGTTACCCTTGCGGTCCTCTTCGGCGCCATCGAAAAGTAATCGGATGGAAATCATCGCACTTGCGTTGCCTCCGTGGATCCGGAGTCGGCTTGCGATTCGGAGCTCCGAAGCTCCTCCAATGGCGGATCTAGTTCCTCTTCTTCTTGCCTTAGCTTTTCTTTCTCCAAGGATTTGGAGAGAGATCAAGTGGAAAAAGTGAGGGTTTTCTAAGTCAAAACCCGGGTATATCCCTTCAGGAACAACCCCCAGCCATTGGATCCTCAGTCAAAGAAATGAACGGCTTCGATTCGGGACTGAAATGCCCAATCTGGGCCGAACACGGCCTGGCACACGCCCGTGTCCAGGGCCGTGTGCCTCATTCGCCGTCAAAATCGAATCACCTGGAACCTCACACGGGTCTCGAACACGCCCGTGTTCGAGCTGACACGCCCGTGTTCCACCTGACACGGCCGTGTATCTGGCCGTGTACCCCATCATTTTCTCCCGTTTCCAACCCGAGCGCTGACACGGGTTCGGACACGCCCGTGTCCTTGCCCGTGTCACCTTGACACGCCTGGGCTCCAGGCCGTGTACAAGGTCTCGGCACTTCACGGCTAAGTGTCGACACGGGTCGACACGCCCTGCGACACGCCCGTGTCGCAGGCCGTGTGCCATGTCTCGACACACTGTCGACACCAAAGTGTCGACTTCGCGGGACGAGTGTCGACACGGGTTGACACGCCCTGCGACACGCCCGTGTCGCAGGCCGTGTGCCGTGTCTCGACACAACTTCAAGGCACTATGTCGACTTCACGGCTAAGTGTCGACACGGGTCGACACGCCCTGCGACACGCCCGTGTCGCAGGCCGTGTGCCCAGTCTCGACACAATGTCGAGACCAAAGTGTCGACTTCACGCCTTAGTGTCGACACAGGCTTGACACGCCCTGGGACACGCCCGTGTCCCAGGCCGTGTGCCTGCAGCCAGAACTCAAACTGGCCCAAATTATTCCCCTTTTTCTCCTTTGAGTTTCGGGGCGTTACAATTCCTGCAGGCAGAAATTTATTTCTTTCCAGTACTTTTCTTCCCGAGTGATTACCTCCTAGGGGAAATGTCTTGTCGGCCTTTCGTTCTTCGTTTGTTTTGAGGGCCGAATCATGGGTTATGGCAGGTAGTGGTGTTTTGACGCTCTAAAGGAGCGGGATGTTTTGTGTGCGAGTCGTGGCCACCACTTTTTAGTCCCAGGTACGGGCTGGGCATTTGCTGTGGCTGCCACCCTTTTTGTCCCAGGTACGGGCTGAGTTTTGTGGTGGTTTTGTGCTGACAGTGAAATCTTATTTATTTTTGTTGGAACTGTTTTGTTTGGGGGACTGTTCTGGTCACCAACTCAAGTCCTTGATGATTTACTACTGCCATTAACTCACAAATTAGAATTGTTAGGTGTTTCTTCCTAGTTAAAGTCAGCATATTATGGAAAGTTTCCTTGCCTTTTTGCCTTGTAGCCTCTGCAGGATTTGAGCAGGGCTTGGTGTTGTTCTTGGTACTTGGTGTACTTTTGATTTCTTTGGACAGTGTTGGCTTTTACTGTCTTGTTTACTAACACTCCTGTTCCATTTTGATTTAATGCCCTAGTTCAGATTTCATGATTTACTTGCTGAGGTGTTCATTTCTTTTATGAATGCCTCAGGTTCTGATTAGTATCCGGGTAGACGTCTAGTTTTGCTGTGGTGTTGCTGGTGATCCCTTGAGTTGTAGGGATCTTTCTCTTGCTGTTGTGAGGTAGTTTTTCTGCTTTTCTTACAGACATATATACTTTCCAGTGGGTTCGTGTCAGTTTGTTGGCGCCCGCTGGTAGTTTTACCTTTTGATACTAGATATGTTTCTTTTACTGCTACCTTTTTTGGAGAGTCTACTTGCTCTTGGGAAGTTTTATGCTAGGTTGCTAGTTATTTTTAAACTTAAAACACTACTATAAGTACATCTCATGATCAGCATGTTTTATAAAACTCATACACTACTTTTCAAGCAACGTAAATAAAGATCGTTTTCCTACTTATAACATAATATAAATCTAGAGTCTTGCATAGTATAAGTTGACCTCGGGGGTCACTTATGCTCCCTCATAGAAAGTCAAATATAAATAAGGTATTTTCCGCTGCGTATAAGTATAATTTTTAAACCGTGGACTAGATGATCCACCGAGCCGAGAGATACGACCCTTACAATTATATCTGATTTTCTAATCATTAAACTTAAGAAATTTTCATAGTCTAGTTAGATGGTATTCGCCTGAGCGTCGAAAGTTATCCCCTGCTCGACGTGGCATCATGACGCGTATTTTTTTCTCATACTCTGATACTTCTTGAATTCGAGAGAAATGTGGGTTGTGACATTGGCCAAGTTTCATAATTTTTCAGCAAGAAGAATTATTCTCTGAATAAATTAATTATCAAAAATCTCAATATTATGGATTTGTAAAGAAAGTACTGTAAACAACCCTCTAAAAATTAGGAATAAATTCCTACAAGTATATTTTGTCCTGAAATCAGCAGTACCTAAGTCTCATGATTTTTCAACAGCTATATCACCTATAAATAATTTTATAACACCAAAGCCCATTTTGAAATTAGTGAAGGAAGTACCAAATATAATCAATCAAAAAATTGTAACAAAATTCAGGGATATTCACTTAGAGCTAGATTATCTTCTGACCAAGTTTCATCAGATTCAAATGGACAGAATAATCAAATTAATTAAAACACCATTTTGGGCCTTTTGGTATTTAACAAATAAAGTACCATAAATATAATCCATAAAATTCTATTAAAATTACCAGTGGTTCTAGATGGTATAAAACTTATTTTACCCAAATTTCATAACCTTTAGATAAGGTTTAGTGACTGAATTTACAAAATTGTGCTTCTATCCTAAAACTAGGGTGAGGGTTTTGAGGTTCCTACCTTCTTCCCAGTCCTCTAAGATTTCTTCCAGATAACTTAGGTTACACTACCTTCAATTCTACTGAGTTTTCAAGATCATAGAAAGGCATTAGCCCCTATGTCCTTCACAACCTACCAAAAGTCCTTCCTTAGGGTTTGAGGTTGAACCCTAGGGTAAATCAAACCTAAATCACCCCTATTTTCCTTAAGAGGGTGTCATTGTCCATACTAAGTCAGTGTCCAAGACCTCAGCCTCTGTTGAGGGGAGGTGGCCACCCTAAGCCCATGGTGCACTTTTAGTCAAAAATACCTCCTTAAGGCCAAATTAGGGTTTGGTGATTCCCTAACCAAAACCTATCCAAATGAGTTGAAATTTTGTACAGAGCTAGGTATTGATGCTAGGGACCACTCACCAAATTTGGGAGGGTTTGGAGGTCATTACACCACATAATTAAAATACCCAAGCTTTATTAAATAAAAGTAAAAACTTTAGGCAAAGTTTCTCAAAAAAAATCCCAATTTTAGACAGACCCTAGACATAGTTCAGACTGATCCCCTGCCCAAATTTCAGCCCATTTGGCCAAGGGATGAAGGGTGGGCATCCATTTGAATCTCAGGATAGCCCTATGTATAGGTCACACCACAATGGGTGTCGTGGTCAAAACAGAGGCCCAAATTGGTCCAAATCAATTTTGGATTAAGGTAGACCCAAAGGGCTACAACGTTCATGTTGAAAGTTCTCCCACTAGGTGGCCTAAGTATTTTTAAAAATTAAAAACATTTACTATAAATAGTGTGACAGAAATGAAATAATCATGAAATTAAATCCTATAGTTTATTATATCCATCTGCACGAATCTTGGCGCGTGTTTGACGGAATCCTATCGTCTTCTAGCTCCAGCCGATGGCTGCGATTCGTCCTGCCTGGATCTCCTTCCAGCCGCTACCGCCGGCGATCCGGCCACCTCCCCGGCCGGCCACCGCCACCACCACCTCCGTGAACCTTGGACCTAGTGATTGCTATGATCTATACATGAGAGAAAGAGTGGAGGAGGACCTTTCTAGTGGGCTGGAGTCGAGTCGATCTTCGGGTTGCCATGGTGGTGGTGCCACCGGCCGGATTTTTGCAACAGAGCAGTCAAGTGGCTCGAATTCCTCAGGTAAATGGTGGGAAGGGGTCCTCTCATGTCACTGATGGTGTTTAAATCATTAGTTGGGGGAGGGGAGAGGCCAAACATCAATGGCCATTAATGTCCATTGAAGGCTTAGTTCGGCCAAGGTGGTGGGGAGGTGAATCTGGCTTGGGGTGGCCAAGAAACTGCTGGAGACTCCTCCCCTTCTCCATGGGAGTTGAATTCAGCCATCAAAGATGGCTCTTGGCCTCCCTAAGCCATGAATGGCTTCTTCCTCCCTCTTTCTCTCTCCTCCATTAAAGGGTAAAATGGAGCTTTCTCTCTCCTAGTCATCATGAACGAATTTGCTCATCTCCATAGCCTATTGGCAGCCCATAGCATCATATTAATAATAATAATGAGGTTAACCCAAGTGGGGAAAATGGGTTTGAGCTTGGGTTAGCCCATTTGGGCTAGGTTTGACTTTGCTTAGGCTAGGGTTGACTTGGGTCAATTTGATCATTTGGGTTGTCCCCAATGGGTCCCTGGTGACTGATTGGCCTCCCTTAAGGTCTATGAAAGGTTGGGTAGGGTTAACTTGGCACCTTGGAGGTCACTTAACCCTTGGTAAGGGCACTTTGACCACTTTGGGGCTTGAGTTGACTTGGGTCAATTTAGCCACTAGGTTTGACTCCAATGGGTCCCTAGTGACCCATTGACCTCACGTTAGGTTTAGGAAGCCTTGAGTAAGGTTGGTTGGGCACCTTGGTGGTCACTTGACCCTTAGTTAGGGCACTTTGACCATATTAGGGGTTAGAGTTGACTTGGGTCAACATGACCATTTGGGTTGACCCCAAGGGGTCCTTGGTGACCCCATGGCTTCCCCTGAGGTCTAGGAAGGGTTATGTAGGGTTACCTTGCACTTTGGAGGCCACCTAGCCTTAGTAAGGGTACTTTGACCAGATGAGGGGCCTAAGTTAACTTGGGTCAACTTGGTCTATAGGGCTGAACCCAATGTGTCCTTGGTGACCCATTGACCTCACTTTAGGGTTAGGAGGGCATGGATGGGGTCCACTTGGCTAGGGGAAGGTCAATTGACCCTAAGTAGGCTAGTTTGACCCATTTAGGGTTAGGGTTGACTTGGGTCAGCTGAGTCTCTTTGATTGACCCCAATGTATCCTAATGGCTCTAATGGGCCCTCTGATAGGTTAGTGATGTTGTGGTGGGGTCATGGAGTCATGGTGAAGCCCTAAGGTTCCCATTTCTAGCTTCCTAGGTTTTTGTCATGACCTAGTCATGACCAAAACCACTCTTAGGGGTTTAGATGGAAATGGGATGTTATAGTGAGCACATGTGTGTGCGTCATCATTATAATAGCAAAAGAACCCGTGAATGTCTACTTTGGAATGAAAATACACGTGTTTGAGGAACCTGCGTGTTCCTATAATTGCTTTTTGCAATTTTGTATGGTCGCTTAACGGTGTTTTGTACAACTATAGGTGACCAGTAGCGGTGCTGGGCTGTCAGAACCCCGAGTTTCTGAGGCTAATAGTGCACCAAATGATGCTCCTGCAACACCTCCATCGGCTGAGACCATACGATTGGTGGCCGAAGCAGTGTTTGCCATGATCAATACGCAGCCTGCAAGGCAGATGCAGCAGCCCGCTCCTATGATGGAACGGGTACCTCTTCAAGAGGCTGAGCCAAGAAGAGTGGAGCAGGTAGTAGTGGAGCCTTTGGTGCCGAGGCAAGCAACTGAAAGGAAGCTCAAGAACGTTATGAGATTTAATCCTCCTGTGTTCTCAGGGTTGGGAACCCCATCGCAAGCTGAATACTAGCTCTCCCGTGTGAAGAGAGTCTTGACAGCAATGGATACGGAGGAGTGGCAGATGACCACAATAGCTATGTTCCTTCTGGATGGTGATGCTAGGTTGTGGTGGGAAGGCTTGGAGCTACACCTCTTGAGGGGAAGTCAAGTTACAGATGTCTCGATGGAGGAGTTCTCGAGACTCTTCTTGGCCAGGTACCTCCCTCCGACTCAGAGGATTTCTTTGGAGAATGAGTTTCTGAAATTTGTGCAAGGAGAGAGTAGCGTGGATGAGTATATCCATGAGTTTACTCGGTTGGGTCGGTATGCTAGCTCTACATTCGCGGATGAGGAGCGTAAGACCAACCGTTTCTACGAAGGTCTAAGGGATGACTTGAGGCTACTACTCTCGGGGCCAATGACACAGGCTTCTTGACCCTGGTCAACACGGCCCGCTCTTTGGAGAAGGATATGAAGAATGTACAAGCAAAGAAAAGCTTTGGTGATAAGAAGTCAGAGTTCAAGGTGTCGACTACCTCAATGTCTAGGTACCGTAAGTTCTTTAAGAAGGCTAGGACTTCGGGTCCAGCTCCTTCTTCTGGTGCTTCTGGGGAGACTATGGGTCGTACCCAGGGTGCATGTTTTACTTGTGGAAAGCCGGGGCACTTTGCCCGTGACTGCTGGAGCGGACGTCCCAAGTCCGAAAGGAAGCAGGGAGCAACTTATGAAGAAAAGGGCAAGGCGGTGGAGTCAACCACATCCCTTTATGCTCCAGCTCAACTGAGAGTTTATAATCTTGGCCAACAGGAGGCCATTAAACAAGTGGATGCGGTGACAGGTATGGTTTAAATTTATAGCAAGTCAAATTGTTTTATACTTATTATGTGTGTGATACCTTATCACTTCTTATTTAGGATTTGTTTTGATTTGCGAGTATCCGGCGAGAGCACTCTTTGATACGGGAGCTTCACACTCCTTTTTGTCCAAAGGGTTCATATCGCGCATCAGAGTACCCTCTTCGGTGGAGAAGGACAAATTGGATGTGCTTTGCCCAATGTGTGTTCGATGCACGCGGAGAGAATCTGTGGTGTTTAGATTCGTATTGGGAGTCAGGAATTCCATTTTCTAGCATCGCTACTGCACCTGGTGGAGTTCGACATAATATTTGGCGTGGACTGCTCTTAGAGTAGCAAGCTTATATCGATTGCGGTCGCAAGGAAGTCAAGTTGGGAACAGGTCGTGTGAGACGACTTTTACAGGCTTGAAAGGGTCAAGCAAGACATTGATGTCTGCTCTTCAGGTGGTGAAGGCGGTTCGTACGGAGTAGAGCTGTTCTATTACGCTAATGGAGGTGTAAAGCCTAAGCCTTCATTGGATAGTAATATAGTGTATCAGAGTAACCTGATGTGTTCCCTGGTGATCTTCTGGAGCCCTGCCTCAATGGGAGATAGATTTTACGGTTAAGCTAGTGCCAGGTGCAAAACCCGTGTCATGCTCTTGATAACTCTAATTTTGTCCATGTTTTTATGTTATTTTTATTTAATAATTAATTAGTTTATAATTATTTTTGTAATTTTATTATTGAATTTTTCTAATTTCTTATTTCAGGGCAATCTGGGCTGCAAATTTCAATTTGGAGTCTATAGGGTTGACCAGGAGGAGACAAAACTGGGCTAAAGCAATAATATTTCAAAAGACACGCCAGAGTCACGCGGCGTGACCGACATAGTCACGGGCGTGACATCCGGGCGAGAACCCGGCGCATGGAAGGAGCTATCTGCCACGTCAATTAAAAGTACACGCCCTAATGTCACGGGCGCGGACCATCATCACACGGGCGTGTACTCCAGGCGTGACATACAGTGCTTTGCCCTGACTTCCAGTCAACGGGCAGTTTCAATTTGCAACATGTCACGGGCGTGACACATTGGCACAGGACGTGACTAACCCCGTGACTAGCCCGGCGTGCCGACTTAATGCTGCAGTTCAGACGCTGGAAGTTTTCTCAAAGACACGCCCACGGTCGGTCAGGGCGTGACCAGGGGCGTGACCCCTCCAACAACGGCACCGGAGTATTATTCCCGGCGTTTCTGCTTCCCGCCGTTCTTCTACAACCGTCAAGACACGCCCCTAGGTCACGGGCGTGACCTAGGGGCGCGTGACCAGCAAATTAACGACTTTTGGCGGTTTCGCGCCAACGTTCAAAGGACTGAAGACGACGTTCCGAGACCGACAGCCCTAGGTCACGGGCGTGACCTAGGGCGTGACCACCCAAGCAACTTTTTCTATAAATTCCAGACAGCTTCAGATGCTGGGGGAGATTTTTTGGGAGTTTAGTGCTGTTTTAATTACTGTTTTTCCTGCATTCTAATTTCATTTTGTACCTTTACTTTCAAGTCTTTTCTTTGATCATGTCTTTTTTATGCTTTCATGTAATAACTCCCATCATGATGAGTAGCTAATTTCCCAATTAGCACTTGATCATGATGAACTTTGGAATGGAATAAAATTATTATTTTTGTCTAAATTTAGCAAGCATTCTATTTCTAAACTTGGATTTATCTTTGATTTAATTTTCTTCGAATTCATAAGTTGCAAAATTATGTTTATTCGAGCTTAGATTCGTATCCTAGATTTACCGAGAGGTTGTGGATACGAGTAGATCACTCAAGGATAAAGAGAATTTCTTGCACACCCCAGAGAGAGGAACGCAAAATTCTTCCGCCTTGGAGTCAACTCCATAGTGAGGTTCACCGCCTAAAGCAAGCTAGGTCTTTCGACTGGCCGAGAGGTCTAATCGATCTACCTAAGGTTAGTCGAGTGCGTATTCTCGAGAGAGGCGCTTCGTAGCTTTGAAACCTCCGCGGTCGAAGTTAATAATTTAGATGCTTGTGCTCTTTAATTTCGTGGATTTTATTCTAGCCAAAGGGATTCCAGAACAAGTGCTATCCTTTTATTCATCGAATTTCTCCTCTTAATTTTAACGCTCGTTTTCGTTTTTCGCAAAACCAATTTTCCAATCGATAAAATAGTAGCTCTTCCATGTGAGTACAAATACTCAACAGGTCCCCCGAGTTAAATACGATATTTCCATATACTAAATTTCGATAGGTGCACTTGCCCTAGAGAGTTTAGTTTGGATCATTTTCAAAACTTATAAAATTTACATCAAGTTTTTGGCGTCGTTGCAGGGAAATTAGCTACTTTATTTCTTCTCATTCTCCTAGATCTCCTTCTTCTGCTTCTTCCAATAGGGTGAGCCAAATGCGGGTTGAACAAAGGACTATGTCCTATTATGCCCGTCCAAACTTGGACGAGACTCAATCTAGTATTGTTCGCCCGCTATTGCCCCCAATAATTTTGAGTTGAAGCCAAGCATCATCCAAATGGTACAACAATATGTACAATTTGATGGGCTTCAAGATGAAGATCCAAACGCGCATATTTCAAATTTCTTAGAAATATGCGATACTTTTAAAATTAATGGTGTATCCGATGATGCATCCGGCTAAGGTATTTCCATTTACATTGCGCACTAAAGCCAAGCAGTGGTTGGGTTCTCTACCAAGAGGAATCCATCACAACATGGGCTCAATGACGGAAAGATTTCTTACGAAATACTTTCCGCCGGCTTAAAACGGCTAAATTGCGCAATGATATCACTTATTTCTCCCAAATTGATTCGGAAATGTTATATGATACTTGGGAGCGTTTCAAGGAATTGCTTCGTCGATGTCCTCATCATGCAATTCCGGATTGGTTACAAATCCAAACCTTCTATAACGGCCTAAATTCTCAAACTAGGCAACATATCGATGCCGCCGCCGGTGGAACGCTTAGTAACAAAACACCGGCGGCCGCACAAGAGCTTATAGAAGGTATGGCTTTAAATACTATCAATGGAGTACACCTCGGTCTAAACCACCTAAACCGGCCGGATGTATGAAATCGATACGGTTTCAAGTTTGTCTCTCCAGGTTGAGCAACTGCAAAAACAGATGAACGAGATGTCTGCTCTTCCTCGTCAAATCTACCTGTGAGCCCCAATATTGGGAGCTTCTACTATTGTCCGAGCATGTGGATTACATGGGTAATCCGAATCGCCACTTATAATCCGGGTAACAATTTTGGCAATACCTATCACCCGGTATAAGGAATCACCCCAACTTTCTCTTGGAGTAATCCGGGGAAACGCGGCACGCCCTCCCGAACACGATTCCACCCGGCTATTTTCCACCGCAAGCTCCAAAGCTCCCAATCTCGAGGATTGTTCACTAAATATACGACTACAAATGACGCCAACATCCGGAATCTCACCGGATCTCTTCGAAGTTTGGAGACGCAAATCGGGCAAATCGCTTAAAATGCTCTCCGATCGTCAACAAGGAGCGCTACGGGCAATACAGAGCCAACCCCAAGGAGCATGCAAAAGCCATCACCCTACGGAGCGGGAAGAAGGTAACCACTTCTCCAAATCCGGTTGATACTTCTCCAATTCCGGTTGATACGGAGGTAATCAATTCTCCATCTTCTCCTCCGTCTAAACCTTATACTTCTAATAAACCAAAAGCTTATCAACCACCTCTTCCCTATCCATCTAGAATGCAAAAAGACCGGGTGGACGAAACATCACGGTAAATTTTTAGACATGTTTAAACAAATCCAAATTAATCTGCCGTTTTGTGAAATAATCGCACAAATGCCGAAATACGCCCAAGTACCTCAAGGATCTTTTATCCAATAAAAAGAAACTGAGGATATCTCCACGGTTCAATTGAATGCGGAGTGTTCGGCAGTTTTTACTTAATAAATTACCTAAGAAATTACCCGATCCGGGTAGTTTCTCCATTCCTGTTTGTTTGGTGATTTATTAGTAAAAGTGTGTTAGCCGATCTAGGCGCCTCAATCAATTTAATTCCTTATTCTTTAGTTAATAAGTTGGGATTAGGAGAACCTAAACCCACACGAATGTGCATTCAATTGGCGGATCGGTCTGTCAAGCTCCCTATGGGGATCATAGAGGATGTGCTTGTCAAAGTTGACAAATTTATCTTTCCGGTAGATTTCGTCATCTTTGACATCGAAGAGGACACCGAGGTCCCACTCATTCTCGGTCGCCCTTTTCGTGCCACCTCGCGCGCAATTATAGACGTTAGTAATGGGAAACTTCTCCTTAGAGTCGGAGATGAAGAAGTTACCTTTACTATTGACACGTCTATGAAAAACTCGCTCTCAAATGACGACTCATGTTATTATTTGGAGGTTTTCTTGAAGAAGACTCTTTCTTTTTCTGAAAAACATCTTTATCTTCTATTGATCATGATGCCGATTTAGAACATTTAGATTTAATTGCTCATGAAAATAGTGATAATCTCTCGATCACGCAGCACCTATTTTGAACTTTTAGACATTGGTAGTGATCGTTTGAAAACTTCTTATGATGAACCTCCCGCGTTAGAACTAAAACAAATTGCCTGATCTTTAGAGTATTTATTTTTAGCGGAGGATTCAAAACTTGCCGGTTATTGTGTCGGCCTACTTGACCGATGAAGAAAAAAATAAATTATCTCATATTTAAAACTCATCGCCGCGCAATTGCGTGGAAGATCACAGATTTGAGAGGGATTAATCCCTCCTTTTGCACCCATAAAATTTTTTAGAAGAACACGCTCACAAAAACTATTCAACCTCAACGCCGGCTAAATCTAACATGAAGGAGGTAGTCAAGGCCGAGGTCATAAAATTATTAGATGCGGGTATCATCTATCCAATTTCGGATAGCTCTTGGTGAGCCCGGTCCAAGTGGTGCCCAAGAAAGGAGGGTTAACGGTAGTTCCTAATGATAAAAACGAGTTAGTTCCCACTCGAACCGTTACCGGATGGCGGTGTGCATCGATTACCGTAAATTAAATGATGCAACCCGTAAGGATCATTTTCCTTTGCCGTTTATTGACCAAATACTTGAACGGCTATCCGGGCACTCATTTTATTGTTTTCTTGATGGTCTCTCGGGATATTTTCAAATCCCAATCGCACCCGAGGACCAAGAGAAAACAACCTTCACTTGTCCGTTTGGCACCTTCGCTTATCGAAGGATGCCTTTTGGTTTGTGCAACGCACCGGCAACCTTCCAAAGGTGTATGCTAGCGATCTTTGATGAATTAGTGGAGGATATCATGGAGGTTTTCATGGACGATTTCTCCGTTTTGGAGATTCGTTTGATTTATGTTTGGCAAACCTTTCCCGTGTACTCCAAAGATGTGAGGACACGAATCTAGTTTTAAACTGGGAGAAGTGCCATTTTATGGTACGGGAGGGTTTGGTCTTAGGCCATAAAATTTCTAGTAAGGGCATAGAGGTAGATAAAGCAAAAATTGAAACTATAGAAAAGCTACCTCCCCCTTCAAATGTTAAGGCCGTTCGTAGTTTTTTGGGGCATGCCGGTTTCTATCGCCGGTTTATTAAAGATTTTTCTAAAATAACTAAGCCCCTAACCCACTTGTTAGAAAAAGACGCGCCGTTCATTTTTGACGAAAATTGTTTGCGTGCTTTTTCTCTTATTAAAGAAAAATTGATTAACGCTCCTATCATGATCGCTCCCAATTGGGAGCTTCCCTTTGAGATAATGTGCGACGCTAGTAGTTTTGCCGTTGGTGCGGTGTTAGGACAACGCATAAATAAAAACTTTCATCCTATCTATTATGCAAGCAAAACATTAACCGCCGCACAGGAAAATTACACGACCACCGAAAAAGAATTATTAGCCGTAATTTTCGCATTTGATAAATTCCGCTCATATCTCACTTTGTCTAAAATTATTGTTTTTACTGATCATTCGGCTTTGAGATATTTACTAGCAAAAACAGATGCAAAGCCGCGATTGATTAGGTGGATCTTACTACTCCAAGAATTTGATTTGGAGATTCGCGACAAGAGGGAGCGGAGAACTTGGCGGCTGACCATCTTTCGCGGTTGGAGAACCCAAATTCGGGAGCTCATGGAGGAGGACATTGACGACACTTTCCCCGAGGAGCGCCTTCTCGCCATTCATAAGGTAATCACCCTCCCCACTCCTTGGTTCGCCGATTTCGCAAATTATCTTGTTGCGAGACTCCTCCCGAATGATTTTTCTTATCAAGAAAAGAAGAAATTCTTTTCTGATTTGAAAAATTATTTTTGGGAGGATCCCTTCCTTTTTCGTGTTTGCGCGGATCAAGTAGTGCGGAGGTGTGTTTCTCATGAGGAAGGCGCACAAATTTTAAAGCATTGTCATGAAGGACCCGCCGTGGGCACTATAAAGCTAATCGGACGGCTCGGAAGGTACTTGAAGCGGGCTTCTATTGGCCAAGCATCTTCAAGGACGCTCACGCCCATGTAAGTCGTTGTGAACAATGCCAACGCTCAGGTAATATTTCCCGCCGTGATGAAATGCCGTTAAATACATTTTTAGAAATAGAAGTTTTTGATTTATGGGGATCGACTTTGTTGGACCGCTACCAACATCGCATGGAAATAAATATATTTTGGTAGCGGTCGACTATGTGTCACGGTGGGCGGAAGCGCAAGCCTTCCCACTAATGACGCCCGAGTCGTGACCCAATTTCTCAAAAAACTATTTTCACGATTTGGGAGCACCGCGGGCAATAGTTAGTGATAGGGGCACCCACTTTTGTAACGCACAATTCGCTAAGGTTTTGTCTAAATACGGCGTTACACATAGGTTAGCCACCCCTATCACCCTCAAACAGTGGCCAGGTAGAAGTAGTTAACCGTGAAATCAAACGAATTTTGGAGAAAACGGTTCTACTAATAGAAAGGATTGGTCGGTCAAGCTTGATGATGCTCTTTGGGCTTATCGGACCGCGTACAAGACCGCTATCGGTTGTACGCCGTACCGATTGGTCTATGGGAAAGCATGTCACTTACCGGTTGAGCTTGAGCACCGCGCCTTTTGGGCGCTTAAATTTTTAAATCTAGATGAAACTTTGTCCTCCGAGCTTCGGAAATTCCAAATTAACGAGCTCGATGAGTGGCGCTCCTTAGCCTATGAAAGTAATAAACCTTATAAGGAGCGCACAAAATTTATCATGATAAAAAAATTAAGCACCCTAAAGATTTCAAACCGGGAGACCAAGTTCTCCTTTATAATTCGCGCCCCTTCCTTTTTTTCGGGCAAACTCAAGTCCCGATGGTCCGGCCCTTTTATTGTAAAGAGGTATGGCCATATGGACAGTGCTTATCTCGCACCCGGAACAAGGCGAATTAAAGTGAATGGCACCGGTTGAAGATATTCCTCGCCGGTGATACTACTAATGAGTACCGAGAGGAAATTAACCTCCCGAACCCATAAACGAGTGCCCCGCTTGGGTCGAGCTCAACGACCATAAACAAAGCGCTTGTGGGGGCACCCCATGCTTATCTTTTCTTCTATTTTTTTTAATTTTATTAAATTTCGCAGGTTTGAAGGACATCTTTTTCGGCGTGACGATCGAAGGAGTTGAGCGTCAAGTCTACGCGTTTCTTCAAGTCGTAACTTTTGTTTTATTATCGTTTAGTTGACTCTTAAAAAATTTTATATAACAAAAAAACAAAAATCAAAAGAAGAAAACAAAAAAAAAACAAAGAAAAAATTTTTCTGCTCCGACACGCCTCTGTCACGGGCGTGACCTATGGGTCACGGGCGTGACCGAGACGTGTTTAGTTCGTCGAGCGAAACCCGAGAGTGGTTTCGTCGAGCGCAGCGTTCCTTTCGCCTTTCGGTACTATCACGGCGTGACCATCATTGGTCACGGGCGTCTAGCCCGAAATTCGTTCGACGAAGTGAAGCTGGAAAAACTTCTCTTCATGCCCAGTCATGGCCGTGACAGATAGTGTCACGCCCGTGACACTGGCAAGTCACGGTCGTGACTCGCCCGAAAAAAAAAAAAAAGCAAAACGAAAATTTTTTTATCGTTTCAGATACACGCCCCAGGGTCACGGGCGTGACCCTGGGCCGTGTTATCGAATCCGAGGCGTGACCCCGGGTCAACGCCTACGATTCCTTTGTTTTTTTTTTATGAGACACGACCCATGTCACGGGCGTGACCTGGGCGTGCCTTGGAATCCAATGCCAGCGCATTGGATTCCTGCGCCGGACACGCCTTACACGCCCAGAGTCACGGGCGTGACTCTGGGGCGTGACCAGGGAATCCGAGGCAGGAGGCCTCGGATCCTCTTTTATTTTTGTCCCGTGCTTGTCACGCCCCCGTCACGGGCGTGACAGGGGGGCGTGACCAACCCGAAAACCCTATAAATAGGGTTTTTTTCCCCTCTTCTTCCTCCACACCATCCACCCTTCTCTTCTCCCTTTGCTTACCCGAATCTTCTTTCTTCTCCTTCTTCCAAAATGCCTCGCCACCACCCTCGCTCCACCGCTTCCTCCTCCGAGCACCCCGCGGATCCCGTCGCAGCGGAAGCCATGCTCCTTTTTCAAAACCAAACCCAGCAGGAGCGCAGCGAGCGCCTACGCGCCAAACCCCTTGGCGTGTTCCGCATTTTAGATTGGGCGATCCTCGCCACATTTGGAGCTGCGGATTTGGTGCGGGGATTTCTGTCCACCCCTGGATGGAGTTCCCTCTTCTCTATTTCCGAGCATGCCTTTCTTGAACTCGCCGTGAGTTCTTGGCTTCATTCGAGTTCCGCTGGGCGGCCGATGACGACTTCATCATCTTTCGCCTAGGTGGGATGGTGCATCAGCTCACCATCCGCCAGCCAATGTCCAATGTCGTATGGGCTTCTGCTCGGAGGCTTTTTCCCAATCTCCCGCCTATCTCGATTTACTTACGGATTTCCGACCGACTTCAACCTTCTCGCCTTTTGGGCGGAAATCAGTAGTGACACCGCCCCCTACACCCCAAAGAAATCCAAAGGCAGCCAACTCATTTCTCCCCGCCTTACGTATTCTCCACAACCTCCTTACCTTCACTATTTCTGGTCGCGGCGATAGCCACGGGGTGGTGACTCGGCAGACTTACTATATTTATATAGTATGTTTTACCGGGTCCCCCTCAACCTTGGTTATCTGCTCGCAATTTTCTTTCGGCACCAGGCCGAAAATGCGAGGTTGGGGACAGTGCACGGCGGGAACTTCATCACTTTCCTCGCGAAGCAGCTCGGCATTTGGGATGCTCTTCCACGCCTCAGCTGCGTCCAACGCCGCAAGTTATCCAGTTCCAGACCCTTCAGGCCCTCGGCCTAGCGCGGCGACGTGATGGAGAGTTTGAGGCTATTCCCCCCGCAGTCGTTGGTGGAGATCTTGGCCTTGATTACGGTGCCGGTCCCAGCGGCCTATTCACTCTCCCCAATTCCTCCACCACCGCAGGACCCTTCTTCCGAGCCCGGCCCTCAGAGCTATTGGGATCGTCAGTTTGCGTCTCTTCACACACGCTTAGATACGATGCAGGCCGATTTTGACGCTCGATTTGTGAGTTTTGACAATCGATTTACCACGCTAGCGACAAATCAAGCCTCCTCCATGGCACGTATTGAGCGTGAGTTTTCAACCTCCAGACGGGGCACTATCAGAGCCGCGGCAGCATAACGATGAGGATTAGCCGGCTTTCTTTTTCTTTGGATTGTAGACCGCCCTCATGTATCTTTTCTTTTATCATTTTCTTGTCCTTGTCATGTATCTTTCTTTTCGTAAAATAATAAAAACAATATGTTTTGCTTTAGCTTTCTCTTCCAGGTACTTTTTGGTGCTGCATGACCCGCTTCAGGGAAGTCTCCTATCATTTTCTCTTTATTTATGTATTTTTTATTGGGGACAATGTCTTGCTTAAGTATGGGGGGATATTTCTCAAGCAAAATATACAAAAAATGGATTTTATTTCTTTTGTGCAATTTTGTTTTTTTGCTTACCTTACAAAAATACAAAAAAATAAATAAATAAAAAATTTCAAAAATAAAAAAATAGGATTACTTTCAAAATTAGGGAGATCTTTTATTTCTCTATTTACTCACATGCGAAATTCTAGGTATTCAACTTTACATAAGTTAGAAAATTTTTGATGCTTAATTGAAATTTTGAATTTTGAATTTAAGTAGTAGAACTGTTGCCATGCTGTGTTTCTAGTTAAGTGCACATGTTAGTAGAATTTGAGTAGAATTAAATATTCAGCATACAATTAGATTTTTCTTTTTCTGAATGCGTAGAAATAGTTTATTTTACTTCTACTTGGAAACCGACAAAATCTAAAAATATTTTAGGAGAGTGTGTAGAAGTTTACTAGAGAGATATTTCACGATCAAGAAAGAGGTATTCTTTTCGATGTCTAGAACTTGCCCTCTAGCTATCTCAAGACTTTGCTAGGTTAAAACTCATTAGTATGAAAAGGATTTAGGCATTTCTTTTGGCTAGTTTGATCCGTTGCACCCGTACCTAACGTTTTACCCTTGCTAAGCCAATTTGAGCCTATACCTTCCTTTGTTATAGCTCCACCAACACTTTACCAAAGCCTAAAAAGCATCCTAATTACACACCTAAAACCGAGCTTGAAATTATAGATAAAACCAGTTTATGTGTGATTAGGAGCCATTTTATTTTGGGTGGCTTTTGAAAAAATATACAAGAGTTGTTCTATTTTTCACTTCTCCTCAAAACAAAAAAAAAACAAAAAAAGAGAGAAAAAAAACCAAAAACAAAAAAAAAAGAAAAAAAAAAGAAAGAGGAAGTTGAAAAAATATTCAACATATTGAAAAAACAAAAACAAAGGAATTGGCGAAGTTTTCAATTTATTTTTTTGTGCAAGCTCTCTTTAGGTTTTGGTGTGTCTACCCATCGCATTTATCTTTGTTTTTCCAAACCCAAAAACCTAAGCCTACATTCCAACCTACTAATCCTACTGATTTGTGCTTATAAGTTAACCTAGTGCCGTGCGAGAGTGTGAAAGGGCAAGCCTATGGCCATCGACATTGATGGATTTCTTTGGAGGGTATCCCGATCTTCGATTGTGCAATGTTATCTTAGCAAACACGCTACTTTCTCCCTAAACATGATTCGAAGATTTATCGTGTTTCCATCTTTGAAGTAAAAATAATAAGTGGAAACACATTTTAGAAAATTAAAAAACTAATTTGTATGCTGAGTAGGTTCTTCTACAATAATTACTACAAGCATAGGCATAAGACTTCGCATTCTACTTCTTATATTCAATTTTCGTTTTTAGCGTTAAAATTTTT